>CM021768.1:78836735-78919582 GCA_011076525.1 Nettapus auritus
CCCCCCCCCCCCCCCCCAGGAACGAACACCCTGGGGTTTTGCTTTAGATGCTTTTAAGAGAGATTTCTGGAAGTAGACGCTGCCCTGCTTCTTTTGTCTTGGAATGATTATCCTGTAGCTAATGTCCTGTAGAGCAGGGCTCTCGGTCGGCCCAAGTAGTCCAACAAACGGTTAAATGCCACTGCACGACAGAGACAAGAGGATGAACCGTGAGAATAGAGTTTATGCAGGACTGTGCGAACTGCTGCTGCCACCGCCACCGCTGCTGCTTGTGTAAAAATAGATGGCAATACATCAAACCCACAGCTTCTGCTGGCTACAATTCATAAAGGAGGAAAGAAAAAAAAAAAAAAAAAAAGGCAAGCAGCTCCCTGGTAATCTCTGGAGTATAAAGTGAGGCATGAGGATTTCTGCGCATTTGCATTCGGCAGAAGGGAGCCTTACCTCAAAGTTCAGGCAACTTGGGCAACGAGGCAAACTTTCTGTGGAGCCTGTCGAGAGGAAGCCAGAGCACAGACCTGCTGGAAGGAGCTAACCCCCTGGCTGCAAGCTTGGAATAAGTGCTTAAAATGTTCCCCTCAGGCAACAGGGGAGGGAGAAAAAGGTTACGTGTGATGCCTTTTAAATAAGATGTCCAGGCCATGCAGAGATACCCATCTAAAGTAAAAATGTTGGAGCGTTCTCCTGTGCGGTTTCCCTATCTGGTGGAGCATGCATGCGGGTCCTTAAGTCTTTTTGTCGAGTTTTAAATATTTGCAGCTTGCCATTGTATCCGCTGATTTCTGTTTGCATATTGTAATTGCTCTTATCTTGTTTTGATTCCTTGGTAAAGTGGAATAGATATGGATAATTCATATGTCCTGTAGCTATTATGAGTCAAGGCTGTAAGTGGATGACTTTCTGGCTCCAAAGTCCTAATTGTTTCTGAGTAGCTGGAGTATCCTGTGGGTTGTTGTCTGGCTTGTAGCTTGGGTCTCAGCTGCTGGAGCTTCATTTTTCCATCATGTATTATTCCTAATGCTGCTAGGAGCTGATTGAGGAACCAGTTATATGGAAATATTGAAGATTTATTTTAATCACTAGAGTTCCTGCAGTAATTTCAAGCTAGAAACAGAATGGATAATTTATGTCAATGACTTCTTCATAGTGTGGAGGGAAGAAAAAAAAAAAAAAAAAGGTTGATCTTAATATTAATTGTGTGGTGGATGGATTAACTGTTGGTAGGATTTTACCAACGTGCTCCTGCACTTCACTTTCTGGAGCAGCACAGGAGTGCCTGCCTTCTGCGCTGGCTCTGGGGATCACCTTTACCGATCTCAAATATTGCAGGCGGCAGGTACCGGAGGCAGCCTTCATTTTTTGAATCATTAATGTTTGCTGTCAACTTAAAATGTATTAAATTCTCGCTCACATAATGACAGGATGGCGTGTTGCTTAATAAAGGCCTGCATCACTGTAGCTGATCAGCGTCCCCAGTGTTTCACAGTTTAATGAAGGTGATGTACAGTAAGGTTGCGAGGATTGATAGAGAGAACCCACATGACACACATTCTGTCAGGTCTGTCTTTCTTTACTGGGTTCGCCCCCTCAGCTCTTTGAAAAACTTGTTAAAAATAAAACAAATATTATTTTTTCATTAATATAATTAATGTGGCACAAGTCCAGTCTTCTTCTTTTCTTCTTTCTTTTTTTTTTTTTTTTTTGATTTACCTTCAGAGGCACAAAAACATTCAAAAGGTTAATGGAGAATTATACTTAATTATAATGATTCATTATCATCAGTGCAGTTAAGCTAATTTATTGTTTGCGCCTGAACTAAGAGAAAAAAAAAAGTCTGTTGGAGTGAAATAACGCACAGTAATTAGCCTTTTGTGTTTAGTGACTGCTTTATCTTTCTGAACGATACTATGAAATTAAGGCCACAGTTATGGAGTAACTATTATATCAAATAACGGTGGGAAGACGTTAAAATGTACTATGGCAATGCAGGTGCACCTGTTACAGATGTATAGGCAAACAGTAAATATCAGCATGTCAGATGAGGACAGTTTTAGGACTTGGAGTGTTAAACCTGGCATCATCCAAAGGCCAAATATAAATTAATAACAGGAACACTTGCTACTAATGTGTCTCAGATTAGAAGCATAATGTCATATTCAGAAACATTGATTTTATTATCATGTCAACATCGGCAAGAGCATATATACTTCATTTCAGCAATTACATTTTTTAAGTGACATTGAAGTCATTACAGGCAAAAGAAAGCTGTGATAAGGAGGATTTATTTTTTTTTAAATACAATTGTTTATGTTCCTTCAAAAGCCCATCATAGGAATTTGAAAATGCATATTACCAAGAGTTAACATCTTTAAGTAGGTGGTTCACAGACTGAAGCTATTTTTACAAACAAAAGCAGAAACAGATCAGCAGGATACTTTACAAGTCCATGGCATCAGCTATAAGCTACTGACCTCCACAACACAAACCTGAGAATGATGCTGAGAAACTACCTTTTCAGTCAAAAAGTAGATTATCCTTTAATGAGATGAGAGATTTCAGCCAAGCATCAAAAAAGGTCATCTCTGCATTATGAGATTGCTTCTGGAAGGTTATGTCTAGCACTAAAGAAGAGGGAACTCTTTAATTTTTTCTTTGTTTTCTTCTATGACCAAAATAATACTAAAAAAAAAATGGTGCGCAGTAAAAATGACCTAAGTGAGGTTTTGACTTCGTAAAGTTCTGCAGCCCCTTAAGTAATGGAAATTGGAGCAAGTGCTATTTCAGAGCCTCATTTTGCAACCTGCCTTGCCCCTTGGCCTGTTACGTGATGTAAAAGTTGCCCGCTGAATAAAAGCTTGCTCCAGCTGCACCGAGCCCTTGTGCCAACAGACAAAATCGTCGCTGGTGGCTGCGCTGCTGCATGCAGCCCATGCACTGCGGGCGCACCGAGGCTCCCGGAGACAAAACCTCAATGAAATTCACCTTCAGCAGCTCCCGATTGCGTGCTCGTGAAAGGCGGTCCTTCGAGAGTGACATAACCAAGTATTGAGCAATTCGCATCAGTGGACACTGTGTAACTGCCTCTCCAGAGAGTGGCGTTTTCTGAGTTGACTTCAATCCAAACACAAGTTGGGAAATTGCTCCAGCCACCCAGTCGGCTGATGGGAGTGGAGGAGAGCCTGCTGTCTGGGTAGGCTCTTGGTCACCCTAAACCCAGGGACAGAAATACTCAGCGTGGAAGCCCTGAGACACAGCAGATTTATGCTTTAACCATTCAGTGCCTGGTGCTTTGGCAGCTTTAAGGAACGTAAGGGTGTTTTGCACTGTGCCCATATAGATATTTGGGGATGGGCCCCAAGGGTACATGGTACAGCGCAGGAGGAGTTGCTTCATCCAGCAGCATTGACGTACGGGGCTCTGTTACTTGCCAAGCTGTTACTGTGCGTGTTCCATAACTGAGAATTGGGTTTGGTGGGTTTCAATTGCCATGCTAAAGTGGACGTGTGGTATTAATGGCTTTCTTGCTTAGTAGGTAAGTCAGTACTCTGTCAGCTCCATACTAGCATATAAAAGGATACGTATTCTGGTTTTATTTGTGTTTATCACTACTCTGATCACAAGTCATGGAGACAAAAACATTGTGTCTCCTTGCAGGTCAGACTTTGCTTCCTACCTAAATCAAAGTGTTTCACAGACCCTCTCCATTCGGGTTACCGACTCAGCAGTATCATGCTACTGGGCTGCCAAAGGAAAGGAAACCATCAGTTTCCCTCACAGCAGCAACTGTCTGGGGACAGTTGTGGGGCTGGGTGGAAGCTCTTGGCCTGGGACAATGCACATACTTGCCACATGGTGAAAAGGTAGTATGCAAAGCATGTGAAAGGCACCATGAACTGGCTGTGCCTGTCACCCTGAAGTGAGTATGGGGATATTTCAGAGCACTCTTCGGTGGGCCAGGACTCTGCTGCGTACCCAGTAGTCATGCTCTGTGCATCTTTTAGCCTGCTGGGGAAGCAGTGCAGCAGCATCTCTGCCACTGCTTTGTTATGTCCATGTGGTGGCCATCATCACGGCTGACCTCGAGGACTGTGGTAAGATCTGCAGAAGTGAGTATGAGTGTGTCCAGCTTGAGCTCGCCTCCAGGGCTGGAGGCTGGAACAGGCTGTGCATCTTTAACGCAAATGCATCAGGAAATGCAGGAAAGACCTTGCCCAGAGGTATTCAGCTGTAACTTGTACCTGCACTGGTTCACTCTGAAGCAGCAGAAGAATAAGGCCGTGCTTTGGCCTCTGCTGTTGGATTTTATAAACCTTTGAACACTGTTGTTGTCAGAGAGGGTAGGGAGAAGGAAAATGATTGCTCCTGTACACACATGTTAGAGAAGGCAGCTTACATCCTCCTATTTCCCCTTCTTCTTTGAATACCTGTGCAGGGCTATCAAGGATCTAATAGTTAGTGGTTTGTTGTCTTTTTTTCAGAAAACAATTCTAGTGACCCCATGCCATAGCCTAATTGAGGCTTAGTTTTTATCACATGATACTAAAGTTAATAGATTCCTGGCAATTAATGAAACTCTTTCTGCATTGCTGTTTCCTGCAGTGTGCTGCTCTGGTTGGCGAAGACCAGCCTCTTTGCCCAGATCTCCCAGAACTTGACCTCTCCGAACTAGATGTGAATGACCTGGACACGGACAGCTTTCTGGGGGGGCTCAAGTGGTACAGCGACCAGTCAGAGATCATCTCCAACCAGTACAGCAATGAACCTGCCAATATATTTGAGGTAAGGCAAGGCTATTCAAGTGCACACTGCAAGGCATTTGCTTGCTTTTTTTCCTTTCTTTTTTTAAGCCTGGTGGACAATGGGTTTACTATTTTTCCCCTGTTTAGAGACAGCAAACGTGATGATATGTGTTACAGGTTCTGTCTAGCGCCTTTAATCCTCATGATCAAAAGCAGGCCTGTGATCTGGAGAGAGGGGGGAAAAAAAAGCCTTGAAAAGAATTAAATGGAAGTTTTGATTTCTGAAAGGAAACTGCTGAAGAGTGCCTCGAGTACGCTGTGCTGTGGTGTAACGATGAGGAGTTGCACAATTGTCAGCTATGAGGAAAAACAAAAGTTGAAACCTGTTTGCTGTCTTCCTCTTGCAGTCCCTGGAAAGGAGCAGAGTGCAGCACAGCAGCCAGCCTATGGAGAGCTGGAGCTGGTGCCTGTTTCGTAAAGGGCTTTATTGTATCAGAAGTCTCCTCTCAGAGCACTTTGCACAGATTGAAAGGTCCTCATAGGTTGAGTATAGGAGGGGAAAAGGGGGGCTATAGCAGGCAAGGCAGTGAGGGCTGATGGTCCCATTATTGCTCAGGAACCAGCTCATCATTTGGGATGTTTCATAGATCTCCTAGCAGAGAGTGGTCTGAAAGTAAAAGTTGAAGGGTGGTAGGAGAGACTTAAATGTTTTCTTTAAAATACGGCCTTGGGGTTCAAGCTGTACAAGAGGAGGGCTGCAGTCTCTGTCTCCAGTCTTCTTCCTTTTGTTGTGTAAAACCTTCATGATTCTCCACCCCATAGCGATGGGGCTGCTGTGGCCCCCCCCAAACCCTAGCCACCTTCCCTCTGTGATGATAGAAAATGCAATAGATCATTCACGGACCGGGAAATTGGACAATAAATTGATTAGCTGGCAGGAAGACCTTGTGCAACAGTAAGCTGTTGGTGCCGCCTCTCACGTGGCCTCGGCAGCTCCAGGAACTACGGCCGGCCCCGCTTGCTGGGGGAAGCCCCGAATGATCACTCTGGAGCTTAATAGCTGGAAAAGATTAACTGCCACAGTATAACAAAATGCTTTTGAAGGTAAAATATAGCTTGCCTAAGATGTCCTGAATGAAATTCTTCTTTTTTGTATACAGCTATAAACGCACAGTGATCTCCCTGATGCTGATAAGGTTACTCAGGATTTATATTTATCAGCGTAAGTGATAGCAGAAGCTGGCCCTCTCTATTCAGTCTTTCTGTCATTTACATACAAGTAGTTTAGGATTAATTTTATTCAAATCAGAATGAAATCAGCCCTGTTCTTAGACCCTCATTTTTTCAGTAGTTTTGTAGTGTCCCATGACACATTTTGCAAAGTTTCAAAGCTGTGTCGTGTGCAGTTGCACCCCTCACACGAGGTACAGCTGGTCTGTTAGTAAATTTTTGGTGTCAGTAGCAGGGAGGCAGGGGACAGGTAACACACTTGCAGCTGGTATCAGAATTAACACTGGATGAGAGTGGGGTTGCTTTTTTAACAACATACATGTATTTTTCCTCATTTATCAAAAGCCACGTGAAGAGGCATTTTTCTTTTGGAAGAATCAGGGAAAGATACGGACTTTCAAAATGTAAGGTTAACAATTGGATAACAGTTGTTATTGGATAATTGGATAACACTTCCTAAATCAGGCAGCTTCAGTTCTGAAATCAAAGCGTGTTGCAAACAGCAAGACAGGTGTACAGGTTGGTACGTAACCTTGTTGGGACATGGCGACACGGTGGTACTGGTCCTTACAGGAGCCTTGTGGGCCTGCGTGCATCTGAAAACCCAGTGTGGAGAAATCAATGGCATGCAGCTGGGGGAATGCCTCTAGGCAGCAACTGATAGTCAAAAATAATGGTTTGGAAATGAAATGTGCTATTTCTTTCCTATCAGACAAATTCTGCTGTCCTCTATGCAAATGCCTGGCTTCCCTAGCACTTACTGACTTCAGCTGGAGGATGCACCGCTGTCTCTGACAGCACAGATGGGCCCAAGCTTACCTGTAGGGACAAACTGTTCACTAATAGCATCTTGCAATGCTGCAGTGCTAGGACAAGGCTATTTTCAGTTTCATAGTGTGTTTTATTTCCATTTCTTGGTTGCTTGGCCTAGGAAGATGGGAAGGAAACAGTTATTCTCTCTTCCCATCCATTAACCCTGTCCCCAGTCTCCATTGTGCAGCTGGATACATAGCACTATTTCTCCTCTCTGCTGCTCTGTAATGTGACGACTGGGGGTGCTCAAGAACAGAGGAAGATGTGTTCTTTCTCCAGAGATTATCTCAGATACTCTGTGAGGAACTATTTGTTTTAGCACAGAGAATGGAAGTTTTACGCAGTTTCCCATTTGGTAATCTCTGGATTTTTCCATATTGATCCACATTGGCTTTTCTTTTTAAAGAATTTTTTTTTTTTTTTTTTTTTTTTAACTCTCATATCATCATGGGAGTAATAAGTTTTATATAAGTTAATCTTC
The DNA here is from genome assembly GCA_011076525.1 of Nettapus auritus. Lineage (NCBI taxonomy): Eukaryota > Metazoa > Chordata > Aves > Anseriformes > Anatidae > Nettapus > Nettapus auritus. Next base: position 78,843,999 of record CM021768.1, read on the forward strand.
CAGATGAGGCCTAGTCATATCAAAATAGAAATACAGTCACTTCGGACTGGAAGGGAAAGAACAGGAAAGGCAAACAGTATTGAGAAGCAGAAGTACAGTGTTAATTGCACAAGCCAGGTAGTGTTAATTGCAAAATCTAACCTTGAATGAAGTGCACTGTCCTTTAAGTTACAAATGCATTACATCTGTCTTTGACTAGGTCAGGGCCTGTGTTGAAAAATCCTTTTAAAAAGTTCCTGGCTGTCTCAAGCTGGTGCACTTTTTCAACTTTTTTTTTTGTTGTTGTTGTTATTGTTAAGAAAATATTTTATTTCAGAAAGTGAATTTTCAGGCTTTCTGCAAATCATGTTCCTGGAAGCTCGCCTGAGCTGAGCACCCAGAAGCTTAGGCAATTCCAGTAGCACTGGAAGTCTCATGGATGACAAATTATTAATAGTTACGTAGCAACTAGGAGCCAAATGAGATAAAGGTTCAATTAGTCTAGATAGTGTGTAACTGTTGAGTATAAGTCCCTGCTCCCATCAGCTTAGGTGTGATGAGATACTGGCCTTCACTCTAGTACTAAAGCACACCAATATCTTGCAGAAGTACCTAATTCATTGCTGCATTATTCTGCTGACATGGCAGTGTAACAGATCCTGAACCAAGCCTGTTTCTTACCAATGTCTGTGTGTATGCATATTATCAATTAGTTGATTTCTTTCTGTTCACAGCTTGATAACTTCTCTTTTTCCCCTGGTTTTCTTTGACTGCTGTTCTGACTACTGGAAAGATAAAATGAGTAAGTTCTTACCCCTAAGGCTGCTGTCTATTGATACAAGTTCATGCAACTAAATAGTTAACAAGTCACCTAAGATGGGTTATTTAGATGTTTCACTGCATCGTTCCCTTCCGTTATTTGCTTTTACAAAGAACCAGCCTTTAAAAATTGTATTTGTAAAAAAATTGATCTAGTTTCTTTTAGAAAATCAAAATAATGAGGTTTCCATTCTCTAAGCCAATGCTATGTGAACACGTGAATAACGGTATAACTTGAAGTGACATGAATAAGAAGGCTTTTTGGTTACAAAAACTGTTGTCCCCTGAGGCTTCTTCAAATATACCATACTCTGTCATGGAAGGTTAGTCATATTTAAAATTATTTATGAACCGTGCCGAGCATTAAGGAGAGAGAAGGTATCTACAGTGGATATATCGCTTTGTTAGCCTTACTTACAAATAGCCCAATTAAGGTAAAGAGAATAGGCAGCCTATAGATAGGCAATAGCCTCTTGAAGTGTAATGAACTTGCATAAAATCATACCGATTTATAAGTATTGTGTTCTTATACTTGACAAAACACTTTTTTAGCCTTTAAGGAGACTTCAGAAAACCTGAATTGCCTGCCTGTCTATGGATTTCGGTTGTTTACATAATCCTCTATTCCGGAGAGACGCTCAACATATCTGATGACTTTATTTTTAATTGTTTTACATAGGTGTAGCTCAGGTTACTTTTCAAGACCACGCTATGTACTGTGTTTTTGGAAAGCCTAAATAGGCTACTATGCTTTATTGTAGGCTGCCAAAAGATGCCTTATTGCAAGCAATGAGAATGTGGGGAGAGAAAGAGATTCACAATGAAATGTATACTCTCTTACTCCTGGCAGCAGGGAAATTCACAGGGATGATTTCTTACATATTTGGAAGGGTTTGCATCAGGAAGATAATGAGGGTAGAGGGCAACCTTAAACTCCACTGGGGTAATTTGCATTGGTTCAAATCGTAGACTCTCTAATATTCTGTGGTGCTGCCAGTCTCTTTTACTATTTCAGGTTATTCATTCAAGGTTTGCAGCCAGATTGATTAATGAATTACCAGATCTTGCGTAAAATGACTTGGCCTGAGTTTTAAACAACCACCAATGTTTTCTTTGCCAGTCTTGTGACTGGTGTTAATGGGTTTCCAGAGAACTGAGCCTATATAGATTTTCTGTACTGGCCTCTCCTAGCATTTTTTTTCCACTTTTTAATTTTCTCCAAAACTAGTAGCCCAGGGCAGGCAGTTCAAGGAGATATAATCTCGGGGAAAAAAAGACATAGTAGTCAAATCCTTGATGGCTGATGCCCTTCAGTGCCAAATCAGCATGATTTATCATAGCCATCTATTCAGCACAACAAAATCTAGAGGTGAGCTGCATGGTGTACCTCACACAATATGCATAACTAGAGCTCTGAACTTTGAAGGAAAGCCTCAGAGCTATTTGCAAAGTGCTGGTGCTTAGTGAATACTAAATTACATTTAGGAAATAGTCTACTGCTACCAGTTATACTTCATTTTTATTCTTGACACAGACACCTAAATCAGAGAACAGTAACATTTCAGAGATTATGGTAGCAGTTTGGGTATGTTCCAACACTATAATAGGATCAGAATTTTAAGGCCTTTTTTATTATTACCAATAGTCACTTAGTTTCTACTGCAGCGTACTTTGTAGGGAATTACAGCTTTTACTAAAAAGATTAAAATGCTATTATGCAAATGATTGCAGTATGTTATTATGTTTACAAATTAACATCCATGGCTCAACACACAAATTAACTAACTATTCCATCTATATTATTAAGGATTTAATAAAGTAACTGTTGATAAAAATGAGGAGCTCAGAACAGTTAATAGGAACTGATTGTGATTTAACATAGAACTTAAACATTGTGTTTAATGTTCTAGATGGTATAATGGCAGAATAAAGCTTATCAAAGTGCTTAAAAGAACTGAGATTGTGTGAACAGCATAGCAGCATGTCTGAGGCCTTAGAGAGCAGAAACCGAATAGCTCTGGGCAGTACCATGGAGCGGGCAACATATCAGTGAGTCGGAAGGTAACTCAGGACCGGATCAACATGTGGGCTGCTGCTCTAACGAGCAGTGTTTTGCGATTCCGATTAACACATGTTAAATGCTTTACATGATAAGCACACACAGGATACTTAGGAACTTGTGTCCCTCTGAAGTGCATCTTGTAATGAAATTCTTCTGGCAAATGGGATTTCACTGCAGAGAGTACCACTGTATGACAGAAAAGGGGAAGGCTGAGTTCAGACCGAGATGACTTTACAAACAGCACTGCAAATTGCTATTCCTAGCAGTTCATAAGAGATCATAAAAGCAAACAGATAAGAGCTACTGAGGTCCTAGAGAAATGAATGTACAGTATGTGGTTACAGGATAGATTTAGTGGGGAAACAGACAACACTGTAGGTTTAACACAGCAATAAATGTAAGGGCAAAAGATGCAGATGTGGGATAAGAAACTTTATAAGAACAATAAAAGGTAACAATGCATCATAAAACCCTTTTTTGCGACTGGGAGAAAGACATTCAATTCCGATGGAAGAAAATATCAGAGACTGGGCAAAAGAACAAGAATGATTATATTCCTAATAGAGCCGTGTCGAGTTTCTTACACGTTTGACTGTGGTACCTTTTCAAATGCCTCTGCCCTGACTCACATTTCTGCACCTTCTAAATAGGAGCCCAGCCGAATAACATTACATCTGTGTGGAAGGCGTATGTAAACTATAGTCCATGGCTGGCTATGCTGACATTTAGAAACGCTCAAGCACTAAGTGGAATTTATTTTACTCAAACCAGCTGCTGTGTAATTGGGAAGAATTTATGCAAATGCCCTGTATTGAGTGTGAGTGAGGTGTGCTGCTTCTCCGTTTCCTTTCCCAGTTGGACACACTGGAGACTGGCTGAACTCGCCTCCATTTTGATGCAAGAACTTCGCACATTGATTGAAACCTTCAGGCAGGAAAGAACTCCCAAATGAACGAAAAAAACAATTGCTTTGAGAGCTTATTGTTTGATGTATGAGGCCACCAACACCATTCCCCAGGCGTGTGATCAAGAAAATGCAACTGATCTGCTTCACAGTCCCATTAAGGAGATATTTCACTCTTCTGCCAGGATTTCACCTGCAGCAGCCAAGGCTTAAGATGCTCACCATGTTGCTACTCAGCCGAGTACCTGTCCTTTTTGCAGGAGGGAGGAATAGCACTCAGCAGAACAGTAGTAAGCTAATTAGGTCATTAGACGAATGTCTTGGCCCATGTTAAAATGAGCCCTTCAGGACACTGTGTTACACTGTGTTCTCACTTGCTACATATCTAAATACAAACTGGTGTCAGCTGCCATACAGACAAAAATGTAGTAGCCTCCTTTCACAGAGGTCATCTTAAATTCACTTTGGTCACAGTCACACTCCACATCTGTTTTCGTGAGATGCAGCTTCTTAAGGTGGCATTTGGACTTTATAAGCACGCAAACAACCGAGCTATAAATTGCTACTGCAGGAGTTATTTTGAATAAATGTATACTGTTTCATATTTATAATGGTGAGGCTTCATAATATTCGCAGTGAATATATAACACAGATCAGTTCAACAAGCATGAAATTGTATGTTGTCAACTTGTCACATAAATAGAGCCATATTCTAGCTTACGATAATGTTCAACTAAATATTTTCTCCCTAGAACTGCAGAGAGGGTCACAAAAAAGTGGGACGGTGGTTCTGCCTTTTGTTGGAAAAACACTCACTGAGTCACTGCTAGTGTGAAGTAAATATTTCTGATAAGACTTTACTGTTTTTTTTCCTCCCCATTTACTTAACAACACCAGCAGAAAGTTTGCTTTTCTTAGAGAAATGCTAATTGGCCAAACTGTTAAATTTATTTCCATTAATGGTTTTATTTCTAGTGTAACCTCTTTCCTTTTCCTTTTTTTTTTTTTTTTTTTTTTAATTGTTGCTATTTTTATACTGTGCATCATTGCTAATTGCTGCTAAACGCTTCATCTTAACCCTGGCATGCTCTTTTCCTGCTGCCCCATCCCACTTAACATTAACTCAGGCCCATGCCATTACAGAAGGATAAAATCATAGTGAAGCTTAATTTAGGATTCTTTTTTCGTAGTGCCACTAATCTATTGCACACGGGCAGGTCAGAAAGAGGAAATCGCATGGAGAAAATTTGTTTTAGGGAGAAAGATTTGGTACTGAATTGTGTATAACTTTTTTTTTCCACATGAATGGGAAAATATACACAGAACTCCTTGTGTCTGTGTGTGTCTGTGAGATCTCATCCACTTTTTGCTCCTGTTACAGTACAGTGGTTAACACTCAGATGCACCAAAAACTGGTAACCTTTCTGGCAGATTGTCATCTGTCAGTATTTTGGACCTTTTTTTCTCTAGTGTGTTTTTTATTCTGGTAGTTTTATGCAGGTACATAAGGGATCCTGATGCCTAAGTGTGCAAGTGACAAGCCGTAGTGTTGGCATGCACCGAGACCTGACTGTGGATGCTTAGCCCTGGAGGCTGGTTTCAGGTTTTTGGTGGAAATCAGCCCCTTTGGGACACGTCGCTGGTGGTTTTGGCTGGATTTTCCATTCTGACACCGCAGAGCAACAGCCTTGCTTTATAATGACTGAGAAATTAATTAGCACTCCGTGATGAGTCTGAAGGGCCATGATTGGAGGTTGCTCTTTACCACATGCAGTAACCACTATTGTTTTTTTTTATGAAAGCACAAACCCAAAACCTTTTGAGATTTTGGTGTTGTCATGAAGTCTTAGCTGTGAGGTGCAGTGAAATAGAACTTTCATTTCCTCACACACATCTGTGCTTTTGTGCTTTACTGTGAGTAACACAATGGGGTGCTGGTCCGTAATGGGTACTTCTGAGTACTAAGATGATGTCAGAACAACAGAGTGTTTTCTGTGAGGAGCTCCTTGGGCTCCTGTCGTTGGCTTGTTGATTTATGACAGCTTTGAGTTGCCTGAGCTGCTCACAGCCATCTAGCTCATCACGTGAAGTTTAGGAGGATCAGCCCTTCCAAGCACGTTACAGGGTTAGAGGTGTCAAATGGGCAGGGAGAGCTTTCCACAGCTCTTTACTTCTGCCTGTTGTCACAAGTGCTCCTTGAGGGCTCAGCGATATTAAATCTTTATAGGGGTTCAGAGGGGCAGTCCATCAAGTAGTTTGGTGGACTGCAAATCTCTCCTGTAAGAGATATGGTTGCCTGAAAATAGAGGGATTGGGTGAAAAATGTGTTTCTGACCCAAGAGATTACCTGCAAGGAGGTGATGATAACAGGTATCTGGAGGATTGGTTTGGTCTGAGGAATATTCTACTTCCCTATGAGCCGCTAGAAGAATTAATGGGGGTTTTCTCCTGGAGTGGTAGTTTCTCGTGGAGAGAACTCAAGATTGCTTTTGAAAGTACTCCTAAACCATTGTGAAAAAAATAAAATAAAAATACAATCGCTGTTCTCCCAGGTTGCTGTTTGAACACTGACAGCGATTGAGGAACTGCTTTGGAGAGAGCAGGTAATTAATGCTGCGGAAGTGAGACTTCCCACTGGGATTTCGATTTTGGTGAGAATGTTGTAGGTTTGTGTGTTTCCACAGAGCAGCCATTGACCCTCAGTGGAAAGCAAGGATGATGTGAGTTTTAAAAGTCTTCTAGTATCCATTATTCCCCCCCTCTCCCCCCGATACATCAGTTAATTAGCTGTATCTAGTTATCATGTGGTCCACTGTGCCAGGCCTGAGTTTGAACGAAGAGGACCTTGGGCCTCTTCTCTCCACTTCAGGAGGGCATTTGTCGTAATCCATAAAAATGCAATTATTTTTGCAATAAAGATGCAATTATTTTAATAAACAAAAACTTCAGTGTATGCTCACTGACATCTGGCTGGATGTGCTCTGTGAGGCATTTGACCCTCCGGGCACCCCCAAGAGGATCAGTAGGCATTTATCTCTTCCTATCTGGGGGAAATTTATGCATTTTTGGAATTTTTTTTTCTGGTTTCGTGTTTCCTGTGCTTTTTTTCCCCCACCAGGATTGGTGTGGATTTTATTGGCTATAGTGACTGTCCTTAAAAGCCCAGCAAGCACTCTTCACACTTGTATGAAGCTAATAAGCAAAATGTTACCAATTGATAAGTCAATTGCATCTGGTGAAAAGCCAAAAAAAAAACTTTTTTTTTTTTTTTTCCCAATGCATAAGAAAATATCCTCCAGTCCTTAAAGCTACAGAATTTGTCCATTCTCAGCAAAAGGGTGTCAAAATGCTTCTGCCTGTATGCAACGGGAGTGTTGCCATCTCTTGTCATTTTCCTTGCTGTTGATCCCACTCTCATATAGGAAGGGTCAGGTCAAATGCCTCTCTGGAGACCGAGTCTCCCATTTGCAGCAGGAAATCTCTCGGGCAGAGAGGATAGCATTACAAAACAGAGGGTAACATTACAAAACAGCTCTGCTGCCTCTGGCACAGTCTAGAGCATCACAGACCAATAACGCTTATCATGTCACTCTTGCATCACCTTATTATCTATGTTTTTCTGTAAATCTGATCTGAAACTGTCATTACCAGTTTCACAGAGGTGAACACCATCTGGGTGAAATGTGCCAGTGATGGGCTGAAGGGGGCTCTTGTTAGTTAATCATCCCTACCTTCCCTTTGATGAGTTAATTTGTCTGTTGATCCATGGAGGAGCCCCCAAGAGCTCCCAGGAGCCCCTTGTTAAAATTCTGCCTACAAATGGGAAGATAGGGATGATTTCACTCTTTTTGCTGGAGCCTCTGCTATCTATGATATTGCTAAATCATCCATAATGCATAACTTCCCATGCAATCTTTTTGTTTAAGTTCTGGCGGCACATTACTTCTTTGTGCATTTACTTTTTAAACTACCTAACCTTCCTGAAAATCTCATCTCACAAATTAAGATTAATTGCACTGCTTTCATATGGTCATTCAGTACTGACATGCCAGGTTCCTTGATTGTGAACGGGACCACACTCTTTTTTCCTTTTTTTTTTTTTTTCAGTTGCTAAACACAGTCCCTCATAGTAATGTCTAAAAACTCTGTAGTAGCGGGATAGTTTCTTTGTGTGTACTAGTGACCAGCCTACCCCTGTTTTATGATGTGCACATTGAAGAGCAAAAGTAGTGAAAGAAGATAAGAGCTCAGATAAAGCCTCAGGGCCTGCAGGTGAAGTTATTATACTCAAGTTAACTCTTCTTTTAGAGGCCTGGGAGCACTGCTGTGTAACAGGGCTTCTTTTCCTCCCAGCCAGCTGGAGGTGGTTGCAGGCTCCTGATGTTGCCCAGCCCAGGGAATAAAGTTCTAACCTACAACCCAGCTAGGAGATTCTGTCTTGAAGCTGCAGTTATGGCATCATGATTTAGTACTGCCAAATGTGGAGAGAAGATGCTTTAACTAGTACATCCCAACATGAAGACTTGTTTATCTCCAGACCTAAAGGGAAGAAGGGAGAAAGAAGAAAGGACTGGGCCTAGTAAGCTAAGAAATACTGGCATTTGAAAGATGCCATGCTCCCTATTTAACTAGTCAGGCACAGCTTGTTAGCACTGACAAAGTGCTTGTACAGCCAGATCAGGATTAGCTCTTGCAGGGCCAAAAGCATGTCTCTGCATAGTACTGACTGGTGCTCGGGGTGAATTTATTAGCTCTTGCTCAATATTGGCGTTTCTCCTAGCATCTGAAGAGAAGGAGCAAACCTCTCCTGTAGCAACACAGGGAAAACAATGTGGGAACCTTGCAGTAAAGCTGATGGTTAGAGCTCAAATGCCATGGAGGGCTAATTCTCCACCAAACCATCAAAATGGCCTTGCACCCCATTCCTGGCACTTGCTTGGTGAGCACAGTTCAGATGCACCTGAACTGCATCTTTGGGGGAGCCTGTCCAGGCCCAAGAAAGCCTGTCAGGGGAGTCCCATGCTGCATGAGGGTGGTTGTTCTGTTTCTGGATCTCTCACGAGATTAGACTTGTGAGACTTAGATTTTTGAATCCAAAGCCCAAAAAAGATGCTTGCCTGTCCCTAAACTTCAACATAAGATGTGTTTTTTAAAATTGTGTATAAAAATGTTCTTGAAGATGTGTCTTGGTACAACTGGAATGTCAGGAGCTTTTTAGAGTTGTGTGTGTATGTCCTGGGCTTTTCTGTCAGTCCAGCCTGTAAAATCCAGGAATGTTGCTGTCTCAAATCTCTTGTTTCCAAGTTGTGCTGCTCATTTAGCAGGAACCTAAAATGGGACACTTGCACTTGATCTCACATTATTCTCATCTACACAACCATCCCAGCTTGCCCTCCATTAAGGTAACGTTGGCTATGTACCACAGCTTGTCAGCATACCTTTTTTTCCCGACCAGAATGCATAGGGATGAGCAAAAAAATCAGCCATGTTTCTTGTCCTTTCCTACACCTGCTTCTGGGAGTGCAATGACAGATACCAGTTTTGTTATGTGCCAATGTTACTGCTCTGTTTACAGCAGATTTAAGAGTTTACATTAGGCCACAGTGTTATCTTCCAGTTTCCCTAATTCTATCTCCTGGCAATCCAAGCTGTGTAGTTGGGGTGGCTGCCCCTGTCCTAAAGGAATTTGTGTCAATTTCTGCGGGAACAAATCCTCCCCGTGTTAAACCGCTTTGCAGTATTTGCTCGAACTGAAATTTTGACAAAGACATTCTGTCCACATCCACCAAAACAGATTGCCTTTTTTTAAATGCACTTGGAGGTAGATGCATTGGAAGCTGCCTGTACCTGGCTGATAAATGACACTGAGCATCTATGTAGCATGATCCATGCCCTTTTCTAATTTGTCTTTGAATGACAAATGTGTCTTCACTGAGTCAGCAAAAGAAGAGATCCTACCGTAGAACTCATTGCCCTTCTATCCCTTTCAACAGAATGGCTAGGTTGTCCCAGTTCCTTCCTAAAATCAGTCTTTCTTCTTATAAAGAAATCCCTTCAATATATTGTCCAGAAGTGCATCATACTCTGTAGTCATTTCTGACCAAGACTCATCATCGGCTGTTATGTCTTTAGAATTCCCAACATTAAAAAAAAATCTTTTAGAAAATCAAAGTGGTAGAAATTTGGAGACAGTCCACATTAATCCTCATCACTGTTAATCCTGGAGAGTCAAATCAGAATGAGTTTGACTGACCTCAAAAAAATAAAAGCTGGTTTCCTTGCAAACTACTGCATTCCACAGAGCAACTGTGCATGAGTTAGCTGAGGTTCTCTTGAAAGGCCTTAAGATGAGATCTCGGCGAAATTTTGCGCATCTTCCATTTTCATTACAAATGCTCTGTGCAGTTCTAAAATCTTTTTTTTTAAAAAAAAAAAAAAAAAAAAAAAAACTTTGCCGCTGATAAATGGTAAGCCAAACCATTCTCATGGAAAAGACCTTAGCAAAATAACTGCGTGAAGAAGATGTAAGAGCAAGAGTGTGGCATAATAATGTGTTCGTTTTCAATAGCAAAGTCAAAAGGTTCACAGAATTGGAAAGAAAACCTACAAAATATTGCTGACTGCTATTTAAATGTTCAATCCATCTGAATTGTGTGCAAAGAAAATGTATCTCCCAGTGCCAAATTTGTACACTGCAAAGTCCTTGGAGATGCCTACCTCCTACTTCTTGAATACGTGTGCCTTTGGCTATGTGCAGGTGTCCTTCCTGGTCCCAAATGCTACTCAGCTCATGAAGGATTAGGGCCACTTCACCTGATGTTCTCCCTCTCTGGAAACCAATAATTGTTTCACATCAGGACATAATTGTACCAATAGGTATTAGACAAACCTGCTAATTCAGACTCCCTAACTCTTGAGTATCTTCCCAAATTGCATTCCATGATTTGGTTAGATTGTATCTTATCTCTAACCTTCTCGCTTCAATAAGCACACAATGTCTACCCTGTCTTCTTCTATCTTACATACAAGGAAAATCATCAGGACTTAATCTGTTGCTGGTGCTAATGGCACAATTCCTCATACTAATTCCAATTCACTCTGCCTGATATCCCACTAATACCTTTGTGAAAGTATTTTATCCCTGATCCTGTGCCAAAGACACTTTCTCCCTTCGTTGCCACTGTCTGACTTCCTACAGACTTTGTAACAACCTTCGCAGGCTGTGGTGGGTGATGGCCTTATGCACCAAGTCCACAAACTAGTGCCACACCGCAGTCTGCTACTTCAGCTCAGCAGGTTCCTAACAGCAGAGCTCTGAACTTGAGCTATTAAAACTGTGTCCAGAAAGAGCGGAAGTATAGTCTCTTCACTAGCAAAAGAAAATAATTAAATAAAGTATTCAGCAAAAAGCAAGCAACAATGCAACAGGGCTTTTCTTCTCTTTTTCTGCCTAGAATCAGACGTTGCAGATGCTCAATGTGTTGTCCTTCTGCAGGGTTCTGCTCCTTGGGGCCCACAGGCAGGTTGATGGGGATGAACAGGGGTTGCTTTTGTGAATACTTTTCCTTCTAAACACCATGCAAATTCTTAAGTAAAGTATTTTCCTACTTGGTATATAGTAATTTGGAAATCTTTGAGATGAAGCTGTGCTGAATGCTCAGTTCACTCTCTCCTGTTTATCTTTCCTTGGGGCAAACCCATCTCTTTGCCTATGTGGACAGGTAATGACTAATCAAATCTGCTTTTGATATTTTCTGGTTTTCATCTTCTGAAAGGAATTTATGCAAATAGGAAACTGAGGACAGTATGTTCTGTGAACCCTTCGTTACTCCAAGACATTGTTGAATTGATGTTTTATTACAGCCTCTTCCTCCTGTATTTTGTTACAGCCTCTTACAACCTTTTGAAGGTTGGGTTCAGCTGATCAGGATAAGCTATACAGTCTCAGTACTTGCTTTTGAACTCAGCCGTGACTGTGTTCCTTCCCTCTGGTCCAGACTTCCCTCCTTTGCGGCAGCGTGCTGCAGTGCTGAACATCCACCACTTCACCCTGGTGTCTCTGAGACTTTCCGGTATAGGCAACACGTGGCCCTTGTTCCATTGTGTCTGTTCACTACCAACTCTTTGCTAACTTTCTTTGGAAAATCCCATTCAGGAATAACGGTAACGTGGGCAAATATTACATGGACTTTGTTGTACCAAAACCGGAGGAATCGCCAGGCTCCATGAAGGCACAAAATGAGCGTCCCGTTAGTTACATTGCTGTGATCTCAGTGCTCTGGACAACCATGTTTCGGTCTTCTTCTGTCAGCTGGAAGCTTGGCTCCGAGTGCTTTGGGTCAGGGACTGCGTGTACTGTTGGTGTTGGTGAGATGTGCTCACTGCTTTGAAGGGAAGGCTGCTGCTGCTCAGAGCACTGGCCTGCACCCATGGGCTTTCCCTGACCTGGAGGAATTGAGTAATCTCGGCACATCAAATCCCCTGCTGTAAAGAGAGGATTCAAATCCTCCTTTCTTCATCTTGTCTGCTTAAACTGCAAGTTCTGTGTGCAGATCCTCTCCCTTACAACGTGACTGGAGATCATTTAGTGCAACAAGGCTGCTGTCTTGGTAGTGCCAACATCACACAAAACCAGTATAAATTGCAATTGTGGGAGATGGATAGTAATGTTAATCGTAATAACGAAGATGGAGAATTATTTTTGCTGCCTGACTATGGAAGGAAAGGCTGAGCAATAGGCAGCTAAAAGCACTGAGTGCGTATTTTCAAGGCAGGGCTTGCTCAGCAGCCTGGTGACAACAGACACGTTTTTTACTTGACGGAGAGGCTGTGAGCTTAACTCTTGACTCAAAAATGAAAACTTGCTTTCCAAATGAAGACGTATGGATGGTTCTAATGCCAACTGCAAGACTTGTGGCTAGGTTATGCCACTGTGCTTCAGCTTTTAAAGGCAGGGGCATATATCTGTGGATACCACTACTACTTAAGAACAAAAACATTTCTAACCCTGCAAGAGAGTCAAAGAAAAATTGTGTCTAAGAGAACAGGCTCTGCCAGCTCTACAGGAGTCAGATGAGATGTCTTCCCAACAGGGAAGAAACTTTGTTTCAGCTACAGAGCTGGGTTTTAGCTTGACGTTGCCCGGCATTTGTCTCTAGAACTTGGCCTTACCCAAGGTGTTTTGTTTGTTTGTTTGTTTGTTTGTTTTTACATTTCTTAATTATAAGAGAAGTGATGTGTACTAAAAAGTTGTGGTAAAACCAGTCTTTATGGGAAGGAACAAATACTGTAAAACATGCTGAAATATGTGCCTAAATCAGTTTCCATGTAGTGTTCCTGCTACGACCCCTGTAGCACCTGAGACCTCACGAGGAGAGCTACGGGTGGGAACTGGTATGCAGAGGCACTTGCTTGGGATTCCTGTAAAGTTCCTGATCTGTGCTTGGGCAGCAAGTCCCAGCAATGGTGGGGTGTGCAGAAGTGCTGAGAGTTGAGGCAACAGCAATAGGACTGATATATTTCAGACGGGCTGTAGTAGGAGTAGCATTTATATATAGTCTGAGAACATTTCTGCTTTGCTTTGGCGTTACTGTTTTGATATCTTATCATGGCTTTCAGTGAGATTAGTTGGTTTTCCGCTTATGACCACTTAAAGAGAACTGCTTGTAGCTTTTTAAAAAACAACAACAACAACAACAAAAACACTCTATATGTTTAAAGATGTGATGGCTTCATTAGGGACTGAAGGGTCTTGTCCCAAATAAAATACTGAGAGCCCCATGGTTTGACTGGCATGGTAGCGCATCAGACCATGGAGCCTTGCTGATATATGAGTCCTCTTACGGTACCAAAAATCATTTAGTTTTCCTCTAAAGGCCTGGGCAGTGAGCTAAAAATGTCTCATTCAGAAGTGCAGTTTGGAATTTCAGAATTTAAATGTAATAAAGCAGATTTTTATTTTTATTCTCTTTTGATGAGATATGCAATGAGAGAGCAAGGGTGCAGCGTTAGAGTATCTTTTGATTTGCTATTTGCTATGTGCTAAACATTTATATTTCAAAGAAGCGTTTGTACCTATACCGAGTGTTTGGCAAATCCAACAGCTCATTAGATTTTAACAATAGCAACACAGCTAAATACAAAGGATTCATAGGCAAAGTACCCCTCAGGCTATATCTCTGAGAGAAAAAGTGGCAAATAGAATCAGAAACTAATTAAATAGTCAGCTAAAGCAAGCATAACTTAAAAAAGCTGTAAAACTACCAAAAATGGAAACGTATTACAGTTATCTGCATTCACAGTGCAGAACAAGTTTGGTAGTATTTAAGATAATTCTCTAGTGCCTGCTATTTTTAGTCCGAGGGTAAGCTTCTGTAAGAGCCTTTCAGCATCGCATCCCTTTAACCTGGCCTAACAAGCTAAGCCAATAAGCTGTCTGATTTCTGCCGTACATGAGGAAGGGAGATAGCTAAAACAAACCATTTGTGGCAAAAACGTTCAGCCTCTCTTGTCTTAAGAGCTTTCTCCATATAGATTGTTTGAACATCCCGATATTCAGCGTGGCTTTGCAAGAGAACAGCATGTCAGGCTTCGCTGTTCCGAAATTGTGGAAGGGCAGAAACAGGAGGAGGGTTTTATAGACCCAGCCTAATGGAAATGAACCTCGTGCCGGTGGTGAAGCTGAACTTTAGCAGCTTGGGCTCTTGCTGTTGATGTGTCTGAGGGAGGGGGGAACGGATTTTGTTTTTCTTGGGGAAAGGAGGGTGGACACAAAGGGCCTGATTTGCTTCTTGCTTATGGGCGTAATCTGCCCTGGTTTAAAGCCATTGACTTCAGCAGGTTGTGTTTGGTTTGTGGCGTTGTAATCTAAAGGAGAACCGAATGCCACATCCTTGCTATGCTCACTGAGAAGCCTTTCTGCAGGCCTGGGGCTCCCTTCACTGCTGAAACAGGGAGCAAGGCCCTCGGCTGTTGTGAAATATTAAGCTGGCAGCTTGGAATGCTTGCGGCATATAAAACCGTGCAATATTATTCATTTACAGATAGCTCCTTTTTACTGGAAATACCTCAGGGCTGCTTTTTTTCCCCTCCCTATTTTATAGGATGAAGTGTACCATATTTACTTTATTTTCTCTCTGCTTCCCCCCCTCCCACTGGTGGTGTGAGTGCGTGTGTAATCCCTACGTCAGTTTACAAAACAGGGTTTTATTGCTGCCTAAACAGGAGCGGTACCACTGCTTGTCCTCAGCAGGCTGTGCCAGGCGTGCTGGCAGCAACCCATCTTCGGGAGCAGAGATCTTGCTACTGTGGTAGGTGACTCCAGCCTTCTGCTTCCAGAAATGAAATTAAACATGTTCTCCCAGGGCAAGGTAAGGTTTGCGGCACTGGGCTGGAACTAAAACCAGTCACGTGCAGGGCTCCACCTCTGTTGTAGTATTCACATGGCTGCAATTTACTTTTCCTTCCTGGGGTTAGGCATACTCCATGCTGAAAAACTCTTTGCTGTGCATCTGGCATTTAGGTAGGCTCTTGTGTAAACTTCAGCAGGGATAACTTTTAAACTGAGGAAGCCCTCGCTACAAACAGATACATCTGTGTATTTCTAGCAGTGAATTGTGAGCACAGCGTCTGCTACATCATAGGCTAGGTACACCCAAGCTATGCTTAAACTGCTCTTAGTCACAGCAGCACAGAGCTCAGCTGCACAACTCATGTAGTAAGCAGGATGAATTAGCCCTTGGTGGGCACTGGGCTACCCTGGCTGTGCTGCTGCTGGTCCCAGTGGTGGGCTGATACTGGTACAGCAGGCGGAAGGTGCTGCTCTGAGCTTCTCATTGACATACCAAAGAGCCAAGGACCAGATCCTCAGCTAGCGTAAATCTGCAGAGCTCCATTAAAACCTGTGGAGAGGCCCTAATTTACAGCAGCTGAACATCTGGGCCCAAGTTCTCTTTCTTTCGGTTACTAGCAAGATTAAAAAGAAGTATGCAAAATTATTTATTGTAGGTGCTGTGGCAGCACCTCAACGCTCGATTGTAAATCAGGACACCAGTGTGAAAGGGACTGTGTGAGCACATAACAAAAAGACAGTCCCTGCCTAAAGGAACCTACAGCCTAATTAATATGATATTTAGTGCATTGATAGCTACAGCTGGACTTGATTGCCTGTTAGGGGTCATTTTTAAAGAGGCAGCACAAAAAAAATAATGCCCAGGCTCATTTTCACCATTTCTGATGTTGAAGAGTTTGTTAGCATCATTGTCTTCTAGAGGAAAATACAACCTTTTACCTCATTCAGACTGCAGACTGGTGACATGCAGTTTTAAAAGGCTATCGGAAGAGGAGCAATGTGTTCAATTTTGACAAGGAAAAAATAGAAGAGATGCAACCACTGTAGGATCTATAGCGTGCACCCCGGTGTGCGTGCACTATATGACTCTGCTAGGGTGGTTGAGGGTAAATGAGCAAGGTGGTTTGAGCGTAAACTACCAAGGTAGTTTACATTTTATTTTACAATTTACATACCATTTATTCTACATTTATTTTACATTTCCAGATTTTATCAATATTATCTCTGAAGACTAGTAAGTTCCAGCAAACTTAGAAATCAGCCAACAACTGACTTTTTTTGCAACAGATATCTTAACTGTGATCTTTATATGCTTTTAATGTTTTCTGTATTAAAATCACCATTTCTAGTTTATGATTCTATTCACATACACAAAATTTCATTAAAAGAATATTAAAGCCTTATCACATAGTGACGATCAAGGAAATATATACTTAAGGATATTATGAGACATCTAACCTAGTCAAAATGCTTAACCAGATGAAAATCCAGACCTATCTCTTCATAATGACAAGTATCTGCGTTGGTTATAGCAAAGTTTCTGAGTCTATCTGAAACTCTTTTAGTCTGGTAAGAGTCAAGTGCACATATCTAAAGACACATTTTTTTCCTCTTCATGGTGATTTCCTCATTTTTTTTTTTGGCTCATGTCTCCCTTCTTTGCTTATTTAGCTAAGCCACCTCTACAATTGTGTATGTGTCACTCGTCACTTCTGCTGGGATATACCAGGAGGTTGCTGGGGACATTGCTGTGGTATTTAAAGACCACAGTATAGCTGCATAGGTAATAGATATAATGTAATTGTAGCTTTAGTCTTGTAAACAAGTTTTTGTGTTGAGCCTGAATAGACTCTCTTCAGCCAGCTCAGAAGTGTGTAGGAAATGAGACCATATGGCAGGCATCCAGTTAGATCACAATAAAAATGTATGGGAAGCCCAGGCGTATTAGCAATGTATTGATCCCTTCATGCTGCAGGCCTAAGCAAAACCTGCGTTTTACTCCTGTGAGACATGACTGAAGTCCTCATGTTTGTAGTGCCTGTTCAACAGGTGTGGTGGGAAGGTTTGATGAAGTTTAACACACTAATAAATTAAAACATAAAATTTTAATGACGTTGATACTTTACAAATGCTAATTTCCTATCCAAATTAAATTCCAGGTTTCTGGAAAAAAAAAAAAAAAAAAAGCACCAGATGTAAGTGGCTCTCTTATTTTGCTATTTTAAAAGAAACTTTTGTATGTGTGTGTGTTCTCTTTACACACAACAGAGTCTCCATGTAATTGAGCAAAAATTAAAAATATATGTAAACTTTTCTCTGGTGTATTGTATATAATTTTCCACTGAAATTTATATTTTTATATAGTCATAAATCTCTAGAAAGAAGTAGGGATTATGAAGGATGTCCTGACGCATCAGATATAATTAAAACTAGAGCAAATGCAACATTGAAATAGAGAATGGACAAAAGCAACAGGATTACGCTTCGTAATTTTCAAAGGAAGGGTATGTGCTACCATGCAAGTGCATTTTTTAGAGATGTCTGTCATTATCAAGAGGAAAAAGCAGTTTTTACATCAATTACATGTGTGGAATAATCACTGCAAAATATATGTAGCTTCTTTTTTCCCCCGAACACACCATGCAGCCTAACAAAGGTACATAAATATCGAAAAATTTTACGTGAGTGCATAGAGAGATTAGTGTAGGCATGTACCATAAATCAAGTAAATACATATATCTGAGCAAGCAGTGCTTGAATATTTGGACTGAAATACCGCTGACATTGTCAGTGAAAACTCTGCAGCGGGGAGAGTCCCAGACATCTTCCAGCCTCCCTCAGTATCCTGTACTTTTCTTTTTCCCCTTCCCTCCTCTTGCAGTGTTCATTCCTTATCAGAAGCTTGTTGGATGGGGGCTGCCAGCAGCCGTGACTCTGTACCCTGCCATACATTTTAGGAGTGGAATAATAATTAAAAGTCTCTGCACAGGTTGTTACTCAGGATCTTGTCACGTGCATGAGCGACCGCATGGGGATGGAGGTGTGTGTGACAGGCACCGTGTGCCGCTCGAGCCCGGCGGTCAGCCTGCCTGACCTCTTGCTCCCACAGGGGGAACGGCTCGTGCAGGTCCGTCTGTCTGTCTGTCCATGCTGTGCCACCCCTGGTGCCTGCTTGCCATGTCCCCTGCTCAGCCCCGTGTCCCCATCAGCGGCAGGAGGCAGCAAGGTTCAGCTCCCCATCACTCCAGGGAAGGGAAACTCCCGGCCTTTCTTTTTTTTTTCACTGTCTCCTCATCCAACTCTTTCTCCCCTTTACACTCCTGCAATTGCCCTGCTCTTGTTTTTTTTTTTTTTTTTTTTTTTTTTTTTCCCCCCACCGGAGATGTAGGCAGAGTTTTGTGCTTCATCCTGCCCAAACTCTCACACTGGAGCTGGCGGTGATGCACTAGGCCTTCTTCCTCTGCAGTTCCCAATCTGTGAAAATGGAGTGCACAGGGCACAGCAAGCAGGGGCCGGGTCAGATAGCACAGCACGGGGAAGGCCTCCGTACAGCAGGCTGCCATACAAATCCTGCGTGTCTGAGCGTGACAGAGGTGGGGTTAATGCTGAGAGCAGGGAGTGCTTTCCTGGTCAAGTTCTGCCCAAGGTAAAGAGCCCCTCTGGTGAGCTAGACCAGTGCAAAACACAGGTAATGCATTTATTTAGTAATCAGCAAATTTGCCTATGTAGTCAGTAAATGTTGAGGCACAAACTGCTGATAAGATCATTTGCTTTCAGGTGTTTTCTCAATATTGTGCTCAGCATTGAGTATAAATTGAATAGAGTGACCTTTTGATACTGAGTCAAATTGACTGCGTTTCCGAAGATTCTGTGGTTTCAATTACCATAAATTTTTGATATTGGGTCTACCACCAGTACAGTGATTCAAGCACAGCAATATCTTATCATTGGTGCCGCTAACGCAGCCAGCAGCACACGATAGCTTGCTCTCGGATGAATTTTTGTTTTGCCTTTTCCCCAGAATCAAAGATTACTATCAGAGAGGGGAAAGATGCAGTTTACACAAATGAAATTGAAATGGCTTGCAAAATGTGAATGAATTTTGGTCAGAAGATGTAAAACGTGTTACAGGTTGCTAGCTGGATCCTCAGTTTGGGAGATGAATAAGTCAATTAGTAGCTCTTCAGTTTATTAGAAACTTAATTGCCAGGCTGTAATGGAAACTTCTGAACTGCAACAACTCGTTAGAAGCAATAAAACAAGCGACTTTGTGCTAGAAGAATATTTAGTAAGCTCTTTTAAACTGACATGTTTAGTTTATAGCAAAAAGGTTAGATTTTTCACCTGAAAAGATAGTCCGTCTCCCAGGAGCTGTGGCAGCATCGCTTCATGTGATCAAGGGCAAAATCTTAAGGAAAACCCTATTGGCAAATGGCCCGTGCCATGGCTTTAAGTGGTGCTGCTTTAATCCCAGATATTTGACAGACGTCTTACAATGTCAGGTCAGCGCCTCTCTCTTTCAGAGAGAAAATAACCCAGGTTCAGATACCAAGAATAAACATGAGAAGTGTCTGAGACCACAAATACACACCGTATTGAGTATATGGATAATAATAAATATACTTTTATGTTGTTACTTTGAGTTGTGTAAATACTGCCTTCTGGTCAGAAAATGCCTGCTCTTTGAAAATAAGTGGAGCAGCATTTCACCAAGTGCACTCTGTACATGCACAGAGGTACGTTTCTTCAGGTCATTATGCATCTCCAGAAACTCAGCTGGGCTGAGGCTAATACGTAAATATTAGGACATGGTGTGTCCATCAGATGAGGTACATATGTGGTCCATACACTGGGCAGTGGGACTGCTGAAATCAGAATGTGATCTCTCAGTTCAAGTTGCCTTTTGCCTGCAGGTGCATGTGAGGCGCGTGAGTGTATCTGTCTCCTTCAAGAAGAAGAGAAGATCTCTCATTTCCTTCCCATACCCTAAAGGCATTTTCACAGGGGTGGTGATAATTAATCCCCACATTTCTACTACATATAAAGAAACCTGGCTGTAATTTTCTCCTAGTGGGACTCCATTTTGTTTTTAAAGATAATTGATAGCTCTGGACTTAAGCATTTCAATTATGGGAACGTCTCTTGGGGACCAGACTAACAGACCTTGGAAAACCGTTCTAATGCAAATGCATCATGTGTTTTTTTTTCTGTAAGACAGTGCAGGAAGCCTAAGGATTTGCAAAGCAGCTGAACAGTAAAAACAAAGTTAAAATACTTTTCAAAATATGTAATGACATGGGACTGAACTTGAACAGGTAGAGTGGAGCAATACTGCGGGGGGCGGTCAGCTATATGTCCAGCCAAAGTTGATGTGCCTGGGACAGCACATTGTGAAGGCAGCCAAATCTCCATCACTGCACTGTCTGTGGCAGTGGCGTAGCAGGTTGCCTCCGTCTGCTAGAAGATGGAAAAGTTGGGGGGTGATTCTTCCCATCAGCAGCCCCTGGCTTCGGCCCTTGTTTTCCTCTGGCTGGAATAAGAAGTCCAACTCTGCCTCCTGATCCCTCCCCTCCTCCTACTTTTCTGAGGCTTTTGCCCAGCCTGTGGCTCTTCATCCTTGGGTGACAGAGGTTGGTTGACCTGCCCCTACCCCTGCACTTTGGGGCTGGGGTGGTGGTGGTGAGCGTCTACAACCTTATGCACAAAAAGGGGCAAAACCCCTCATTTCTCCTAGTGTTATGAGTCGTTAGGACAAGCTTATTCCAAAATTAAGGAATTAAATCCTGTTGGAAGCCCCAGATGTGCTCACAAGTCATTTTTCTGCTTTTGCAAGTAGTGCCATAATGTATTAGTATTTTTAGATCACTCAGATATTTTCAGCTGGAGGAAAATCTTTTTTCTTTGTTAATTATGCTATGAATAGATCTTAGGCTACCGAGGAGAAATGAGTCGATCTGTGGAAAGAGTGATCCCTAGTGACTTCAGGTATCCACCTGGCTGCTCCGAATTGCTCACAGAGCTGGCCTGCTGGAGCCATGACAGCTTGTGCCAGCTGCGGATCTGTCCCAGAGTTTCCTGTGCTTTTCACAACTATGTGGCAAGCTGCCACTGCTCCCAGCCCAGGGCTGTGGATTAATACCACAGTTCAGGCCCTAATCTTTCAGTGTGAATCAAGAAGGGCTTCTGCATCATTCAAGTCATCAGTGGAGAAGCTTCAGAGCATCATCATCACTCGCTAAGTGATTTCCCTCCTTGAGATACTGTAAGCAAAAGCTGTGCATGCAATAACTGCAAACGAAAGGCGGAGGGGAATAAACCAGAGGGAAAACATTGCAGAGGTTATTAACATTTTGAAATAAGGTTTTCTGTATAATGGGCTAGACCCTTTTCTGGAGTGAATCAGCATACCGACGCTGACTGTGGAAGAGCCACAGCAGAGCTCCTGGGTCAGGAGCTCTGAACGCTGGCTTCGGGGTTTTCAGGAAAGGATTGGTGATGGTAAGGATGGCCGTTTTAAAATTTTGCACAATTTTTTTAAGGAATAAAAATTAAGGAAGGACCACAACGTTGCTCAATATGCCTACCCCAGGGGTGTGCCTCTGTAATGGGATTGCTGACACATAACTTGTATTGCAGATGTGAAGCACTAACCACCAGGTGAACCCAGTTCCATCAGTAGGCAAAATAAGAAAGGAGAAGGAATTACCAAGGGTAGATGATTTAAATACCTTTGTGTGGGTAAATTATCACCTAATTTCTTAGATCTTTTCACTGGCCAAAGAGACACTATCTCTGGTGACATTTTACTGAAGGCAGAAACCAATTAGAATAAGATTGTTACACAACTAATAAAGTGTTTTCAGACAGATAATTATTTTTAGTGCTGTAGAAATATTAAAGATTAAAGCAAAACTTGTAAAAACACAGAAGAGCACAGTTAGAAACTTTTCACGGTGCTTTAGGTGCCATTTTGGAGGATCAGTTGGTGTTCTGGCCATTTACAGCACTGGGCAGCTTTCCCTGTTTTGTTTTCTGGTATGCAGGGACACCAGTGCCAAATCTTATTTTCTGCAGATTAAATATCATTCTAGATATGCTAGAAACTCTAGCACTGAGATACATGCAAACACGTGCACGCAGTGCCACGCTCAGGTTCCATGCCTCCTTCAGGCAGGTGGAAATTTACAGGGATCAAGAAACCCCGTGGCCCCACTGTCTTTATGTTAAACCAGCAACAAAGGATTTTCAGAAGTTCATGTGACATGGCTGAGAAGTGATGCATAACTGCTTCTGCATTAAAAAGTTCCGTTCATTAGCAAAATACAGTCATTTTGAAGTGCTTTCGTGAGCTTAAAAATCCCACGTGTTTGCTGTGTGGCTTTACATGTGAGATAGTCCTCCACCCCTTCTTGTTACATTCTGTATTTCCTTCAGGTGGTCTAAAAACTTCACAGCTACTTCTTTAGATGGAAGCAAATAATTTCCAACTTGGAAGCTCAAAACATGCTGAAGGTTCTCATGGTCCTAAATCTGAGTCTGTCTGGTGAACAGGTTGGAGGCTACTTTGCAATGTGGACTTCTAGGTGACAGTGCTGAAACTGTGAAATATCCTGCATTTGGTCACGGCATTGCTTCTCCCCAGTGCTGTCAACACCACAACTCAGGCTGTGATAGCAAAGCAGAAAGTTGCTGCTTCAGTGATTATTACTCAGATGGTGATGTGCCCGACCATCTCTCTCTCTGCATCTCTCCTCAGCCCCGTTTCTGCTGTATCAAATAAATGTGTTTCTTTATAAATAGTAATTTAGGACAATTAGGAGCAATAGCATAGTTAAACCTTTAAAAGGTTATCTTGCAATGTCATTTTCCTGACTAATGTGTTCCTGCTGCCATGTCATTTGTGAATAGACATGTGTTAGCCAGCTAGTGTGCTTCATCTGTGGTGACTTTGATTTATTTGCTCTGTAAATTGGGACTGAAGCAATAATGGAAAGTGACATTAATTGTTTAACAGAGTCCTCTTTGTCACATCCTTTGCTTTCTCTGGGGTGTTTGAATGTTGAAACTTGTACAAAACTAATTGAAATTGCTGTGATGAGGACCAGCGTCCACTCAACTTTCTGTTCTTGAATGTCAGTGCACTTGAATGTCTGTTTAAAGCATGAGAGCTAAGCAGCTAACAGCAAATATCAGGGTTTCTTCTGGCATGCTATTATTAAAGGAGGCATTCCCAGTTAGGAATAGTAACACTTGGAGCCTTGTTGTCAGCTCTATGTGCTGAAGTGCTTGGTAGCGCGGCGTGGAGGGGCACCCTACCAGCTGGACTCGCTGGGGACATTTCCACTGCAGAGGCAGGGGTCAGGCAGCCAAAACCCCCCCAGATCACCTGGGGCATTGGTTTCAGGCCAGAGCCTGAAGTCCATGCCATTCTGCTTCATTACAATGCAATCTTTGCCTAATACCCTATTTTTATACTTTTCTAAAAATGACACTGTTAATTTTCCTCTTCTCAAAAAGTGACTGTGAAAAGCTGTGTTTGAAGCACGAGTTTATTCACAACATGGCTTCCTTCTGCTTATTTCCATACCCTCTACACCTGCAGTGGAGTAAAGCATCTGAATTACCATGGCAGTAGGCATATTTCTACACAGTATGGTGGAAGTTACTAGATGCATAGACTTCGATTCTTTTTCTCAGTGGCCAAGCCCCTTTTGGCCTTATAAGTGAATGCTTCTCCTTAGCATTTGCTTTGCATGAGTGTTTATTCATTTCTGGGAGATGGAGCTGTAAGCACCAGAGCAATTTGTGGCTTTCCAACAAGAAGACGAAGCTTGTCTGCAAGAACCTCCGAGGCTGATTTGTCAGAGGAGCCTGACAGGAGGAATTATCTGCATGGTTTATGGTCATCTCTCTTCAGAGCCTAGTAAATGCAGCACGGCAGGAAAAAGTCATACTGAGGGGACACCCAGATTTACTTGGTTTCTTTTTTCTCTTCTGAGATGTTGCTGTCGATGTTTTGATGTTGACTTTTCTAACACTATTTTTATAAGAAGGTGAGTTTTTATTTGACTTAGGTGTATGTTCATTGCTAGTTCCCTTCTCAAATGTGAGATTTGAACTTAGCTGAAATCTCGTCATAGTGTGAACCAGGAGAGCGATGAGCCACTGTGAAGTGGGTGGAAAAACTCCAAGCTGATATCCCCAAGTTTGGATCAGATCCCTGGAACCAGGAAAAGGCTTTTCAGTTATTTTAATAGCACCAGGATCAGCCTAAAAAATCTAGATAATTGATCTGTCCAGATCAATTTCCACTCTTTCTGAAGAATAAATATAATGATTTTTACACAATTCTATTCCTCAGAACTCTTAGTACTCCAAAAATATGTACCTTAATTTACAGCAGGGACTATATTTCATTAAAAAATTGGAAGGTATTTAAATTTACTCAATTTGACAAAAAGAAGTCTTGTTTCTGAAATAAGATATCCAATATAAAATTAACATTACAGACGCATCTGATTAGGAATTAATCTACTTTTTATAATTGCAGCTGGAATTAGATAAATGCATACAATAGTTGTGTTGAGCACTCAAACTATGCAACTCGAAAGGAGAACTTCAAAGGCAACCTGCTTAATGCATTCATTTAAAAGAAACCCAGAGAATTTGCCATTTACAATATGAGTCCTGATCGTTTGTCTTACGCAAAAATGCTCAGGAACGAGAAGTTTTTCACTTGTTTTTTTTTTGGAGCAAGTATTTCCTGACATGTTGAAGGGAAACCCTTTCTGTCTTACACCAGGCTACATGCATGAGCAAGGTTTGCCAGGCTTCTCTGGTAATTCATTTTGGTCTTCTGATTAGCTGTCCTATTCTGTGATTCTTGTAATTTTGTCAGGTCAATTAACTGGTGTGCAGTGTTGAAGAGAGAAAGAAGGAGACAGCTTGGGCTGACACCATCGTTCGGTGTCAGCAGCTTCGGCGCGTCCTGTAATGCAATTCCAGCGTGATTATTTATCGCTGTTAACGCTGGGTAGGAAGAAGAATTGTGGAAGAAGAGTAAACCAGAGCAATATACTGCAAATGCAAAGAGATTTCTCTTGAATGCAAAGACAGATAATTTTATTGCACTTAATTACATCTTCTGAGATGCTGTTGCAGGTTACTGTTTCAAGAGCTAGTTTAACAATGTTTTGACTGCTTGTTCACATACAGTCATTGTTTCATTCCTTTTGTCTTATCATCTGGTTCCACTTTTTTGTGATTTTTTTTTTTGTCTCCTCACACAGAAAATAGATGAAGAGAATGAGGCGAACTTGCTAGCAGTTCTCACTGAGACACTGGACAGCATCCCCGTGGATGAGGATGGATTGCCTTCGTTTGATGCACTGACAGATGGAGATGTGACCAATGAAAATGACGCTAGCCCTTCCCCAATGCCCGACGGCACCCCTCCAACCCAGGAGGCAGAAGAGCCGTCTCTAGTAAGAACCCTTCCTACTGTTTAACAGGAATTGGATGTGCCTCTGGCTACCCGCTGCATGGGTATGATGTAGTCACAGTAAGGTCTGGACTTTTCATTTAGACTGAAAAGGAAAATCAAGTAAAGAACTGAAACTTAAGTGGGGAAAAAAAAAAAAAACAGTCATAGTATGACTAATAAGGGAATTCATTAAAAAGTGGATTGAAGAGATTGGTTTTGAGTTTCTTGTGCTAATGACTGACACTTTTGCTTATTATTCTGTTCAAATAAGTCAGGGTAATGGTTTTTAATTCACGTTACATTTCTTGGGGCTCTTTTCTACGTATGTTTACACTTCACTTTGGGTGATCTGTAGAGAAATGCCCATTGAGTCTGGTGTGATGTGGGGCTAAATTTGTGCTTTTTAAGTTGATTTGACCAGTAAGCAGCAGATTAGTGCTAATCAGGGCAAAGCCGAATCTTGGGTGAGGATGTGGGTGAAACCTTATATGCTTTTTACTCTGTGAAGACAGTTTGAGATGTGATTCTATTTCTGGTGAAAGCCCCTTATTCCTGACTTCCGCAGCAGCAGTCAGATACAAGCATCCATTATTCTGTTAAAGTTAACTTCTGTGTTTAGATCAGAGAGACCTGTTCTGTCAAACAGATCACCGAGAATTTTGCTTTGCATTGGATTCAGCAATCCAAGGCCCCTGCCATTTCTGCTTGCCCTGCAGTATACTGCAGTAAAGGGAACAGAAATTTGCTGCCAAGCCTCACAAGAAAATGAAATCTGTTTGCTCTGGGGAATATTGAGCCCTTCTTTCTGTTTTAATGTACTTTGCTTGCTGAAGTTGATATAGCTAATTTTAAGTAACTATGCAAAAATGTAGATAAGTCATTTTAATCCATAAAGATGCATAACTTTACTCTTTTCCTTCCTCCTCCCCTTCCTTGATGTGTTTGTAGCTTAAGAAGCTCTTGCTGGCTCCAGCCAACACTCAGCTAAATTACAATGAATGCAGCGGTCTCAGCACACAAAACCATGCAAACACAAATCACAGGATCAGAACAAGCCCTGTGGTTGTTAAGGTACAAACTTAATCTTTGTAATAAGAGGAAAAAAATGTAACAAGGTCTTTTATGCTTTCAGCAACCAAGTAAGCAATAGATCTGTATGTGCAGTATTAATCTGCCTACTATCCTGCAACTGTTTCAAAAACGTGAACAGATTATAGACTGGGTTCCGGAAAATCACCTGAGCTCCTTTATGCTCTGAATATTTCATTTGTGCTTTTTGTTTTGGCAGAGTTCAGCTCTAGTCCCACCGTCTGTTACTCTTGCCTACTTTATTGACACGCAGAGTAGCAGGGGGTACGATAAAATTTGCTGATGGGCTGGTGTTGTTTATGAGTGACTCCAGGATGCGGGACTGCCATTTTACCAGCTGTCTGAGTGAAGAAAAATTGCACTGGATTCTTGGCAAAAGATGTATATCAGCCATTAATTGGCTAGAATGGCGGCTGTGACATAATTCTGTTAGCAGGCAGCATTAAACAATGTTTGTCTTGCCATTCACTGTAACTGAAAACGGAGCATTTAGGGGTACTTAAGAGAGTTGTGAATACTGGGCTCAAGCAATCAGCAGCAAATTAAGGTTTAAACCAACTTATTTTTTTGTTCACAGTAAAGGCGCTGTAGGGTCTTGTTAGTTACATGTTGCTGAGTAGGAACATTGAAATGTTGGAGAAATGAAATAAAAAGCTGTATAAATGTCATTTAGGAATTTTAAATGTAATTTTCTTTTCTTGTTCTGCAAACAATTATTCACAGCTCATAGATCTAGTACACTTAGACTGAACACTTCATTGAAAATCTCATCTCTTCAGAAAACCTATATCCATTCTGATAAGGTTCAGTTCACTAATTTTTTTTTATTTTTATTTTATTTTTATTTTTTATTTTTTTTATTATGCCCTGTTTTTAAGACTGAGAATTCATGGAGCAATAAAGCAAAGAGCATTTGTCAACAGCAAAAGCCACAAAGACGTCCCTGCTCTGAACTTCTCAAATATCTGACTACAAATGATGACCCTCCTCAGACCAAACCAGCAGAGAACAGGAACAGCAGCAAAGAGAAATGCACCTCCAAAAGGAAGCCCCATCTGCAGTCTCAGACAAATCACCTGCAAGGTAGGTGCTGGAGTGCAGAACACAGCTTTGGTATTGGAGGGAAGCTGACATGCAGTGCTTGTGAATGCCCTCAATACGCTTTCTGTTCTTTGGATTAGTTTTGTAAATCCAGCATCTCTTCTGTTTAGAGACAGTTTTAAAACAGTATAATGAAGTTAAAATTGGTTAGATGCATTTAACTTTCAAACAGTTGTAATCCTGCTTCTGTCTCCTCCAACCCCAGGAAAGGAACCTCAGAAAAAATAAGTTCAACAAATCCTACATATTAATATACAGAGCTAGCTGGAGATATTTATTCACAGAGTACTATACCACTAAGAAATCATTATACCCCTAAACAAGCTGGGCAGGTCAGTTCATTAGTGAACTTCGTTCTTTCTGCCAGCGTAAAACTGAAGGCATTGTTAACCTGCCACATCGTCCTTAAGAGACAATAAATAGTGCTCTCACTGCTACAGAATAAGCAATAAATGTGTCATTCCTGTTAAAGCTGGAATGCTGGTTTGTAATTTTATTTTGTAAATAGTTGGAAGTTTAGCTGCCATCCTGATCTTTCTCTCTCTCTTTTTAGATTCTTTATGGCCCAAACTAAACACTTGTGTTGATTTTTAGATGCATAAAGAACTGGGATATATTACAAGTAGCTTCTATGGCAGAGATGCAAGAACTTAAAGACCCCTCTACTGCTTTCTCTCCCCTCCTTCCCTGCCTGTTTTCCCAAGATAAAGGAAAGCTGTAAAAGCTTATGAGCCCAAAGGGAGCTTATTTAAAGTTACTCTTGCTTTAAAATACATCTGTGGATATACTGGTCATCTAGAAGTCCAGATACCTACCTCAGCCACATCGGTACAAATCCTGGATGACTCCCCTGAAATCAGTGGAAATTACCCAGCTGCAGCAGAGATCAGGATATGACCCAATATGTGTTGTTCTGGGATTTGTAAAGTGGTAATTGTAAACTGCATGTTTTTTGTTTTGTTTTCTTCCTCTCACTCCGTCCCCCTGTTTTTTCAGCCTCCATCAAATATATTCTTTCACTCTTCATCAGGAGGTATAAGCAACCTTAATAAAATAATCTTCTCTTCCCATCATTAAATACCCTTCTTGCTGCTGTATGTTCTGACATCCAAAGTGCAGTTTTCCCCATTATGGTTTCAAATTCTCTGAACAATATTTCTTGTAAGAAAGAAGTCCAACTGCCCTTAGAGCTTCTTGGATGCCAACTGCCACTCCTTCTGGCTAGTTTCAGCAGACTGCTTCAGAAGAAAATCCAGACTGAACTGTACATCTCAAACCTGGGTCTCACACTGTGATGGTACTGGAACCAGGCACAGAGCTGCCAGAGGTTACAGAGGGCTTTACTAATGCTGCTGGGTGCAATAAGGCATATAATGTGTAAGGTATCTTATAAACACATGTATGGTATATGTAGATTTGTGTGCACATGTACTTAAATACCGATTATAAAATCTTCCTGTTCAGATCAGAGCTGCATTTTTCCCCAGGTGGGGCAATTGTGCAGATTTCATGCAAAGAAACAAGGCAAGGTGAGCTCAC
Organism: Nettapus auritus; assembly: GCA_011076525.1. Classification (NCBI taxonomy): domain Eukaryota; kingdom Metazoa; phylum Chordata; class Aves; order Anseriformes; family Anatidae; genus Nettapus; species Nettapus auritus. Next base: position 78,873,325 of record CM021768.1, read on the forward strand.
AACAGTGTGGAGGGAGAAGTTAGGAAAGTTTTGGCAGGGCATGTAACCACCTTGCCAGTGTTTAACAGATGACTCTGACTTTAGTGGTACTGCAGATGAAATTACAGGCAGAGGGAAATAACTCTCTTTAATTCCTGCAGTTTAATTTACAGGCTTCTGAAATGTTTTTTTGTCAAATTTGTCTCATACACCAATATATGACTTCAATATCAATGGATCTGCATATAATACAAATATAAGAATATAATACTTTCAGCTTGGACAGTCAATTCATGCAGAATTGACCTTGCAAATTTAACTGGTATTCACAGGTATGCAATCATCTGTTCATACATTTAATCAAAAGTACAAAAAAATTGGCTCCATTTTAAAAAATAATCAGAATCTGATATTTTCTTTCAAAGTTGGTGAAAGCTTGCAAAAGATAAGCCATCAATGTTTTCCTTTAGGGTTACTGTTGCAAACATATTGCAAACCCACAGGAATGTCCACAAACTCATTCATGCTAAAGATCATTTGTGGTTTTGCATTGAAATTTGCCCATGAGGAAATTTAGTTCTTTTGAACCTGAATGTTTTCAATTTACAGGGACAAGCAACTTCATGTAAACACTTTTTAAAATAAATAAAATACCACAATAGAACTTGTAACTCTAATAAACAGGCACCATGGAAAACAATATTGTCTTGGCTAAATATTTATCAGTGGCTGTAAGTGAGGATGAATCCTTTGCAGGAGCAGAGTTTGGTCAATCCCTTACCTAGCAATAAGAAAAATTAGGGGTGTTTTGGTATATGAATTTCTCAGTGGGAAGGCTCAATGATCTCTGCCTTAAATAACTATATTGGAGTGTGAGAAAATGCCTTGATACTGTGCCTCAGTGCTTCAGATTTTATATGTATATGTATTTTGATTTACCTCTCTATATGAGAGCTAGAGATACTTTTTAAAGGCTTTAATAGCTCTTAAGCATTCAACTTTCTTAGAAAGCCTAAGCTGGGTAAGTGTATGTAGATTTTATCTTCTGAAACGCAGTGGGAACATTTGTACAAACTTTCTTTCTGAGCCTTACAGCAAGATCTATGCTTTTTAAGCCAGTTTTACCTCTAGGTAGCCACTGGCAACAGTCACAAACATGAGTATCATAGGTATATATAAAATGCATACTATGATATGTCACCTTATGTTCAGTCTTATAGAATCCTTTTTTATGCATGAGTCAGTGGCAGTGCTGGATCAGACAAATAACCCATTTTGGTGCATTTCCTCACTTTGGCAGTGACTTCTGAGGAAGGTGAACCTAAGGTGAACACCTGAGTTTCCATTTCTAACTTTCATATGGGGAGGAGGAGAAACAATATGCAGCTCTTGAGAATTGAGTTAATTTTTTAAAAATGTAACATTACTCCAGGAATGCTCTAGAGCTTATAAAAGTAATCAATTTGCATATAAAATCCTTTAATGTTGATGGGAGCTCCAAGCCTGGAATGAATACGAAATATGCAGTAGTGACACTCTGGACAAAAGATCTGCAGTGCAGGAGTGTTCAAGGGGAACATTTTGTCTTAAGTAATTAATTTACAGAAGAGATCCCCTGCTGTTTTTCTTGGTACAGTGCTCTCTGTGTTTAAGCATCAATCTAACTTCTGAAAAGTAAAATTTGCAAGTAATATTATTTTCAATTTTTAAACATTTTTCTGGCAATTAAAAGAATCTTAGTTGTATTAAAATATCCTAGTTCTTGGCCTGCTTTGAGAAAATACAAACTTGCATGAATAAAAGCTACAAAGACTTGTATTTTTATGGCTAGAGCTTTGCTTTTGCGTATGTAGGGATTGTAGTGCTGAAAGCGTCAGCCCCATTTTTAACCATCTGTGGCTTTATCCATGGCTTGTCATAGTCTGCAGGGTAATTTGGAATATTGCAAGTTGGACTCTGGCCTCATAGAGACAACCTATTCTCAGTGCTATATATAAAATTGTACGTTGTAGAAGTAAAATTAACTGAATATTCATAACATTCTGTTACTTTGTAGTTATTCTGCTCTTCTTTTTTCCAAATAAAAAGTGGACTGTAGTCTAAATTAAATCTAAGAGAAAATAACATTTTCATAGTGCATCCTGTAGATTTGTTCATGATTTTTTACATGTACTGCTCTCCTTCTGAAAGGTTCTTGGCATTTGGGCTGTGTGCTGTATTTCCAAGGTACAGTAATTGATGTAAATCATTGTTGAAATTTAGGTGCCCTTTTGGTACCGGTGATAAGGAATCAGGATGAGTCTCCTTACTTATCTAAGATACACAGAAATGGCTATTGAACTATCAGAGCTCAGCCCTAATTGACTAATAGGGGATTTCAACACCAAAATAAAAGACCTTTTTTTTTAGTATACGTTGTGGAGTGCTTAAATATTCCATCATAATTTTATTCTTTCCCTTTAGCCAAACCAACAAGTTTATCACTTCCGTTGACGCCCGAGTCACCAAAGTAAGTACCAAAAATTGCAAACATTTATAAAAGGGAGGGGGTGTTAATACATTTTGGCTACAGCAACTCCATTTCAGCTTGTTTTTATAAATGTGCCCTGTCTTCCAGTGATCCCAAGGGTTCCCCATTTGAGAACAAGACTATTGAACAAACCTTAAGTGTGGAACTCTCTGGAACTGCAGGTGAGAAATGGGGATGGTTAGCTTTTCCTTTAAGCATGGTTTGTTTGTGTGCTTGTTCATTTTAATATACAACACATATACTGAGATCTTACAGAGGTCTCCAGCAGATTAATCTCAGTGCAGTTTAGCATTGACTTTTTATCCAGTTACGTGAGAAGGAACGTATTTGAAAATATGTCTCCAAATCTACACGAGAGAGCATAATTTCTGGAAAAATATGAATGAAACCATTTGTCTGTTGTACTTCCCCATTTCCCCATAGATTTGTGTACTGCCGAGCACCATCTTTCAAAGACAAACCCCACAGCAGAGTGTAATAGATGTTACAGATGGAAAAGTTATGTCATCCAGTCTGTCTTCAGGCCGGTCTAGGGCTGTATGTGACTGCATGTTTGAGTGCTTTGTCAATTCTAGATTAATATGTCACAAACAACAGCTTTCTCCTTTACCACTGAAAAACTATTCCATAGCTTAAAGGTAATTTTTTAAAAAGTTGATACTCATTTTATGTTCTTACTTTCTCTTTATATCTCCCATTAGCACACCTTACACCATCTATCTTCTATTCTCCTCTTCCTTTCATATCCTTCGTGTTTGTGCCTTTCGAAGATGTGTAGACTTATCATGTGCAGCTTCAGCTGATGCCTCACCTGTTACACTCACTTAATTCATCTGCTCGTACCAGAAAAGTCGATTCCCTCAGACCTCAGATATGTTTTATTGCTTTCCTCTGACCTGTTTTGCCTCTCTTTTCCTGAAGTGTCCAGAACTGAGCAGAAGAGCACATGTTGAGTTCCACTAGAGCTACTGCCAAGATTGTTTTCTTTCTTGGTTTCGTAATACTGCAAAGGAATGCATTTCTCACAGGAGCATGCCTAGGGGTAACAGTGGATTCCAGATTATGTGATCTCTGACATTCTGGAGGGGGTTGCAAGGTAGATCTTCAGGTACTGTGCATCAGCTTGAGACCCGCCTCAGTTAGTGGCAGCTTTACACAAGAGCAGGCCCAAGCTCTAGGTTTGTGTATGTAGTTTGGGCTGTTGCTTTCACCTCCCTACAACCATTGTGTCACTTTTTCAGAAACTTCTCCATTATTTCATCATGAAATCATGCACGCTTTCCTCTGACATGTCCTGAAAATCTTCAGTCTTACTCATTCCTCCCATGACAAAACAAAGCATCCTTGCAATACACCGTCCTTTTGCAAAACTGATAGAAAAATAGCAAAATTCACTGTATGCAGCAGGATAATCCCATTCAATGCCAACAGGCCTGAAGCATGGAGAAGCCTCTTTTACCATTACTGGAAAACAAATCTGCATGAGGATGCCTGTTTCTAAGCACGGTGGTGAGTCAGTGCTTAGTGCTACCAAGTGGAAGGGGCAGATGAGGTAACAACAGCAGAGGGTTCGTGCAGCAGCACAAGTCACTGAAGGGAGCAGTGCTTTCTTCCAACCAGAAAGGCAGCAGCCTGCATACCTCACTGGACAGAAATTGAGAGCCAATCTGACCCCATGACAGTCCTCCAGTACTGGCTTAATAATGGCAACAGAAACGGTCCTGGTGTTAGTGAGTTCATTCCACTCTGCTGCTCACAGAGGGGGCAATGAAACAACTTTGTGGCTGTTTTAGGTAATATAACCAGGAGAACTAGCACATTAAAAAATGCATCAGAAGCTGTGAAATAGCACAACTGGATGAGTATGTGAACAGGAACCTTGTAATATGAAAATATGAAATTATTCCTTCTGGAAATATACATAATCTAGCTAGAAAATTTACTGATGATAGTCAAGGAGAACAAGAGCTGGTGGAGCACATGTGGGCAGGGAGCTTGGGCAGTGTTAACAAGCAGTGCAGAGCACAGTGGCTGTTGGACTTCATGTTGCACTGCCTCTGTTCTTCACAATACCTGGTGAGGAGGTTTCAGGAGATTGCCTTTCATCACTTGACAGCTGTATTGTTTGCCTTTGCATATACATAGATTTTATTTTTATATTCATATATGTGTATAAATCTATAAAAAGATGAGTGGTTGTGCATGTCTTACTCGCTAAGCCATTTATTTGTATTGCAGCAGTGTCTTGTGTCATGAGTCTACTTGTGCTGGAAGCAGACAAGTACATAACAGAAACAAGCTCTAGTACTGAAGAGCTTACAGTGTATGTGAGTAAATCACGGCACAGTTGGGACCCACTTCAGTAAAAAAAACAAAACAAAACAAAACAAAAAAACAGTGGCAGCAGTGATTAATAATACCTTGGAGTTCTTTAGTGAGACCCTGGCAACTCCAAATTATATCCAGATAACCACATTGCCCATTGTCCTTATACAGGGCAGCTTGCACTGTACAAGCACTGTTTATTATAATTTAAATAGGAGTTGCCTTGATCTCACTGCCGAATTGAAAAGACCATTAGTAGTGCTGCTCGCACTATCGAAGCACGAAGTATTTTAATATAAATAGCAGCTCCCTTGATCTCTCTGCTGAAAACAACATTGGTTCCCTCACTGATGAATTAACTATAGAGTAGAAAAATAAATAAATAAAAACATTTCCCGCACGAGCCATCAATCTTCGTCACACATACATTTTGGATTCACATATCTAAAGCCAAACTGAAGCTGTTCTCTTGCCAGAGCTATATCTTGCTTTAGAATGGATTTGTTAGTACTCGTGAATGGAACTTTGTCCTCCCTAAAACTGTCAAAACATGTATTTGTCAAATTACAGGGAACAAATATTTCTTAGTGCTTTCAAAGGAAACCATGTGTAAGAATGTAAGAATTCTTTGAATGCACTTTAAATGGCCTATGATAGAGGAATAAGTCCGTTGCTACCTAAAATCACAACCCCTGCAGCTGGTTTCTAGTGTTATTCTGTGGAAAATGGATCAGAACATCATGACATGGAGATTATGATAATGTAGTAGGTAAAATTTCTGAGTACAGTGAGCCTTACGGTGAGTCAGAGGCTCGGGAGAGGTTCTTTTGCCTTTTTTTTTTTTTTCCACAGCTAGCTGCATTTCAAACACTGCTAAGAGACTGGAACCTCTGTGATGTCTTCCCAGAACATGGGACATTTTTGTGTTACTGTAGGACCTCTTTTCTCTTTGGTACCAGTCAGGTTGAGGGGGCACCTAGAGACACAGGCACTAGGAGGATGATTCACCCTCTGGAGGTGACTGTGTTTCCCTTGAGAAATGGAGGCTGCCCACTGAACTTCTAAATGCCAGAAGTTAGATGGCGTGCCTTCTAAGCATTTGAAGTTCAGCCCTCTCAGTTCTTTTAATGCCTTTTTAAACTTTCACTCCTAAATATTCAAAGCCATCATATAAATGCATGAGGTGAGTTTACATGCTTAAGGCTTTAATATCATACAAGCAGCAATCGATAACTGGAAGGCTATTTCCACCCTCTCACTAAGCAACAGGTGATGTAGTGAGAAGTCTCTCATTTGCAAACAGATCCATGTAATTTACCTGAACATAAAACTCTGGTCTTTCTTGGGTGCAAAATTTTTTTCTTTCCAAAAAGATGGTGGAAAAGGCTATATGAACACAATCAGCTTGAATAGTGGTTTGGAATTCATGAGCATCCTTGTGGATACTTAAACCCTGTTTTTTCCCCACCTCTAGATCTGTTACCTCTTACTTGTCAGAACAAATACTTAAGATCTATCATATAAGAACTTGTTTGACCTCAGAATGATTTCTGATTAAATGAGAGATGCAGAGAGTTGTGTGGGGAAATAAAATCTAGTAAATTATTAGATATTTTCAAGGGTCTGTATTTATGCTCTGCAGCACTGACAACAAGATTAAACTGAATACTCAACAAGCATGTAGTTTTTTATTATATGATGGCTATTTAATTTTATTATATTTTCCTAGCTTCTGCAATCTTGTGCCACACAAAAGCTCCTCTGATTTTTTTTTACTCTATTGAGCTCTTACCTTGTGTTCAGTGTTTTAAGTGGCCTTAAACGGTGTTTCCCTTGACAATCCATTTTCAAACTTTAAAGGTATAAAAGAATTTATTTTCAATGCCTCTCAAAAGCCCAGTGCACGTGTAGAGAGGTTGAACTGCTGCATTCCTCAGAAGACACTAATTCTCATCCCCCCCACCAAAGCACAACAAGCATCGTCAAATGTTTCAATGCTAACAGTTACAGTCGAGTTGTAGAAAGATTGGTGTCTGTCTAAAACAGCATTGCAAATGAGTCCTAAAAAGTCAGGATGTCACATTTTATGTAAATGCACTCCCCTAATTTCTGATTATCGACCTAGCTGAACTAAATGAGTTAGTAAGGTGTTTTTTTTTCAGCACGGTTTTGGTATGCATCACAAGTATTTGCATTCCCCCTGAGATTTTCTTGAAAGAAGTTGCTCGGCCAAGGTGGCAGAGTTGGCATATATGCAAACACCTTTTGTTGCACAGGTATGGGGAGGACGGTGCTGATTTGGCAGCAGTGTTCACAAATTGATAGATGATATTTTCAAGCTCAAAATCACTGAGCGGGTTCATGGTATATAGATAGAGCAAGGCAAAGTGCAAACGTACCATTTACCAAAGCCATTCAATTAAAGAAAAGTCCCTACAAAGAAAATGGTTTTATAGCATGTCATGAAAAAATACTTGCCTTTTACTTTAAAAAGAAAAAAGACTGTTTAAGGAGGATGATTGTAGAGTATGTACCACTTCTAACAGATTTGCTGTGCAGAAGTACATAAGTGTGAGTGATGTAGAGGTACTTGTTTATTATAGAGCACATTTCAATGCAGTAATCATAAATATTGCTAAGGTTGTGCTCTGTTGAAATATGACCTACATACTCTTGATTGTTTGTGTTACGTGATTTGTCTGACACCCATTACATTCTGGGTAATGGCAGCCATTTGTTGCTGTGCACAGCAGGCTCTTTTGACAAAAGAAAATAGGCAGCAATAAAAAAGCTATAGTCTGAATTACATTCTGCACAGTGCTGCACTGCTGAGAGTTTGTGCAAGTGTGTTAACAATGCTCTGAACTGCCTCTTGTCAGCCTTCAGCTTGTAATGGCCATCTGTCCTTCCATAAATCTGTCAAAACCTGCTAAGTTCAAGAGAGAGCACAGAATATACCTTGTACTGTCAATACTAAAATGCACACTTTTGTGGAGAAATCGGCGTGTATGAAATAATCCAAAGGTTATAGAATATTGTAGCACTTGATTTAGGATCACGGCCTGAAGTAAAGATTACCAGAGATTAGTGTACAGATGAGCAAAAGTGACACTGATGAGCAAATTGTGCCGCCACGTCATTTGCTCAGAGTTCACATTTTGGACACGGATCACGGGACATGCTGAAGGTAGGCTCTGTAGCACTGACTAAAACAACGGCGAATTCAAAACTTCACTTCCCCCTCCATCCCCCTGTGGAAGTTCATTCAAAAGTTAAATGAACATTTTCCAGCTTCTAGCTGTTCATACTTGCTCGGGCACTTCCTGCTTCTGCTGAAAACCAGGAAAAGAGCCAAAATGCCACGAGGAAGTCCATTCTTAGGATGTCCCCAGACCAGTTTTGCCAGCAAAAGAAGTGCCAGTAAATTTGGCTCACTCTGTATTTTTGGAAGGTTTTGTTGTTTTTCCCCCTCTAAAGACTGTTGGACTCTCATTGGGCTTCTGGAGATCGTTGTGCTCTGTGTATAGCTTGCTTTCTGCCAGGGCTAGCTTTAAAGAAGTGGGAATGGAAACAATATTTTATTTTGGATATTGGATTATCTCTGGGGTTTCTTGTCCTGAAATTTTTAAGTGTGCAGATGTTCACTGTGGAGTGGTTGAATTTTATTAGAAAGCAACAAAGAGGGGCTGGAGTTAATATTCTCCTATTTCTTTCTTTCTTTAAAACTGCATCTGAAAATTCAGTCAGTGACCCCAGGATTTCTCATGGGCTGTATAATTGCATAACTGAAAGTGCCAGTTCTAAGTTTTTATTTAGACAACAATCCTTGCTTACTCAAATCTTTGTTGCATATGACCCTGAATTGTTAATCCAGGAATGATTTTTGAAGAAATTTGAAGAGGACTGTTCTCATTTTGCCAAAAATTAATTTGGTAGTAAAAAATATTTATTAATAAGGTAGATAAGGTGTGAAATCTATACTGTTCACTCAAGTGAATTTTTGGGAAGGAAATGAAAACTGAGGAATCAAATTAGAGGAAATAGTTGGTGACTTTGCATAAAACTGTTTCAGTTTCAAACTTGCATTTGGAGTAACCAGAGTTACAGCACCTTTGCTTCAGTGTCTCTGACTTTAGTGGCATTAGTCTTCACATAGCCATGGGTGGCTCATAACCCTTTTTTCCAAGTGTTCAGACAAAATCAGTCTTCTTTCTCACATCAAGTATTCATGTCTTAGTACTCCTATCTTCTTTTTTCTGGAACAAATTCATTGCAGCTAATGCAATGGGACTCCCAGTCTCTATTTATGATCCGTAGGGAGCACTATGCATTGATGGACACTTTTCTTTACAGCAAAACACTATAAAACATGTTCTATTTGCATTGATCTGCTGAGCTCCATTGTATGGTTAAAAATACAAAACAAAACTCTGTAGCCATGTTTGAAATACACATTTCCTGGAAGTGTCTTCATTCTCTTTTCATTCTTGCTAAGGAAGTAATGGAAAGCTTATTGCCTGTCTTAGAAAAAGAAATCTTGGACAGCACCATCCGCTGGAGTGTTTAAGGATGAACTGGATAATCTAGGACAGCTCACTAATCTCAGTTCCTAACTCAGGAAAATACTTATGTATTCATTTAATTTTAAGCATATGTAATTCTAAATTACAGAATGATGATAGAATTGCAATTCTGTCAATCAGACAGATGCAAGTTTTTAAAATGTAGCACAAAAAGTACCTTTCTGAAGAGTAATAACAATTTCCTGAACAGTGGCTGGAGTTAGCTGTTACTTTACACAGGTGTCCTGGGTTATTCTTTACAAAGTCTAAAGAATTTTTATGATTTCTACAGGAAATGTTGAGACACATTCTATCCGTAGAAAAATAATTGGAAGATGTTGCTTGGGTTCCCAGGTATCACTAGAGTGGGCTGTTGACCTTCCTGCAATTTCATTTCACTGTAGTGAAGTAATGTACTGTAGTTATGTGAAAAATCATGGTAGCTAGTGATGTTGTTAGTCTTGAAATACTTATCTGTTTCACTTCTACTCCCTACTTCGTGACTTTCACTAATATTTAGTTGTAAGTGCAATGGTTCATTACAGTTGTAGTAGCCCTGTTGTTCACTGTGGTTTCAGTTGCAGAACCACATTTCATGCAAAATGTATTTGTTATGCTTACAAGAATGTATTATACATACATTAGCAATGGTTTACTAAGTTAATGAACTGTGGAGACAAAGAGTCATTGCAGTCAAGTTGTAGAGTTGCTGTACTTCCTTGCATTTAAGTTCAGTGTACCACAGAGGTTGCTTTGGTAGCGCTCATTTATTTTTCTTGGACTTCCTTTTATTCAGGTTTTTGTCTGCTAATTTCTGTAGGTTTTTGACAGTGCCAGTCTTTTGACTTTTCATTTTTATATCAAAATCTTTTTGATATTTATCAAAAAAGTCTTTTGATATTTATCTCTTGATCTTTTCTGTCAGAATCTACAGAGAAAAAGGCAGATGTCATGGAGGAAGGGGAGGGGCAGAAATAATGTTGAAGATTAATGGCAATGTATTAGTATTGTTGCTATTGTTGTCAGAGAACTTTGGTGTCTCAAAACCTATATACTCTTGCTCCCAGTAATAGTTGTATTATATTAAGTTGACATAGAATTGGTCTTGCTTTTTAACCTATTGTAATGTATGTGCCTTGTTAATGAACTTTGTGTGCTTAGAAATATTCTATTCCTCCTTCTTCTTTATTCCCTTAGGCCTAACTCCACCTACAACCCCTCCTCATAAAGCCAACCAGGATAATCCTTTTAGGACTTCACCTAAGCTGAAGTCATCATGCAAGACTGTTGTACCACCTTCAAAAAAGCCCCGCTATAGTGAGTCTTCTGGTTCTCAAGGAAACAACCCAATCAAGAAGGGTCCAGAACAGTCTGAGCTGTATGCACAGCTTAGCAAGACTACAGTACCGTCCAGTGGACATGAGGAGAGAAAGACAAAACAGCCCAGTTTGCGGCTGTTTGGTGACCATGACTACTGTCAATCTGTGAATTCAAAATCGGAAATACACATTAAAATATCCCAGGAACTTCAGGACTCCAGACAACTAGAATTTAAGGATTCTTCACCTGGGTGGCAGTGTCAGATTTGTTCTTCTTTAGAACAAGACCAGTATTTCAAGAAAGAGACTTTGCAGACAAGTAAGCAGGGATCCCTCAGTAATAACAGAAAACAGCTCCAAGACCAGGAAATTCGGGCTGAACTGAATAAGCATTTTGGTCACCCCAGCCAAGCTGTTTTTGATGAAGAAGCAGATAAGACCAGTGAACTAAGGGACAGTGATTACAGTAATGAACAATTTTCCAAACTACCTATGTTTATAAATTCAGGACTAGCAATGGATGGTCTCTTTGATGACAGTGAAGATGAAAGTGATAAACTATGCTACCCTTGGGATGGGACACAAGCCTATTCATTATTTGATATATCACCTTCTTGCTCTTCTTTTAACTCTCCATGCAGAGATTCAGTGTCTCCACCCAAATCCTTATTTTCTCAAAGATCCCAAAGGACACGCTCTAGATCAAGGTCCTTTCCTCAACGCAGGTCTTGTTCCCGTTCTCCATATTCCCGATCGAGATCAAGGTCGCCCTGTAGTAGATCCTCTTCAAGGTATGGTGCAGCAAATTCATATATCATCATTGTAGGTAGTAAGAAGGAAAAGAGCAAAAACAGAGTGACTTGAAGGAAAGAAATTTAGAAAAAGAAATAACTTAATCCAGTGCAACTCTTTTTATTGCCCCTGAGCTGATTATCTCTGAAGGTTACAGGATTGCTACAGAAACACTTGTTGCCATTATCCTTTGTATTTGCCAAATTTACCCTTTCTGAGTGGAGCCAGTCAGGTCAGAGGCAGAGCAGTTGGTGAGAGATGTACACAACTAACCTTTCCCACTATCTGCAAGCTGCCCGGTGGCAATCTAGCTGCAGTCCCTATCAGATGAAGCTGACAGTGGCTGACTCTGCTCTGTGTTAGCCTCAATAAGGAACATTACAGAGGGGGGCAAAATCACTTGAGGCCCCTTAGTTGACTAGGAGATCACAAACTGTCACTGGAAATTTTCACTGGTAGGGTAGAAGAAATTGTAAGTTCAGGTAAGAGGTAACTGAGGAGAAAATGGTATAAATAGATTCAAAGTGAATGACGGAGGTAAATGTTTTTTCTTCCTGCAGATCTTGCCACTGTTATGAGTCCAGCCACTGCAGACACCGAGCATACAGAAGTTCTCCCTTACGTGCAAGATCGCGATCCAGATCACCGTACAGTCGCAGACCCAGGTAGTGCATTTTGTGCACATTTCGTTTGCTTTTCAGTGTTGTCAAGAGATAATGAAGCATTCCAGAAATTGTATTACTAAATTTACATTAACAAATGCAGGTGCTTGATTTAATGACTAAGTTATGTTTCCTAGATATGACAGCTATGAGGAATATCAGCATGAAAGGCTGAAGAGGGAAGAATACCGCAAAGAGTATGAAAAACGGGAATCTGAAAGGGCCAAACAAAGAGAGAGACAGAGGCAGAAAGCAATTGTAAGCACTGTGAAGATAACTTTCATTTTGAAATAGGTTTCTGTTTCTTTTTGTAGGTTTCTAAAGCTAGAACTGAGACTTTATTTTCATTCTTCTTTATAATGAAACAAAATACTAAAATATGCATATGTGTATTTCTTAGCATTTTGAATGTTAGGCGAATATGTATTTTCATAACAGGTTTTGTTTTGCTTGTACACTACTAATTTTTTCAGGTTCTGTAAATTGCAACTCTCCAAGTTACTCATCAGGGAAAAAAAAAAGATTTTCTAGAAAAAGGTTTCATCCCAGACAAAAAAAAGAATTAAATGTGACCCAGCCTATTCCTTATACTGATCTATCAGTGAACCTACAGCTTATACTATATGTCACTTACCAGAGTGCCAGTAGTCAGTGTCTAGTTTCTATATTTCTGTTGCTTTGTGTTCTTTGTGGAAGCAATATAAAGAGTCAGTCAGCTTACATACTGATCGCTCAACATTTGTAGTTGCTGTAATTGTCTATACAGAGGGTATAAATAACAGAATTTGAAACTGAGGTCCAAAGGCATGATTTAATTTTTCTTTTCTGTCTATGACACAGTTATTTCTAAATTATTTTTACCAAAATAAATAGTCTGAATGCGTGACACAATTTTAAATTGTCACTTAATACTGGCCCTTTTGTAATGAATATATGTTATTTAATTATTCTGTTCATCAATGTTCTGTGTGAAATGACTGTAAATACCTGAGGCAAAGGAAATACCCATGGGAGCGTCAGCAACTCCCATGGCTGTTGTACCAGTACGACAGAAGAATGGCTACTAAATGGACAGGTGGCTTTTGCCCCTTTTTAGTTCCCTATTGGCAACTGCACGATGGCTTTGATAAACTGGGAGCTGCTGTAAGTCTGAATTCCCCTTGTTAAGACCTTTTGGTGGGCTCCCTTTACTGCTGCTCTGGCCATCCTCTTACTCCTGCATGAACTGGTGCAGACTGGGATACTTCATCTTTGTTTCCACATTTCCTCTTAGTATTCTATCCAAAGCTGACAAAATGAATTGTCTCTTTCCAATGCCTTTAGTGGACTTTGTAGTAAAAAAGGTGATATGTCACACACTCTGCAGCATTTTTCCAAATACACCAACAGAGCTAGGAGTGCATAGGGGTTGACAGAGACTTGTGTAGTCAATGGCAACAAGAAGTTCTGGGAAGGAACAGGCACCTTTAGTTTGCGAGTTTGTCTCTGCTACTGTTGTTCTTAGTGCGCTTGATCAAATTTCTCTTTTCTCTGCATCAGGTGTTCTATCGACAAAATGTGTGCAATACCTATATTTTGTAAAGCATGAAATACAGTGCCATAACATGTTCTGATCTAAAACTCAGGGAAGGCAATGGAAGGATTTTGCATGGCTTCAGAAAGGGCTATATTTAAGTCAATTGTTGCTGTTAGTTTTAAAATATCTAGCTTCCATCTGCTTAGAGATGAACACTAACTCCCAGCAACAGTAACTTACACTGGCTGTTCTCTCTTAGATCTAAGACAAATTAGATATTCTGTCTTGGATGTGTCTCACTACTTTTCAATTACTGTACATTACTGGTATAAATAAACCTGAATCATGCTGAAAAGTAGAAAATTTGATTTAGTTTAAAACAGCAAATGTTTGGCTATTAGCTGGTCAAGAAAAAGGTAGGAAAGAAAAGAAACTTTTAAAGCTACAGATATGCTGCACCATAACTTCCTCTATGTTAAGAACTTCAGGCTCTTCTAAACCAAAGATGAATTTATTTTCTCTTCTAAAGTGAGCATTGTCATGTTAATTAACTTCATTAATGAAATTGTGTATTAATAAACATAAATAAATTAGAACTGAAATGGTCTAGTGGGGTGGCAAATCATATATTTATAAAATATCAATAAATAGAACATAGAAAAAACTTGAAATCCAGTCACCTGTGTAAGAGCTGCATGAGATGTAGATGAAGTTGTACTAACTCCTTTCTCCAAAGTTTATCAGCACTTTTACTTTAAAAATCTGTATTGAATCATGCCAGTTTATTCCCTGTGCAAATAAATGTGGGTTAGGAGACATCAGAGAAAGGAAAGACTTGATCCCATGAAATCAGTGATAAAATGTGTACTAATTTAACAAAGGTGCTATTTGTGTCTAGCATTCTCTATCCCCTTTCTTACTCCTTTTGGATATGGGCCACTTCTGTGCCACTCTTTTCTTTCTTGAGGTGTTCATCTCATTTACTATTCAGCTGCAAGAATCCCTTCTCTCTTTCCTTGAACTCTTTCTGCAGTTTAATAAGTTCAGACTTCCATAAATTCTGCAGTGGAGATGTTTTTCCTTTCTTTCTAACTCATCCTCAGGGTACAAGACCACATACCTCCAAATACTGTTAACAGAGCACCCCAACGTTTGGTCAGTACTAATGCCTCAGGTGTTACACAGGGCAGGTGGCTTTTTGTCATGAGAAGCACCATGCTAAGATCTCAGGAGTTAGTGGTAGAAAAGATGCACAAAGCGAAGGGAACAGAAATCATGTCTGAACTAAAAGCCATCGGGCAGGTCTAATTGGTTCAATATCTAGAATTAGTCTCAATGTGACAGCAAGAGTGTGAAACTGAGGAAAAAGAAATGAGAAAAAAAATCACATATTTTAATCTGTCAAAACCATATGTGTAGCAGTGCCCTCTGATTGTGCAAGCAGCTTGTATTTTGGCAGATGCGAAGGCATGTTGGCAGACTGCTGGAGAAGCTTGTTTTAGAAGCCTGTGTTCATGCTACCAGGCAAAGGCGTGTTTAAATGGCTGCCTGTTCAGTTGTGCACACAACACATTTGCTGCAGTTGCTTCAGATCAGCTGAAAGCCTGGGCTAGCATTTCTCTGAATGGATTCCTGAAGTCATATCTAGACTTGCAGCTATATGACTTCAAGAGGTTCTGTGACATTTTTCTCTTCTTTCTTTTCTTCTCTGTCCTCCCTTTCCCAGTAATTGGAAATTCAGTGTCTTTTCTGTGAACTAGGGTCTTAATTTTGAGCAGTAACACCTGAAAAATATGTCATTTCTTCAATATGTCACAAGTCATTTCTGAGTTAGAAAGTCAGAATACTTTTGTCATTCATTCATTTATTTTTATTTTTGGTCGTGATGCTAATGGAACAGAATTTAGGATAATTTAGTTTGATGTTGATGTCACTTGTTTCACTGAGTCCCTTTCATTTTAGAATGGGTGCTCACTGAAGAGAAGGCCGGTCTGCCACCAAGACTCACTTAATAGTACTAACCAGGTCATAGCAGAGACACACTCATTCATCACAAAACTCCAGAAAAAAACTGCAGGACAGGACAGGCTACTGAGGGCTTTGTAGAAATCAGGATCCAACCTGTAGCCAAGGCAGATCACAGTGATTTGCCAAGAAGACTGAGGACTGCTTTTTCCTTCATATACACCCCAGAAAATTTCTGAGGTATGCAGGCTTTTGCTGCAGCAGCTCATTAGACCATACAGCAAATATTTTCCAAGGCATGGCTTCAGAAATACAGTTAGCACATTTCAATTCTGGAGTCTGACAAGCAGGCAACAATGCTTGAGTGGAGTTAGTGGGTTAGTAGCAATTTCGGGAGAGGTTACAGTGAGTGCTGTAACTCACCAAAGGACTGCAACGGCTCAGTGGTGTAGGGTCTGTGAGCACTGGGAGCAGAGCTCAGCAAGCCTGAAATCATGGCAGAGCTGCAAGGCTGGTGGAGCACACCCAGAGTGCTCCTGGGGCACTGAAGCCCTTTGGTTAAAGGAGTTTTTGGTTCCCCATTGAAGTGGAGCATCAGGGCTGGAAGGTTAGGCTCTGACCCGCAGCCTGAGGTGCTGAACCTGTGCTGCTCTGCCACTGTGGCCATGCTACTGACTTACTGTCCCATCCTCCCTAGAGCTTCATTTACTGTGGGGACTGGCTGCTGCCAGGAAGGTATAGCAAAATCCGCTTTTATACCTGTATAGGAAATTACTATTAGCATTACTGTTTTTCATTTATAAGTGCTGACAGCTTACATGAGGCAAGTATCAAGAGTCCCTGTCCCAGAGAGCTTACAGATGCAAGAAGATAAATGCTCTGTGAGGCCACTGCAGTGGAAAGAAACACATGGTTTCAAAGAAAATAAATTGCTCTACAACAGGAAAGCAGGAGAAAGGTGGTTTCCTAAATGAGTGCTTGGGTTCTCTGAAGTCTAGAACCAGACTCAGCCTCTAATGGAGTCAGTTCCCACTAAGGAAGGAGCCAATGCACATTGGTAATATAGTTTGGATCTTTTTGTTGTTGCTCATCTTGATGGTCCTGATCACAAGCATTCTACCTTTGCTGTCTGAGTTGTGAAAATGTATCAAATGGATTATCTAAGTCTTGAGTTTTACTGATTTATCACTATTTTTTGAGCAGTCACCATGGAGAGGGGCTGAACTTTTTCAGTCCTCAGCCACACAGCAGTATTTGAGAATATCCTGTACTGTTCTTTCTTTCTCTTCCAGTTTTTCTGAGTCTTCCATTTGCCATTTGTACTTGTACACAGGTCATACGTAGTCCTCAGTTCTTCTTTAATACAGAATCTAAAGCAAATTTTTCTTCTGTGTCAGAATCTTAAGTTTTACTAGCTCTTCCATTCATAACATTTCTTTTTTAAACTCTGCCCAGCCACTCCCATTGCACTTTCAAAATGTGTTTTGGCCTCCATCTCTAAGGATGAACGTCTTCATTGCTTTGTACTGGAAGAGGAGACAAGGCAGCGGGCATGGAAGGCAACACGGGCAGTGGGCTTGCACCCAGCCAGCCACCCATGCTGGAGGAAGCAGCAGAGCCTTTGACAAGCCTGTGGCAGACCTCAGTTTCAAAACAACCCTGGATTTTTTCTCTCAGCTTCACACAGAGCGTTATCTGGCTCTTGGGAAACTAGGTATGCACCAGAAATGTGCAGACAAAAGGTGGCAGGGAGAATGAGGACAGCAGCACAGTGTGGTGTCACCTCTGGAGTGGTTGCCTGCAGTTCCCACAGAGTCTGCTTAGCAGCACCCCAGGGTGCGGCAAGGAGAGGCATGCAAAGGAAACAAATGTTGGGTGAAGAGGCCTGGTATAAAAAAACATGTGAATACTAATATGTCTATTGGTCTGGGCTTTTGTGAAATTAAAGATTAAGAATGAGGAAGGGAAAATAAAATAGAGTTTTAGAGGAAGCTTTTGCAAGACAAAAAGATCCTTAGCATCACAGAATGTTTTGGGGGATTTGTATACTTAAAACTACTATATCCTGGTAGTTTTCTCCAGTCTAGGCATGCTAATGCTTTAGTATTTTCATTTGAGACTTGAAACACTGCTTTTCAGTCTGAAACTCTCTGCCACATCTGCCTATTCAAGAGTTCTTACTGCCAGGAAGAAAGAGCAAAATTAAGAAGGAGCTTTAGACAGAGCAGAAGAAGACAAACATACTGGGCTTGGGGGAGCTGGCCAGGCTGTTTTTTACTTTATTTACCTGGCAAAGCAGGTACTGCAGGAACTACATATGCTTAACGCTTATGTCGCAAAATAAATCATCTGCACTTTTGGGAGGGAAATACAAATGCTATCATGTGGAGTTTCCTGCGGGTTCCCTCTGCCCACATTAAATTGAAAACAAAAGCTTTTCTCTGCAGTCCTCTAGGTTCCCAAGTCATATATCATCTCCACTAACAAGTGCAGTAAAAAGCATACTTAATATGCACATACAGACGTATACACGTAACTTATGATAAAATAAAGGTCTTTAACATTTAGAGGTATGTTGTAATCTTGTTAGGCTTCTATAGCTCCTATTATTAATGAGAATAAAAGTCAGGTGTCTCTGTGAATACAAATACATTTTTTTCATAATTGCTTTGAATAAACTGAAATTAACCAAGACAAAGACAGTGCTGTGGAGCCTGTGTTCTCCAGTATCTTGTACCATAATGGCTCTCTGCTTAAAAAAATACTTGAATGAACATCTCCTCATGTGTGCACACTGGAGGACATATGGTACATTTCAGCTTTAAATTTGAATTTCTTTAATTTTGCAGGTTTAACTTATTCCCTTAACGATAGTTTAACAGGCTTTTTTTTTTTTAATTGTTCACTTTTGTTTTATTACAGTTGTCTTAAAGGGATATTAGATATATAAAAGTTATTAGAGGGATAAAACAAGGAAAAATTGCACAGGCATGCACAGTCTTATGGAAGAGTGTGCAGTAGTTATTTCCATCACACTGTAATATAACAATCTCCATGTCAGTGAGTGAAACATTATGTTTTTTCAGTCGAGATGTATTATCTCAGCTAAAGTATATTAGACAGTCTGCTATGTTATGTTCTGCTCCATCTGGTCAGTCATTTAGGTTCAATAGCAAGTATCAATGGAATTGTTTCTTATCAAGTGTTTCAATGCGGTTAAATCCTTGATTTGGTAAAACAGTCTGAAAAAGTAATTACTGTGCATATGCAGATTTTCCTGGTTTTGAAGTTTATGGCACCCAACCATACTGAAATGAAGCACAATTAGAATGCGGAAAATGGAAGAAATGCAGATTTCTGTTGCTTGCTGTCTGCATTCCCTTGTTCATTCTCCTGTCAGGAGAGTCAGGACTCTGGACTGGGACAGGGTACAGAAGAGCTAAAAAGCAGCAGCTGTCTGTAAAGTACCTCTCCTTCATAAATTTACGGCCACCTGTGAGCACGCTTGCCCTTCTTTTAGCCGTGCTAGCTTTTCCAGGCTGTAGTGCTATGGCAAAGAGCAAGAGCAGCTTTTAGACCATGAACATTAGAGGGCATAGCATTTTAAAATGGAAGTGTCTGTCCCAGCTGGGCAATTGAGGACTATTAAGCCTGTCACCTTGGTTCCTTGTATATTGAATAAAAGCTGTAGTTTCAAGCACCTAAATCAGATATTTCCCTGATCACATTGGTTAAGGAAAGCATATATGTACTTTGGTAGAGCAGTCAGGGTCTCCACTGGGCTGACCAGGGAGCTATAATGGACCTAGGTGGTTGCAGTGGTCAGTGTTTGTGCCATACGTTAGTGGGTAGGGCTTTTGTCCAAAAAGTAAATGCATTTGAGTCTTGGATCTGTTTGCTAGGGCTTTTGATCTCTTATCTTTCATGTTGCAGGAACTTAGATGGACTAGATTCAGGCCCCTGAGATTTGTGGGGCCAGGAAGAGAGTAAGCAAAAATACTTGACTTGGTATGCTAGGGAGGAGTTTTTCTTGGGAGGAAGATATATTAGTTTCATCTTCCAGCTGCAGGATTTTTTTATTTATTTTTATTTTTTTATTTTTTTATTTTTTTTGCATTAAACAGGTTCTGGGAGCAGAGCGCTGTCCTGGGAACAGGGAGCCAAGGTTTCTTATGCCCATAACTAAGAACGGTTCTGATGGTCCCTTTATCTCAAAAATGTGCTTGAACAAGTAAAGAAGAGGCATCAGGACCACATGTGTTTCCACATTTATTTTGGTCTGACCTCAGTCTTGCTGTCTTAGGTGCGACTATTGACTGTCTCCCGAGAATGACCCCCCTTATGCCTCTGTGGGAACTCTTGGAAAACATACATTTTGTGCCATATCTGAACTGTAACATTGTAAGCTACCTTTCTCTTCAGGCTAGGATGTTTCTGAGCAGAAATGCAAGTCTATATTTAGGTCCCTAGGGCCTTTAGCATTGCAGAGTTGAGGTGCCATTAGCCTTTAGGCACCTCCAGGTTAAGACAGTCCTGAATTCTCAGCAGTCAGTATAGCTCCTTTGGAATTCAGCACCTAAATTCTATGCAAGTCTCAGGTGCCCGAGTTGATGGTTTAAACTGACATTGCTCCACTAACTGACAGCTTTACACCAGCTGAGAATTTGGTGGTGGAACAACTTACGGGACAAATGTGTGGGTGAGTGAAGGGAACAAGGAGGAGGCCAACAGTGACAGGGTTCTTCAGGCCAGAGGCAATCAGAGACAGGAGGGCTGAGCACCCAGCCCATCTGTAGCCAATTCTTTGCCCTGATTTCTTTAAGGTCAGTGGTTTGAAGATCTCCTTTTGCCATTTTTTTTCTTTTCTGACTTTTTTTTTTTTCCTTGCAACTCACTGAATGGCTTTGTCCTTGGTAAAGTGCTAATACAAATAGTCATAAAGTGACTCTTCCAGGGTTTCCTAGTCTCTCTGTCATTCTGCTGAGCATTTTCACTCGGGAAGGAATGATATGACCACGATTCGATCGTTTTGAAAGTATCTTTGTTGTTTTCTCCCATGTCAGAGGAATATGCAAAGGAACATGAAAACCCTTAAAACCAGGGAATTCAGTCAGGTTCTTTTTCCTAAGAAAGGTAATGGTGGCCACAGGACACATTTTATTTTTCTCCCTTCTCCTCCACAATATTTATTTTAATAAAAGTCATCTTCTGGACTCCTAGCAGTTTTCCCTCTATTTAAGATATGGATTGTGATGGAACTGCCAATTGCAGGATGAGTCAGCTAATGAGTCATATGAGCTTATAAGGTTATGTTTATAACCTATTTTGTCAATGTTCATGGTACATTTATGCAGTTACTGTGTTACTTCATAGTACTCCACAACTAAGATGGGTTTTGCCCATTGTTGTACATATTGCAAGAGAAGGGGAGTCCCTGGTTCTGAAGTTTGCAGTCTAAAAGGGCAAGTGGTGAGAAGACTGGAATGGAAGAAGATGCAGTAAAATAAGAAGGGAGTGGTCTATCAGTGTGTAGCAGAACACAGCAAAACCTTCCAGGAGTTCGCCACCTGGCAAAGTTGGCATCATTTAAATACTTCAAATGCTTTCCAGGAGAGAACTATTTCGCTCACTAGCAGGATGCAGTAGGTCTTCCACAAGTGACTTTTACTATACTTATGCATACTTTTCACATCTGTGTGTGTATATGTATGCATGTATGTGTAGTTTCATCTGTAATAAACATTCTACAAAAAATACATGTTCCCTGTCACTTTTTCTCAACAGGAAGAACGTCGTGTGATTTATGTGAGTAAAATCAGACCTGACACAACCCAAACAGAACTGAGGGACCGGTTTGAAGTTTTTGGTGAAATCGAGGAGTGCACAGTAAATTTGCAGGATGATGGGTAAGAACTTCTGAGATTACTTCTTGTTTGGGAGCTGCCATATGTAAAAAAATATGGCAGTAAGATTACTGGTATGGGAGTTACGAGTGTAAGTACTGTGACAGATGACATGCTGAGTTCAAAACCTTATTTATTTTCTTTCATCCTTATTTATTAATCTTGCTAGCTGAGATTTCCTGTTCCAGAAATAAGTATTTAGCTGCCTGACAGGACAATCACACTGATAAATGGATGTTGTACTTCTGGCATTTCCATTGCTGGATCTCCTGCAAGTTCTTGCTTTCAGGAAGGGGTTACACTAATGTGTGTTAACTCTTCTTAGCTTTCGTTCACAACTGTATTTTTCAATTACAGAGACAGGTATGGTTTCATCACCTACCGCTACACTTGTGATGCCTTTGCTGCTCTTGAGAATGGATACACTTTACGCAGGTCAAATGAACCTGACTTTGAGCTGTACTTTTGTGGACGCAAGCAATTTTGCAAGTCTAACTATGCAGACCTAGGTAGGTATTTTGTTCTAGTGAATTAAAATACATAACCGGTACGTCGTAATTCAGGAGAAATTAAGGTTTGCTTGGTTTTTGTTTGCTGCTTGTATTTGGATGTGGTGTGAGGAGTTTAAAGAAGGTGTTTGTTTGCTTGCTGCAAGAAGTTTAAAAGTGTACTAATCTGAACTCTACGTTGAGTTGACTTTTTCCAGATATTTCAGACTGATTTTTTTTTTTTTTTTTAAAGCTCATTTCCATCATTATCAAAACAAATACCCAGTATTCAGTAGTACATTGCTGAACTGAAATGATGGCACCACAGAAACTTGCTGTTTGCTTTATTATCCTTTGCTGTACAATGGCTTCTTGGGTCTAATACTTGATTTATTTAAATGAACCCAAAACAATGAATCAAGTAGATGCCTCGTCTTCCAAATGTGGTTGGGAGTACAATCCTTAAATGTGGTTCATAGTTTCTTAGGTTTGAAACCTAGAAGGGTTCATGACCAAATTTGACCCATAGTATAGCAAGGGCCACAGATCTCAACTGGTGGATCCCACGTTGTCCATAAGCACATATCTATGAATGTGTCTCCTTTCAGGGACTTCCAGTCATGATGTGAGAGGGTTCAGCCAGTGGAGAGCTTGGCAAAAAGCAAGCCTTGGTGTTTGGTGTCCCATTAGTGGGGGGCAGTGTGCACACCAGTCTCCAGTCCCAAGTGTGCACACCAGCAGTGGTAACTGACCTGCATCTTCCCCAGTTCTGTTTGGGCATAACTGTATGGTTCTGCCCTATGCTCTGGGTGAGATAGTTCCCCTTGAAAGGATATTTGGAGGCATTCAGATTCTTAGAGGAATACTGTTGTTATGTATGTGCACAAAGAGACCATGCAGACTTCCAAAACATCCTCTGTGAAATTATATTGTAAACTTACCTCTTATTTAATTACCTTGTAAAGTGTTCGTTAAACGTTAAAGCTTTCCTGATACCTATATAAATAGTCTAAAAGTCTGGGGGATGCTCTTTTCTGAATAAAATGGCAAGGGACAATTTGCCTTTGGATCTATATTAATCAGATATTGTGTTTTTTTGTTTGTTTGTTTGTTTGTTTTATGAATAAATGACCACAGTCATTAAAATCTCTGCATAACCCTGTAACACAGTGCTAATGAAATCTTGTATCTGCTGCCCTTGGCTTTGTACAACACAGGAAGTGAATACAAATATATTTTTTCAAACCAATTGATGTCTTTCCAGAATAAATGATAAAGATGATACATTGTTCACAATGAATATGCTATAATTCACTTCAGTGGCTAAACAGATAATGTAAAGCTAAGAAAAGGCAATTGACTACTGAAGAGATATAAGGTTGATGCTGAAAATATAAAAGGTAGCAAGGCGTTTGTCAAATGTAGGCTGATAAAAACAGTAAAAACAGATTGAAGTCTTGACTTGATTTGACTTATCTTCAGTAGTGGAAGCCAGGGTAGTCTCTGTATCTCAGAAAATCTGGGGTTTAAAATAAGTTGTCTGAAGGGAACCCTTTTGGAACATTATTCATCACTGGGAGTATTCCTTGGCAGATCTTTCCAGAGTGAGTGGGATTCCCAGAGAATCTCTGAGCAGAGTATTTTCACTTTGTCCTGCTGACAGCTTGAGCTTCTCTACTTCAGACTGCATTCTCTGTATTTCACAGAGTATCTGATAGAGCTACATAGGCAGGATGAACTTTAAAATTCATGAGCTAGTACGAGGATGGAGAGAATTAATCAGCCTTGGGTTGAGTATAGAAGAAAGAAAACACTTGAAAACGGTAGTCAGAAGTTTAACACCTCTCCTCTGTGAGAAGATATTGTCTTAACAGAACTTGTAATGAACATTTAATTCACAGTGTGTCGTATAGTGGTAGATGGGGAGTTCTGATTAATTCAACACAAGAAATGGCAAGAAAAGGGCACTCTCATAAAGGAACTGTGACGTAGGTACCAGGGAGAGCCAGCGTTGAGCAGGAATGACTCCAAAAGGAAAGTCAGTGCTTGCAGTCACATCAATAATTGCTGTAGTGGAACTATATGGTCACAAAGGTACCATCCCTACTCTGCTTGAGGAACAGACTGATGTCTGTCTAAGCAACTATCAACACTGGAGCAAGTATTACAGATCCCACCTAAAACACACATTCCACAGGGTCTGAGCCACTGTTCTTGCTGTTACACTTACATTACAAAGATCTGAGGATGCCACCTGAGACTGCTTGTACAGCAGCGTGGAGACTTTGCCCTCAGTTGTTTGGTTTGCTGAACAAGCAAACCAAAACAATCAGAGCAGAAGTGAAAAGGGAGATTGAGGGAGGTGTAGTGATATGCATTGGGCCCTGCAGAAGGTCAGACAGGAGCAGCAGTGTCCCTTGTATGCCACCCCGCAGCCTGTGCTGGCTTTCTGCATAGCCACTTTTATCACCTGTCTCAGGAGTAAGTTAGGGATATTGCGTCTTGTGAAACCACGGTGGAGTTTTTTGTAAAGCACCTGTCAAGATTACCTGGACTAGATTTGGACCAATGACCTCCAGAGGTCCCTTCCAACCTCAACCATTCTGAGATTACTGAGAGACCTCTAAGTAGCAGTGTAGCAGTGTTCAGTTCTTGGAGAAACTCTTTATAGTTCTCTCACCCTACTTAGGAGATGTACTACTTTTTTAGGCCTTGATT
The DNA here is from genome assembly GCA_011076525.1 of Nettapus auritus. Taxonomy (NCBI): domain Eukaryota; kingdom Metazoa; phylum Chordata; class Aves; order Anseriformes; family Anatidae; genus Nettapus; species Nettapus auritus. Next base: position 78,898,084 of record CM021768.1, read on the forward strand.
CTTATCAGAAAGCTGTGTCCATACCTACAGCTTCTCTGATGGCTGCTTCTGGTCTTTAAGCATCCTGTTTCCACAAAGGTCTAAAGGCAAGTAGATGGTTTCTGCAGTGCTCTGGTCGTGCTGCCATTAAAAAAAAAAAAAAAAAAAAAAAAGTAAGTGCTTGCCAGAGCTTCATGCCTCTTAACTGAACTTGCATCTCTTTGGGTTTCAGATTCAAACTCAGATGATTTTGATCCTGCTTCCACTAAAAGCAAGTATGACTCCATGGATTTTGATAGTTTACTTAAAGAGGCACAGCGGAGCCTGCGCAGGTAACATGCATCACACCAGAGGAAAACAGAGGGATGGCGAATACCTCACAGACATCACGTCCTTCAATAATGGACAATTAAAAAGTCATACTTAGGAATTTCTCCTACTTTACACTCTCTGTTCAAAACCATGGTTTACATGAACACAGCTGCTTGAGGAGTGAGGAGGCGGAATGGCTATCCAGCAAGCACACGCATGTCCATGGGTGTCAGCTTTGCTTTCACGGGTGACCGGTGGCAGGGGAGCCCAGCAGTCCTCGTGCAGTCGAGGGCAAACCACATGTCATGGCAGCAGTTCCACAGAGATACACTTACAACACAGAACTTCAAAATGTGTACATAGTGCATTTTAACAAAACAAAAACAAATTAAAAGAAAACAAATTTGAGAACTATGGCTGCTGATGTCTGAGAATCAGACACTGCATTTTTTTTTAAATGAAGCTTCTTCTCACAACACAGTGATAGTATGACAATCCAGAAGAAACCACAGGTCCCAGAAGTCTGCAATGTGTTTTAGTTTTGTTTTAAGATTTTTCTTTTCTTCTTTTCTGTTTTTTTTTTTTTTCGTTTGTTTGTTTTTGTTTTTCTTTGCAGAAGAGAAAATGAAAGGCTAAAGCTTCCCTAACATTTTGAAGTTTCATCTTTTAATTCTGACACCCATGTAAATGTCTACAACGTTGATCTTCCACAGCAAAGTTTTCAAAGCCTTGTTAATGGTCAAATGTGCAGCTTGTTCAGCGATTTATTCTAATGAGCGGACGTGGTGTTACATTATTAATGAGAGTTGGATATAACTATCTGGGTGTGTGCACAGATAGTTTATTTGCTACATTCTCTGAAGTAGTTGAGTATTTACAGATGTTAAATGGAGTATTTTTATTTATGTACATACTGTATGACAATGTTTTTTTTTGTTACAGCTATGCACTGTAAATGCAGCCTTCTTTTCAAAAACTGCTGAATTTTTCTTAATCAAGAATACTCAAATGTAATTATATGAGGTGAAACAATTATTGTACACTAACATATGTAGAAAGCTGAACTTAACGCTTATATATATTTGATTGTAAAAAAAAAAAAAGAAAAAAGCGTGTGGGTGAGGGTGTGCGTGTGTGCGTGTGTCTGAGTGCAAAAATGCTTTACACACATTCATCCCTCCTTTGGTGAGCTTATATAAGAACTTTGTCAACACTTATCCTAGCCCAAAAGGTATTAACCACTTCTGCAGTATTTTTCCACATTTTTCTCATTGCTTGATCTTCTTTTGCAGTTTTATACACTGAATTTGTTAGGGAAATGAAATTTTCTCATCTAAATTTTTCTAGGAGATACCATAATTTTATGTAAAGTCTCTCAAATGGGTAATCATTAAGAAATGTTTTTATTTTATGTATCAACAGTAGTTTTGGAACTAGAGGTCAAAAATCTTTTTAAAATGCTATTTTGTTTTAATTTTTGTGATTTTAATTTGATAAAAATATGCTGAGGTACTAAGTACAGTATGATTTTTACAGTAATTCTGTGTCTAAACACTGTTGTTGAAGCCAGTAATCTTTTCATTGGCAGAGTTTAATGATGGTATTTATCTATATTTTTTACAGTTATGCATCCTGTATAAATACTGATCCTTCATTCCTTTGTTTACTGAAGAGACATATTTATCAGTTAAGATTATCCTATTTATTATAAATTATGAGATGACTAAAATAATAAAAAGGCCAGTGGAAATTTTATACCTAGGATGCATGACGGTTGTCAATTTGGAGTAAGTGCTTTGTCTGGAAATTCAGCTTTTGCAGAAGCAGTGGTTTTTTGTTGTTTTTTTTGTTTGTTTGTTTGTTTGTTTGTTTTTACTATGCACTAGCATGGCCTCAGATGTGCCCATGACATTGTTGCTGATGACATTGCTTCTGCTAAATTAAATATAAACTTCAGGAAAGAAAAAAAAGAAAACACAGTAAACTACTACTATTCTGAGCATCAGAATTTCATCTGAACTTGGAGTCTCTAGACTGAATCAGCAAAGTTTGGAATTTGCTTGCAAATGTATAGATCTGGTATTCTATTACTGTTTGGAATTCATGACTCCTCTTAAAGGTATGGCACACCTAACTATTTAATCTCCATTCCCACTCCCAATCTTAGAAAACTGATTCCACCCCCATGCCAGTGCAGTTGATTTTGATAGCTGCATTCATTTTATCACCAGCATATTGTGTTCTGAGAGATTCCACTGTCTGTCCTGTCGGATGCTTGCTTGATTTTTTGGCTTCTTATTTCTCAGTAGATAGATAGCAATAAAAAAGAAAAAAGAAAAAAAAGAAAAGAACTTTTTCAGAGGTTCTGTGTTACAACTGTAACATTCTTTAATCTGCATAATTCTCGTTGTTGCTCTGTAGGTTAAAAATGCAGGTATTTTAACTTTGTGTGAATGCCAAACTAAAAGTTTACAATTTTCCTTTCTGGATTTTGAGTATCTTCTGTTGTAAAGAAAAATATTAAAAGCAATAAATTATTTTTAAGAAATCAATATTTAGTATATCATATTATGTGTTCAAGGACCAGACGCATTACCTATTTTGCCTTTAAATTTATGTGATTAAATTTAAAATACATTCTCTTTTGCCCTACGTTGCTGACATGAATAAAGTGGTGGGGATTTTTTGGGGTGGGAGGAGGGAGTGGGCTGTTTATTTTCCATCAAGCAGGCATAATGTCATGAGTCAAAATTTTTTTTTTCACGGGCCTGGCAAGCATACTTATCTTGAAGATGGCTTTCCTCTGTGGATTTACAGATTACATATGAAATTAACGTAGAGCTAGGATTGCTGAATAAAGCTATTTTTATCCTTTGTAGACACTGTAGTAGGTAACCCATCAAAATATAAACTCAGTGTTTCCTTTTCTCTTCCCCCCCCCCCCCAGAACATTTCAAATTAGCACATGTGCCACATTGTCACTGGAGGCAAATTGCAGCATAGCTCTGTATGTCTTTTAGATGAATATTGTACTGTTGCTTTCATGCTGTGGTAAGTACCACATCTGCAATACAGGTAACAGAACTGGTACTTAGAAACTATGGTCTTTTCTGGAGCTATAACAAAGTAATTCCTACATAAGGCAAAATGATCCAAATCCAAACAGAGGGAGCTTAAAATTGAGGAAAAATATCTGTGCTGAACTGCTCTGAAAAGCAGTTGGACTGCCATCACCAAAAGCAGCATCAAGAAGAAAGTTTGTGCCTCTGGGGTATAACACTTGGGTCAGTTGAAAAAAAAGAAAAGAAAACACACACCTTCTTCTGATCCCTTAAGATGTAAGCTTACAGTAGGTAATGATTATGTGTCCTTTTTGATGGCTGTAATGAGAACTTCAATCACTGTAGTATAAGATCTGATCTATAAATGACCTAGAATAGCCATGTAATATGATGTGATGATTCTAAATTTGTACCTATGTGACAGACATTTTCAATAATGTGAACCACTGACCTGATGGAGCTACTGTAAAATCTGTACAGTAGGTGAACATGTAAAGCTGTTGGTTGGACTATGCTGAACAGGGAAAGCAAGCTATTAGTTAAGCCCATGCTGGGCTATTTTCCACCTGCTGATTTTACATGTAATTTTGTGGTTTAATTCATTGTATGAAAATTCCTGTGATATATATTTTTTTTAATGTGCAGTACACATCAGCCTCACTGAGCAAATAAAGGGAAACGAATGTTTCAAATCCACTTCTGTTTCTCTTTTTTATCAAAAGTGAAGGTCTCCCCTGCAACTGGTCATGGACTGGGTTTTCCATTACTCTTCCTAACGGTCACAGTTGATTTCAAATAGCCCAGGTCATGCCCGCATTACTGCACTTTGGGCAGGGGAAAGACCCACTAGAAAGGTGCTACCTGTCTTTTGGCCATGAGTACTTCAGGCTGTTGAGGGGCTAACAGAAACTTTGTGGGAAAACTTTTGAAAAATGCTCAGTGGTGTGTTAAGAGTTACTGGTTCGAGTTACCAGAGGGTGGGGAAGGTAAGGGTGTTTCTGCATGGCCATGTTTTGATCCAACCAATGCCGTCAGGGACTGACAAGTCCAAAATGGTTGGTGTCTTCCATCCTGAAATGTTAAATACCTTTGCTAAGAAAAAGCGCCATCGTGACATTCAGCAGCATCTTTGTCTCAGCAGACAGGCTAGGAGAATCAGACAGGTTGGGTATCCTTCCTGGACAGGACAGCATGCAGCATGGCGGCCTTCCACACCAGCATTGTCACTGGGCTGGCAGCAGGTCTGTGGAGAGGCACAAATGGTATTCACAGCCCTTTCATTTACATGTGGATAAAAAGGCGGGGGAATTGTTTTCACAGGTAGCCGAAATACCACTGTTGGCCTGACCTGCAGGCCTTTTGTATGAGCATTGCACTAGGACAGAGCTGACCCTGCTGTACTTTGGCCATGAGTATCCCCACCTTGACAGTGTGCCACGGAGGGCATCTGCAGTATGATGTGAGCTAGCACAGCCTATGCAGCTAATGGTCTTTAGTTAGAGGTTTTCTCTAGGTTTTGGGACCACTGAATTCATTTCTAAAAATTGCCTTTTTCAAGATGACTAGCCTCCACCTCATCTCTGTTCCTAACGTTGCTGTTCATTTTATAGTCTACGCTTTTCGCTTGCAAAGCATGCCATGAAATTCCCAGTTGTGGTCTTGATGAAACCAGCCCCTCATGTTGGAGCGTGGCGCCTTTGGGGAGAGCAGGCTCTTCCTCACCATGGTTTACTGCTGACCCTAACCATTCCCCAACACTCCTTCCTGTTCCCTCCATTGCATTTTCTCCCCCATGCTCTCTTTAACTACTTCTTCCTCAAAGACTATAAAAGGAGTAAATCTGTCATGCACTCACATGAGCTTCAATAACTCCCACAGCAGGGAGGGGAAGCTGTGATACTTACAGTTTGCATTTATACCATTTACAGATCCAAAATCTTATGCTTGGTGCTCACAGTGCTTTCAGAGTGAAGTTCTTTTCTGGATGGGATTTGTGTTGTTTCCTCACTGTTCCTGATCAAATTAATGCTCAAAATGAAGTGGGTCACATCCATTCCTGATGCACTTCATCAATGTTGCTGCAGTTACTCAATTCAGCCTGATATTTTTCAGCTTTTTAATTTGATTTGTTTTTTCATTTCATATTTTTGCAAAGCACTTTGATGCTTGCAAAAGCTACTGAATTAGATTTCCAGAAAAATATTTCTTCCTCTTCCTCCACCCCATTCCCTCATTTTATATTAAGGTTTATTGCATAAAATCAGGACCTCATTTAATAAGAAATCATCCCTTCCATTGCCTGTTCCCCTGGGTTAACATTTTCTCCCACAGTGAACGCTGCAAGCTGAACACCTGAAATCAAATTCAGGCACCTCAGCGAGTGGCCTGATTTTCAAAAATGCTGAGCATCTAGCTGCTCCCATTGACTTCAATTAGACCTGCTGGCTCTCAGCACTTTTAAAATCAAGCCACATATTTAGAGCCCCAGTTCAGCACAGCATTTACATTTGTGCTTAAGTCCGTCCTGATTCAGCAAAGCACTTAAGCATGAGTGTTTTTAGATCCATTGAAGTCAAGTGCTCTGCTGCTCTGAATAAAAATAGACTCCTGGACTGGGGCCTAAGAATCCAAAAACAGACACCAAAGCCTAATTTTAGGCTCTATTTGGAAAACTTCAGCCTTGCCTACCACCTTTACCCTTTAATGCTTTCAGAAAACACCAAAACACCCAAAATGGGGGAAGGTTTAGGGAAGAAAAACGGAAACTGGACAAAATTCTTCCTTGGAGAGAAAGTTTAGAAAAATTTAAATACAACTTCAGCAAGATGACTTCCTAAGTATTATTTCACATTCCACTTTCAGAATCTCATTCAAGATTAAACTGCAGTTATTCTATTGTCCTTCACCATTAATTAATAAACTGCTACATTAAACTTTAACCAATATAACTTCTCTTGCTTTTTCACAAATCCCACTCTTACCATTGATATTCCATGTTCACAAGCAAACTAAACTATAAATCAATTTTCTCTACTTTATCAAACAGCAGAAAGTAATAAAGAAGGTCACAAATAGTACAGTAGTTCCTTGGAGGTTTGTAACATCATAATTTAAAGCTTAGAAAGATTGAATCAAAAGTTGAATTAATCCCTAAGGGAAAAGATTCTATATAGATTCTATTGATAGACATAGGGCAGCCTGTCTTCCTTTGGAACTGGTATATTTGCTAATACTTTGGGACAAAGGAAACTAGGCTTCTCAGCAAAGGAGAAAATGAAATCCTCAGCGAGAGGAAGTGGGTTTTTGCTCTTTGCACTTCCTGTCACTGTTCTCAGACTGTTCTGAAAAAAAAATCAAACTAATTTTTTGATGCACAGTGTGCTCTTCTCAATGGCTGGTGTCTGCATGATGCAATTATAAAAACTGCATCCGAATGGAATACATATATAAATTGTAAATGTTGCACTTCATCAGTGTGTATCCCTAGACGGATGCTTTTTCAGTGAAACAGCCTCAATCCCAAATCATAGCAGTCTATGAACCCAACACAAAATGAAAAGTTGTTTTTTTTCAATGACAAATTTTGGTAAAGTTACAAATATTTCTTCTGAAGCTGGAAATGTATTCCTCAAAGCAAGGTTAGTTTTTGAGTGTCCTTTGAATGATTGCAGCTTCCTTTCAACATGAAAGGAACCTATGATTCTGAAATCAGAGTTTTACAAAGGAATTTCTGATTCTGTGTTTAAATATATATATCACCTTAATGGCGTGACTGCACCTGGTGAGTTAAGGTATCCCTCCAGATTCAAGAGGCATTAACGGGGAAAAAAAGACTGCCATAAAAATAAAAACAATTATAAAGAAATGTCAATCATGTCTTTGGTTAGAATACTTATATGCGCAGATGTTGTACGTGGTGAGACCTGAAATGAAATTTATCTTTTTGGAAGGCATACACGGTGAAGTACAATATGATAGAAGTGTTTGCGTATATGGACTGTTTTCTTACTGTATTTGCTGGTCGAGAGGAAATGCAAAGCACTGTGATAAATGCAGCTGAACAGAAAGCTGGGGTAAAATTCCAGTCTCTCTTATATCAGAGGGTAAACTCTATCCCTCATCAGCCTTTTGCATTAACCCTGGTTTGTGTAAATAGTGGACAGTGATCAAATGTAAATAATTTCATGTGCCTAATTTGCGTCATGATAGATGTAGTGTAAATGGAAGCCTAAACTAAGTATGGAGAAAACCATGTCCTAACGAGCACAATATGTAAATTACTATTACAACTCTTAATCGAATAAAATATTTGCTACAATTTATTTTTGACAATGTGCATTTCATTCTCTATTAAATTAGTGCTTGATAAAGTTATAAAATTATTACGGCCATAAAGTTACTGTGCTATACCTTCAAGGGAAGGCATTCGAGAGATCTTCTCATTGTCCTCGGATTATTGACTTTGGCATTATGAAAAACGCACATTGGTGCCTTATACTAATTCCTTCCTAGTGCATTTGCAACTCAGGACTATGCTTATTCATGCAATGTGTAGGCAGTAAATTTAAAAAAGAAAAAAAAAAAAAAGCCACACACTTGAAAACTTATGGAGTACTTTCTTTTTTTTAACCATTTATTGTAACAATACCTCTGATAATTGTAGTTTTCTATTGCATGAATAATGTAATGTAGTAGCTAAGCATGCCCTCAGTTATACACTCCTGCCAGCAAGTAGTGGAGTGGTGAGTGCTATCGCTGAATAATGATTAATTACTCGCCCTTCTGAAGGAGCCTGGTTTTGTAAACTGGTCACACAGCATGTTACGTGGATTGTGTCTGCTACACAAAAGGTTACTTGCAATCACATAATGAGACATAATGATGCACATCACAACAATTCTTTGGTACAAATCTGCACACAATGGAATTTAGATAGAAACCCATTTATTTATGAGTCCTGTTTGCCAGAGGGTACAAAACTTCACTGCATTGCTGCAGTACTGCCATTGCTCCTTCTGCAATGCTGACATTTTGGATGAAAATAATATGACGGCTGTTCTAGCAACATTGAGACGCGGCTTTGCACCATTTCCCATTGCAGAGTGCTGGCAAACTCTGGGAGGGACTCAGCTCCCATAGTGTGATGGCTGTGTGAGTGGGATACTTTGCTGAAGCGTGTCCAAACTCTTGGTGGGAAGGTGGGAGAAAACTACTTACTGCGAGATGAGGAGCTCACTGCAGGTTGTCTATTATACCTATCTGACCTGGGAAGGGTGAGCAGGGAATCCAGCTCACACAGCACATTTGCACTTCATTATGTGGTCAAAGGAAGTAGGGCATTTAGAAGTACCATTCTAAAGCCTACAGCCATAACTTTTCAGACCTATAACAGAGAAAAATATCTAGTCATTCTTTGTTCCTGCCCTCCCTACCCCCCCAAAAATTAGCCAAGACTATCCCAGCAGTGGTGGGACCACCATTGGCAGCATTAATAGTGGAGCAGTGACATCTAGGCCTGCCTATTCTCAGCAGGAGGCATTTGACTCACCAGGCAGGGTCTGTGTAGTGCTTTAAACCTGCTTGTGTGCCACTAAGACCTGATGGCCAAGCTCCTCAAAATATGAGCTGCAGAAGTTTGAGCTGCTAGAGATGTATCATGGGGCCTGGGATGCAGCGGGCCTTTCCTTGCTCTGGAGAGGGCAGGAAGGCCTGAACAAGTCCCCACATCACACAACAACCTGGCAAAGCTGGATGCAGCAGCTGATGTTTTCTTTCCTTGTGTTGTGACCTGGACTGTCCAGTAGCCCCATGAAAGCATTGTGCTGATTCGGTCAGATAAGATGGTTTGGGCCCAAAAGCCACATTTGACCAGGTGTGACATGTGGTTTGAGAACCCATTTTAGACACTCCTATGGTACTGCTGCCTATCTCAGTGTCTGGGAACTCCTTGGCATATTTTATTCAAACTATTCACTTTGTTCACTGTTGTCTTAAGGACAAAACATTTTGGTACTATTTATACATCAGCATAACTCTGGTGGAAGATTGGGTATCCTGAAAAACTTCACATTTTCCTATAAATGAAGTGGACTTTGCTTATGTGGTATGGGTTGCTACTGTACATATGATCATCACCAGCCTCTAGTAATGTACTTACATGCAGCTAGAAAAGGCTGCTGGGGGTAAGACCGGTTAATGGCACCACCCTACTACCAGCATGGCAGATATTTCTTTTGACCTTTCCCCAAACCCTCAGCTTTGCCTGATAGTAATGTCATGGCCTCAGCCACCACTTTGCCCTCTGATACATGACAGCTATGCAAACCATGACAGAGCGCTACGCGCCCTTTCAGCAAGCACAAGGCAACCATGAGATACTTTGTGGGATGCCAGTGGCCTGCAAGAGCCAGGGAGGCACCCTGGTGGGAAGGTAGGCATGGAGGAGGGGGCTCAGGGGCCATAACACCATTGGGGCATGCCGTTAGCCTAATGGCTGTAGTACACTGAGCCAGCAGCTGGCATAATTATACAGCTAACAAATATAATTTTTCTTCCACAAATAGTTCCTTGAATGGTGGATCATACCAGGGCTGATTTACTGCAGCACTCTCCCATGTGGCTTCTCTGATTTGTAATAATCTTGCTGAGGTGGCTCTGCAGCCTTTCGCTCTGCAGTGGCAATAACAGTCTCTGCCTCTCTCTTCCTCTTTTTTTTTTTTTTTTCTTTTTTTTTTTCCACAAAATAAAATGAAGTATGTTAGGTTGCAGTACACTGAAGGCTTCTGTCCCGCTTTCACATTTAGCTGAGGTGGACCAGCACGATCAGAAGTTAGTGGGGAAGGGAAGCCAGGAGGACAGAGTGAAAACAACACGGACAGGAGGCCCTTGGGAAATTAAACTAAAAAAAAAAAAAAAAAAAGAGCAGTGGAATCCTCCATTTTGATGGCTCAATATTTTTAGTATTATTTCCCAACCATCCAGAAGTTGTCCATCTAAATAATATGGTGTCAGCAGACTCAGATCCAGACCTTTGCATATTTTGAGCTGGCCAACGGTAGTGAGATTTTTGTGGGAGCCTTAATGGAAGTGGACAGTGAATAGGCATGAACCATCAAGCATGAAGTCTCATAGCTCTGAGGCTGCATGGAGGGGCTTATCTGGCACATATCACAATCCCATCAGCTCTTGCTTGTGATGTTACTAAGCTGTTGACATTGTATGAAAGCTGATATATAATTGAATAGCCTACGTGTTCATCTAACAATGGAAAAGGCATAGAAATAATAGGAGAACTCCACAGTGAGCCTTCTAGGATGCCTCTTCTTAGCAGAAGAAGCTTTGCAGGTAGCTATTTATGCTTTTATTCTGAATCTCATGGCACTGGTCTCGCTCTACAATGTTGGGTCTGATGAGATCGGGCGAGGTTAAGCTGCCACAAATAGCTGCTGACTGGCAGTTTATTCCCTCGCTTGATCAACAGTGCCAGACTCAGTACATGTCTGGAAGGCAAAGAATACAGTTGGGCTAGACAAATGGAATAGGAACCAACAATAAAGTGAATCCTGTGCTGTCATATACATTTTTTATCCACATTGCACATAAATCTTACCCAAGCTCATGGGAGATCTTTAGCATCCCCTTAAACTCCCATTTATTCTCCATCCTTCTCACTCTTTGCACTATTAAGAAACAGATTTATTTTCCGAAAACTACTCTTAATCATTGTGCAAATAGCAATGGAACATTTATACTCAAAGCAATAAATAGGCGATTTGCATCTTAGTACAAGACTAGAGATTATTCTGACTTATTTGTGTTTATTACATCTAACACAAAGATGCCATTCTCAGTCTCTGATAGAAATTTTAATTATGGGATTTCATTATTCTTATTTAGAGTTAGGATTTTATTTTTTTTTCCTATTCGACATCATGTTTTGGACAGCTCTACAAGACATGAAATGAAGACATTCAGTACTCCAAATGGTATAGACAAAAAGAAAATCAGGTTTAACTGGAGAGGGGAATAATATGAAGATCTGAGCAAAATATAGAGTAAAAGGAAACATGGAAATCTGTTTGTTATTATGCTAGCTAGTTAGTGTTGAATCTCTGGAAGGCTCAGTTACAGCTTCTGATTATAATGAGAATATAGTGAAAAGGGGAGTATGGTCAGTTCTGGAGTTTATATCCTTTGTTACAGAACTCCTATGTCAATTCAAGTACTTCTGAATATGGGAAAGTGGATTGTCAAGTCTTGTTAGAGTGGTTTTTCTTGGATGAATAAGAAATGTTTTTTCTTTCTCCTAGTTATGTCTGCCTTTATTACTTTATACTGCCAAGGGCAGTATCTGGCCATTGGAACTGTTTATTTCCTGTGTGCAGAGAGAAACAGTGCGCAGTCTTTTCATTGTTCCATTTTACTGACACAGGTTCAGGTAATGCCAACAAAACTATTCTTCTGGTCCAAGTGAAAGTCATATGAATCTTTGGTTCCTTTATCAGCGCCATTAGGCTTGTTTATCATTTAACCTTTTAAGGTATGTTTAATCTTCACTAACCTGCTGGCATGCCTATTCTTCAGCCAGCATATGCATACACTTGCATATATATACACCAGTTAAGCATGTTTATATATGCATATATAGGTATCAATACCTCTTATGTATGTGTGTATATATATAATATTATATATATAAATATTATATACATTATATATATACGTATGCATGTAGACTCCTCATCTGAGCTTTGCTATTCAGAAACTCATCAGATACAATAAAACATGCCATCCAAACAAAGTTGCAGGCTATGTCTACATCCATACATGGCAGAAGAATTACTTCTGCAGGCCAGCAAGGAACCCTGATTCCACTTGCACCCTGGCTGGCATTGTTGAGACGGGTCTTCCTGCCTGGGTTACCATAACAAATGGAATCAAAGGGAATGCCTTTTGCTTTGAGGCAACCTGTGAGCATTCACGGTATTGTTTAGGTCAGGACATATGCAGTAACTGCATAACTCCTGGTAATTTCAGCATTTCTAATAATTTGTCTCAAACTTGTTTTCTGTATATTTGCAGTCATAGTAAGTGAATTCAGGGCTGCTTTAAAAATAAATAAATATTTATTAAGCTCTTTTTTATAAATTTGTAATATAATGTTATTTATGTCATTTATATCTATGTGCTCCACAGGCTGTTGGTAATGGGCAAACTCAGGCCCTTTGAGTTTAACCTGATTAACCCACAAACAGTTAAAAGATGAAAAGCAGCAGTACCTGTATTTCACTCATGCTGAATTAGCATCTACTGAAATTGCTCTGCAGGTATCCCGTGTCACCAAGACTGTAGGCACCAAAGTACTTCCACACTGTCTTGGCTCCTTCCCAAAATGCAGGTGTGGGAATGAGCCAGGGGATTCAAAGACTCCAAGGCTGGCAGTGTGCAGGTACAATCAGGGAACACTTCAATGTGACGGAAATTGTCATTTCCTTAAATCTGGGAAGATGTATCAACCACTCCAAGATCTTATAACTGGCAATAAATATTTTTAGCTAATGAACTCCTATGAACCCCATCCTCCATTTTTTTTTTTCTTTTTCAGGGGGGGCAATATCTGGCAATTGAAAAGGGATATATTATTTTATTATTTTATTATTTTATTATTTTATTATTTTATTATTTTATTTTATTTATTTTATTCCTGTTTCCATGTGTTCTTTCTGTGATTAAATTCATACTTGGCTGCATTATTTTATATATCATTTCTGATCCCTGGTCATAAACCAGGAAATTCTCTTTCAACACATTCGGTTAACAGTGATGACACTGTAAGGATTTGTTCCAGCTCCATCTAAGAATATCTAAGAACGCATTTGTATATCTAAGAATGCATTTGTTTATTTATTGCATCACTCTTCTTTAGTACTTATCACTAGAATCCCTAAAACAAAATAGATTATGTTAGACACAACAGCACCAGGTGGTTTCTCAGTACAACCTTTCCAGATCATCTCAAATAACTACAGCTTTGCAGGAAATGATGGCAACACTTTGGCTTCTGCAGGAGTGCCCATCACGCCCATACCAGCAATGAAAGCAACATAGACTGTAAAGTCTATGTTTTGTAGTACTTCTCATACAGGCCCAGCATTAAATAAACATGCTCTATTTTTGAGTGCTGCTACCATGATTCTTGAGGGGTAAGTAGAAAACATCATTTATTTTGATTATATCTTACTTTGTTTATAAAATATGTGGTCTTATCCTATTTGTTTAAGATCTACCTACCTCTCCCATTTAATATTTTTTCTATTCAGATCCCTAAAAGGAAATAGTTGTCCAGCACTGCTGAATGCCTGTTATTAAGGAAAAAAGTATTTAACAATTCAGAGATACCCCTGCTGTATCCTTCAATGGTTTTACAATCTCTGTTGTGTTTTTATCACTTCAGCATAGCACTAGCTTTCCTTTAGCTTTTGATGAAATCACTGGAATAACAGGCTCTGGGAAAGTGCTTTATCTGAGATCCCAAAGACAAGTTTGTTCCAAAATATTCATGCTTTACAGTCTTCTTATTTACTTGTCTGGTGATACTACAAAGTCTTTGCAAATGCTCATATTCAGGCCTTTGGTTTCTTTGCTAGAGAGATGTTCTTTGTGAATTAAGTGTTCTTTGAGGATAAAATGTTCATCAGAAGTCTTCAGTGTTACATTTTCACCATTCTCATCATATTACTTTGAAATAAAATAATTTATATATTTGTTTTACCTATTTTCCTAGGGCATATGTAACAAAGGGCTTTCCCTGTCTTCTCACTTAACTTCATAGCAATCATGTAATGGGTCAGAGTAGAGCCTCCAGCCAGCCCATTCAGCTGGATATCTGAAATTAAAACTCTCTGGTGGATTAATTGTTGGCATCCTTCTGCAGTCATATATTGTTTTTCTTTCCCTCTCTTTGTACTTCTCCTTATTAGACTGTGATAACTTTCAACAGTACTTAGATAAAATGTAGATAGACAGATGGAGGCAATTAACAATTAAATAATTAAAAAATAACACTACTCTTTTCTAATGGTATAGACAAGGGGTGTGTGTATATATATATATGCACATGTATATATCAGCATACACATATGTGTGTATGCATGTATTTATATAGCTGTTCCCTGAAAATATTCTCAACTCAAATATGGAGAACAAACTATGGAAGGAGTTGCATTCAGAAGCTGTTCCTGCTTTCACAGGAACAGCCCCAGTCGACCCTTGAGGATGGTCTGATAGATATGAATTGCTGCTGGCATTATGTAATTGGAGAAAGAGGGTGATTTTGCCAAAAAAAAAATGAAGCCATTTAGTCATAAACACTCCAGCTAAGTTGATTCAGGGTTTGTCTAAAAAAGCCCAGCTGGTTTGGTGTAAAATGGTGGCAGAATGTTAATTTGGATGTCAATTGTTTTTCAATAATGCTAATTTGTACTAAACATTCTCGTTTACATAAGCAAACAAGGGCCAAATATTAGGCCAAGGAGCAAAATCAAAACTAGGGTTTGGCTATGGGGGGAAAGAGGCTGTTGGAACTGCAGCTGACTAATACCAGCATTTTCAGTCAAATTTCAGTCCCTAAGTCCCCCCAGTAGAGTTGTGGACACCTATATCATTAAAGCCAAACACATAGAAGTACACTTATTTTGCTTAAT
The DNA here is from genome assembly GCA_011076525.1 of Nettapus auritus. Classification (NCBI taxonomy): domain Eukaryota; kingdom Metazoa; phylum Chordata; class Aves; order Anseriformes; family Anatidae; genus Nettapus; species Nettapus auritus. Next base: position 78,913,139 of record CM021768.1, read on the forward strand.
TGTCCTTTGATAGTAACCTGAGGGGTTCCCAGACCATGGGTTGAAAATTTCTGCAGCGTTTCCTCTGGTCATTTCTTCTTCATTTTCTCCTTTGTTCTTTTATTTCCTGCATGACAATCTGCCTCTTTGGTGTCTCCTAAGATCTATTCACCCTTCACCTTGCTCTTCTGTTTTGACCCATCTCATAAAGCAGACCCCTGGTTGAGCAGGTATGGTTCTTTCTCCCGAAGAACATGCAGAATATTTTGCAATCTCATCAAACTTAGGGCACTGCTTCCACATCAGACTCCTGGATTCATTTCATGCCTTAAGCTTCAAACTTAACCGATGCCTCTGCTGGATAAGAACTTCCACTGAGTTTGTGCATTTGGGTATATCTGGGCTTTCAGTTATGTGAAGGTCTTTCCATGAGAAGCCCAGCTTCTCTCAGTCTCCTGGTCAAAGTGGATGTGTAAAGGCAGCCCACTACCTGATTTCTTCAATCTGTCTCTTCTCAGTGAAAAATTTTTCATTAAAACAACGACAACAATTTCCTGTTATTTTTTGGTAAGCTAAAACTGGAAATCTGGAGGAGGGAAACTGAAAATCAGCTATGATCTCAATGAAACATTTTTCTTTAATGAGTGAAAAGTGACATAATCTTTAAAACAATATTTAAAGTTATGTTACTGCAATTTCAGTTAAGTCTGTAAAAACAGCTACTGCTAATACCTGTTCAAAATGAAGTTACTTCATTCATTTTCTAGAATTAAGGAACTGTAATTCACATATATCGGATTTATTGGCCTTAGTAGTGAATTAAGAATATATTTGAGATAAAACTGTTTTTACAAGCTTATTTTCCAGAAATATGAGTTTACCGTTTGTCATTTATTATTATATATTATATCTTTATAACATTACATCATTGTCATCTGTTAACATACTATCTGAAAGCATGGGGTATACAAAACTTCTGGTTATGAGAACAATCTTGGTTCCTTTTTTTTTCCCCACATGTATTTTTTTTCTCATTTGAATGAACGAACAGCTATACACTCCCAGGGATTTGGCTGCATTTTACCCATCCTTAGCTGCTCAAGCACTAGTTACTTAGTTCAGTCTGGATACCTGGAGTCACCCCCAGTCAGTAGACTTCTTATGCCATTTCCCGACCTCCTTACCCCATGCAGCTAGTACAGTCATTAGGAGCAATTGGTTGCCTCTTGAGGTGCCAATTTCTCTTCATTAACTATGTAGGGAACACAAAGGGTAATTTAGAGACCTGAAATTTGGACAGATTAAATTAGATGCAATGAGACCTGCTCTTTGGTTGTACCACACTTCAGTCCCTAACAGTAGGTACATTAGTTGTTACCTGAGGTGAAGAACATTTGCTCATTTATTTCATAAATATTTGTATGAGCTCTCTTTGAGCTGAATAAATTAGACCCAACAGCTTGCTCCTTCCTAAAGAAGCAAAGGAATGTAGTTTCCATAAGCAGAGAACCCTTGAAAATACTACTCTTCTCGAATTTCCTTCCTGATATCTCAGGGACGAATGTCTTGGCTTCTTCCTCATACCCTCAGCATTCAATGTAGGTACAGTGTCGGTGCTTAGACCAGACTGCAGCTGCAATATTGCAACAATAAATAAATAAATAAATAATTGTGGCCTAGAGAATTCAGAATATATAAATACAGTCCCAGGTCCTCTCCAGTGCAGAATCTGGCATTGGTTTTAATTATGTCATTGCATTGTGCTATGGTGGGCATTTATGAAAGAAAGCTAACTAAAATGAAAAATCTCACCAAATTCCAAAACACTCCTTTACAGTCATACAGAGGCTCAAAAGTACATGCAAATTTTTTTCTCATTCATCTGTGACAGAACAGAATTACTGTACATGATGGTTTTCTATCTCTGAAGAGACATATCCTTTTTATTTTTAAGCCTAAGAAAAAAAGGCTGAGTGCAATTGCATTGTGAAAAAATAAAATAAAACATCAACAACAAAAGAGGCTCTAGAAAAATAAGTCACTTTCAAAAGAAAAGCAGATGCTTCCTTAAATTAATTAGACAACATTTCTACCATTGTCACATGTCAATATCCTCTACATCATACATATATATTTTTTTCCTTATCTTTGTACCTACCACTCAGATCAAGCTTTAAGAGTGTAAAGCATCATTAAGATTTTCTAACCTTGTTGTGCTCTCACATTCTTGCTTATTGAATGGTAATAAAACTTAGTCAAAGGGAACTAGAGGTTACACTAGTCAAAGAAAAGCAGTTGTGCAGTCTATTTCTTGTTAAGTATACGTGTCCTTTTTCCACTGGCAATCATACACTACACTGTGACCCAAAGGTTCTTGGCTATTTTTTTTTAATTATTTTTTTTTTTTCACACATGCCTATGCAGGAGCATGGATTCCTCAGAGTGGGCTTTAATTTGCCCCTGGCCTTTTAGGCATTCTTTCAAAGCATGTTCTTGCAATAGTAACCAATTAAACTAGTTTCTAAGAAAGAAGCATGTTTCAGCACTTAAGTTAATTGAACTGTTACAAACTAAATATGATTCCAAATTGTTTCTGTATTCCAAACCACTTCATGCATGCAGATAAAATGAAAAAATTATTAAATTGTTTTGAAATGTGCAAATCAGGCATACAATACTGACATTTAGATCTGTGACCTGATCACAATGTAGTAAGTACCTTTAAAAATTTTGTGGATTTTAAAGCTGTCATATGAAACCCTTGAACCACTGCTTGATGTGATATTCAATAAGTGGAAGTCGGGCTGCAATCAAATTGTGGAACTGTCTGCATCAGGGTTTTACTACCAATTTACCCAGAAAATAATCTTTCCCTGATTCATTTCACGGGCCAAGTAAGAAAGGAAAAATGACTTAATGCATAAAACACCATGCTTTATTCTTTGGGACCTTGGTTTGCGTTCAATTTGTGGTCCTAACTGAAATGAGCAGCTCAATCTCCAATGAACAGTAGTCCATATCATCGAACTACCACACACAATTAGGCACAATTCGCTGTCTCTGCTTAGAAGTTGGAGACTGATTTAGCATGGAGACTAAATCACTTCTTTCAGCTGTAAAGTGAGATGGCCCTTTCTGGTAAAACAAAATAAAAAAAAAATAAAAAAAAAAAAGGAAAGAAAAAAAAAAAAAGAAAAAAATCCAATCCAATATGTTGTTTCTTTATTTCAGGATTTTTCTAGTACAAGAAAAATAAGGGATAGGAAAAGCTTTGTTCTTTTATAGTAAAAACCAGGTGGCAGACCTGATTTGCATATTTTCTCTTTTATTAGGGAGCAAGTAACTGCCATAACTGGCAGAATGATGGTGAAAGTACTGGTACAGGGAAAAAATTGACACCGCTAAAAAGAGAAAGGGGAAAAAAAAAAAAAAAAAAAAAAAAAAAAAAAAGGAGAAAAATTATGCTGGAAGGTGGCAAAAGCTTTCCCCTCTGAATCCTGGAGCAGCAGAACCACTTGCTGGGTAATGCATCTATCTAGTTACATGTCATATATGACCACAGTATTGAAGGGTTTAGCTGTCCTGGGATTTAAACATGTAATTACTGGGATAAGCTGCACTCGTACAAAACAGCGTAGTGTAAACTCTTTTGCCAGTGGAATGAGTGCCTTAGTGGCAAAGCTATAGCAGAGAGGCGATTTGAGAATGTCAAGGTTTGTGTGGTAGCATGGGGAGGAGAGGGTGATAGCTGGATGGGGTGCTCAAGCTGCAGAGAGCTCAGTGAGGGGCGAAGGGAGCTGCAGAGCTGCTAAGCAGGGGATTATAGAGAAGCCGAAGGAAAAAAATGAGCCTACATCAGTGTGGTGTAAAGATAGAATTAAATTGAGTCACTGGATCTCGTTCTAAATACACCAGCAGAGGATATTGGCTAGTACTATGGAAAAGAGAGATTTAGCATCTGCACCTAGAGACTTCCTAAAATGTAAGGATCAGAGCAAGTCTTTACTATATTATTAGGTATAAACAGTCTCTGTCAAGCACTGGAAGACTCAGTATGGTGCTCCACTTTGAGAAACAGGTCACGGCAGCTTGGCAGTAGGCGGCATGGGCAGGGCTGCACTGTTTTCTGAACCTGAGGTGGTGCAAGTGGGCTGCCTCCGCATCTCCAGCTGGCCGGGACATCCTCACATGGCACTCCACTGTGACATATGGGCATGGTGGGCAGCTGGAGGGGGTGACTAGATCTCGCCCTGCAAACTTTTGTTCAACTTTGTGTACTAACATTAGACCTCAGAGGAAATTGGCAAGCTTTTATTTTTGACAGTGGATTTTTAGCTCTTCTCAGGGATTTCAATAATTTTCATTATGAACTATACTAACCTCTTTCATCTTAGGAAGAAAAGACTGCAATCGGGGGTATACAGCAGCTCTTCTTTTTTAGCTGCTGGAAATAAGTTAATAAATGCAGTCACAATACAGGGTATACCATTCTCATTCCTTATTGATACCAACTATACTGTAACAATGAATTTCAAAGTGCTGCTGATGTAAACTCTACCTGAAGCCTGTTTGATCTCAGATAAGCATCTTCATCCCTTTCTTCATTTCAAGAAAAGAAAATCTTACTGCACAGCAACATATTCATTTGCTTTGGGTTCAGTTCAAGATAAGCCATGCTTTGCAGAAAACCTAATTAATATCAATCACAAGAAAAACAGAAATTGGAAGGAAATGTGCTTTCTTTTCTTGATAAACAGGTCACCTGTGATACATACGCAAATGGACATACTGATTTGCTTTATTATGGAAGTATCAGAAAAGAAATGGTCCCTGTAGGGAGGGGGAAGAATAAAGAATAAAGGGGTAGTTGCACTCTCACTCTCGTGTAAATTATAGAGTAACTTCATGGTGTTAAACAGGAATCTAGTGGTAGGACCTCAGACCAGAATTAGGTTCTGCAATGGCAGGCTTAGTGGCATTTTAAAAAGTGCTTACTTCCAACATTCAGAATAAAAATTATTAGTTAGAGTTCATAAACATGCTTTTAATAGTTCCTGTAATGTATTTCATGCATTTATTTTTTCCTTTCTCCTCCCTCCTGCCAAAAGGAAAGTCATGACTTATGACCTAAGAGACCTTATGGGCTTAGAATAGAACATTTAGGGAAAAATATTCATATTTGGAAAAATGCATGAAAATCGGAGCAGCTAGCTTCTGTCGCTTGTCCACTTCACATAATAGCACTCCAGATGACCTTTGAGGAATTTTGTGTGTGCTCCTGACCAGCACACTTTCCCATCCATGTATTTTAGCCTTGGATCTGGTATATAGATTCTGGCTATAAAGCTACTCTCAAGTAGTATCAGACTTGCTTTAGATATGATTCACAAAATTTTCTTGCACAAAAGAGAGTTATGCTCTAATCTGTGCTCTTGGTCATATTGGAAAAGAGAAGGCTTAGAGGAAAGGTCACCAGTCCTTAGAGAGGTCCCTGTCTTGGCCGTCCATCCACCTTTAAAGTCTTTGATGCATTTTAACTGACAGTAATGGTAAACCTCAAGCCTGGGAAGAAACACAAGAGTCAGGTCGTTCAATTTTACTAAGGCATTCACTTAACAAAGAATTTATCTGCATAAAATATAACTCCATTTGGCCACAATTGAATATTAAATGTATATATATATTATTAAATAAATATTTTTAAGCTGCTTTGAGCTCCTCAGTATTCCAGCTTTCTTCTATGCTTGCCCTTGATTGTCTTCGTATGATTCAACTTTTTTAGCTGCAACATCATTAGGTTTTACTGACAAGAAAAAAAACAAACCAAACCAAACCAAACAACCAAAAAAAAACCCCACCAAAAGCACTGAATCATTGGGATGGCTGGTACATGATAGCTGAGGAGGCATTCTGTTCTAGGCCCCCGGCGCCCCCCCCCGCAATGCTCATTGATATGACAACATTTAATGTATTTCATGTGATGTGTCTTCACAGCCCCTCCTTTCTTATATTTAGTGATATGATATGTTTCTCTTTGAGAACGGTTTTCTTTTAGCATCTTGTGCCATTACTGAGGAAGTTTCTGTTGCTATGTGTCACTCTAAGGACATAGATATCTGCTGCCCATGCTGAAAGCTTCATTCTGATAGGAAAATGGGGAAATAAAATACCTGGAAAAGCTGCCTTTACCAGCTTTGAAGAAGATATACATGAAAATAAACATAAAGAATGGAAAGTGTTGTCTAAAGTTGAAGCTACAGACCTTGGGCTAATTCCTGATTCAATGAGCAAGCCATTAGCACACTGTTACTTAGCCAGCGGTGTGTACAAGTAATTTTTGTCAGTGCTTGTTGGCAGATATCATTAGTGGACTACAAGTTAGTCCTTAGCTGTTTCTGAAAATCGATGCACCTCCAGTGAGGAGAGGAGAGGAGAGGAGAGGAGAGGAGAGGAGAGGAGAGGAGA
>CM021768.1:78919982-78942678 GCA_011076525.1 Nettapus auritus
GAAAAGAAAAGAAAAGAAAAGAAAAGAAAAGAAAAGAAAAGAAAAGAAAAGAAAAGAAAAGAAAAGAAAAGAAAAGAAAAAAGAAAAAGAGAACGTAAATTAAGAGTTACCAGACAAGTTAATGTTTCTTTCTCCATATTTTAAATTCATTTCTTAGTGCTTATCTGCACTGACATTAAGATATGACCCATCCAGTCTAGCTTTAACTGCAGAGTCTGTCTAGCAATCTAGCTGCAGTCTAGTTGCATCAATGCCAGCTTACTGCCAAAATACTTCCCCAGATCCCCTGTTTTCTTGAAACCTGCACATGTATTTTCTGCTGAATCTTCCCTAGCTGAAAGATAGCTTAGGCTATGGCTGTGTGCTATATCTGTAGTAATAAACCTTGCCTAGAGCATGGTCCAACTTCACAGAATGCATCTAGCTATTGTATTAAGCTGTAAATAATATGGTAAGTAGGCATATAGATGGATTAATGCTGCTACTTTTCAAGAAACTGTGTCTTTGAGGCACAGTGCATGTATCTGTCAAAATAATACACACAGCTCTGAAGTTAACTATTTACAAAGGACTAAAGTTTAGCTCCTAATAAGATCTTCTCTCTGATGCTTTGCATTTACTGCCTAATACAATGAGAAAAGTCTGTACAAATTATGAACAGAATGTAGGAATTCATGCAGATCTGAAATATTCTGTTCAAAGGTAGATATCTGGAATAGAAAACAAAACAAACAACAACAACAACAACAAAAACAGTCCAGACAAAAGTATTTCTTCCACATTGTAAGAAGCAAAATAGAATCAAACTTTTATTGAAGCTCAGGAATGATATATTCATGTCTTTTTTCAGTTGGGTTTCTATAGGGCAAGCAAACCAGATAACTACAATACTCCAGATCACATTTCTCCAAGCATTTCAGATAAACAGCTCCTCAGCAGCTGTTTTTCTATGTCAGCTGTTGCTAATTGGGAAGCATTTTAGCATATGGGTTCACCTTTAGTAAGGGATACTGTTGTTCTTCACATATCCACTGAATAACTAGGATTTTGGAAACAATAATGACATTATTAAAAACAAAGTGGTAACAAACAGATTTAAAATTAGAAGGAGTTTTTAAAATAAAGACTAAAGGAATGCTAATATCTGTAGAAGATCATAAGTTTCAGGATGATATATCCTTTCAGCTGAAATCATAGAGACGCTGTATTGTAAAAGACAGAATAGAAGTTGACAAAACTTAAGGAAGTTCAGAGTGAGCAAAATAGTTCCTATTTAGGAAGAATTCAGAAAAGTGTCAACTAGATTAAGTACTGGTACTGCTTTAGAAATTTTGGAAGTCTAAAAAAATAAGTTAGAAAAACAGGAGTAAGTGGATTTAAACAAGGATTTGCTGTCTCATAGACTTGATGGAAGAAAGATAATCAGTCAGATGCAACACCAGAGAACAAACTCTAAGAAGATAAAGTGTTTCCTGGAGGGGAAGTAATGGTGCAACATGTAACAGTATTCTGAGTATTAAATTTTATGAATGATTTAAGTATATCAACAGATACCAAGGATTCTGTACAGATGGTAATTCTATACCTACAAACTGAAATGACAGAGTTGCCTGTCGCTGCTAACCCATTCAGATTAGTTCTAGTGCCTCATGGTGACACACAGTAAGATCAAAGACTCTACCATGATAGGATACTTCAGTTGCAAATTAAGATGCAAATTAAGATGTCTCAGACACAATATGATGCCAAGGTTAAGGGATTTTTTTGGTGTAATGAATGATTGTTTAATGGAGCACATAGCCAGGAGTCCCAGGGGAGAAAAGCAGCTCTTTACTACTAGAAGATCAAGTTCAAAATGTTGTTATTGATAAGCAAGTCTGACAACGTCTGTGATGTACCTATATTCAAAAACCTTGCTTGAACAACAAAATCAAAATCCAAAATATTTCACAAAGTGGAATTTTTTATTTTTTATTTTTTATTTTTATTTATTATTATTATTATTTTTCCCTTGTTTAGCCTTTTACTATTTTAACTACTAAGGCAGCAGGAACTCTTCTTGTTACTGTAGTCATCTTCTGTAAACAGCAGCTCTGGGTGAGCTTCAGCTTTCCTAAAACCATCTTTACATGTACAGGCCTTTCATAAGTCCTTCCAGAGACTGAGAAACAAAGACAAATAAGAAACAAGGGGAGTTCACAGGTGAACCTGGAAAAAAAAAAAAAAGAAAAAAAAAAAAAGAAAAAAAAAAAAGGAAAAATTGGGGTTTATGAAGTGCAGGATATACATAAAAAGTCTAGAAATTTTTCTTGAATTTGCTGAGGATGCTAAGCTATTCAGCTTAAGTAAGCCCAAACTGTTGCCAGTGGATTGTAGAAAGCAATAAAAAGGCAGATATATTTGAAGCTGACAAATACAATTTGACATGTGTTTAGAAAAAAAAAGATCTACACATCATATTCATAATGTTAGCTCAACACTCTGTACTGGTCAAGTAAATAAGATGAGTCAAGCAAATAAGATGAATGGTAGGAAGCACTAGGATGGTGATAGCAGCAGCAAACTTCACTATATGATTATTTAAACCTAATCTGACCACAACTTCAAAAATACAGATGGTTCTATCTCTTCAGTCTTGAAAAGTTTAATATTGTAATATTAAAACAGGCTGGAAAGAGGAAGGATGATCAGAGGACCAGCTTCTATATGAAAAATGACTAACTAGAGAAGACCACTTCAGCTTGGAAAAAACATAACTGAGGGACAGATGTGAAAGACATTATGAAAACATGAGCAGAAAAAAGAGACAGATAGAAAGTTATTATTCACTGAGTCTTATAACATCAGAAGAACATAAAATCTAGCTGTAAGATGTCTCAAACACAAAAAGAGGAGGAATTTTAGTACACCGTGAAGAGTTAAACTGTGCACTTGATTATGCAAAAGAAGCTGAATCAGGCACGAGGATGAAGAAAGGTATGTTCTTAATGGCCATTGGTCTGTCCATCTTGAAATTAGCCTAGGAGTGCCAAACATGCGGCTGGGGAGAAAAAAAAAAAAAAAAAAAAAAAAAAAAAGAAAAGAGGGAAATTAGTTTTCAATTGCTCATTTAGAATTGCTAGTTTCAATCAATGACAATTTTAAGACATTAAACACATTCCAGAGTAACTTGTCAAAAATAAAAAACCTTGCAGTTGCTGACATTCTCTGAGGTTTTTTTAATAAGATCAGGGTCAGTGATGGGAAATAAGCAGGAAGATGAATAGGATGTCAAAATTAAATTGAGTTCCAGAAGAGTTATCTTAAGTTACAGAAAAATAGAAACTCGTGAAACTTTGTCTCAAACTAAACGGGAAATGCATGTTTTAGCTCAGAAGGTAGTGGGAAGGCTGATGACTATCTTTAGAGGTATTAACAACCCATGCTATTTTAGCAGCATGAAAAACCTTCATCCTTTGAATTCTGGAACAGAGAAGGTTCTACTTATTTTAAGTCCTAATGATTTCTGCTGCACCAAGTTCTTTCATTTTTATGCAGGAAACCCAGATTAATTGTTTCAACCATCTGACTATCCATTACAATCAGAGGATGCACTTCTTGTTAAAGTTTCAGTATTGTTGAATAACATACCATTTTAACAACCCATATGTCCATGTTTTTGTTTTGTTCTGTTTTGCTAAATGCTGTAGCACTTTGTTTTCTGGAGTGTAAATACGCTATTGGCCAGGCTGTCAGTAATCATCATTGTTGTCAATGAACAGAAATCCAGTGAGAGAAAACAATTGAATGTCTAGGACTGCAGAACAGTTCATGTTTCTGATTGACCATTCTGATTAATAATGCTTTATTCATTTAGGAATTTGTCTGTACACAATTTAGGAACTCTGCTCAGGTCTGTGGTCTCACTACACATTTATGCTGCTGCTTTAAATACTCTGTCTACCTACTCCTTAGCCTTGAGAAGCAGAATACTGGGTCTGAATAAGAGGGTCATTAAAAACAGTCTTCTCCAAACAAAATTATGGAATGACTTAATTACAGGAAAATAAACTTTATCTAGCTTGTCTGCAGATGAAAACCTGGAGTTTTAAGGACTGGAAAGCCCCTGGAAGAAAACAAAAAGACCAAGAAATGTGTAAATGTAGGGCTAAGTAAAGAAAAATTTGCCAAGCAGGTAGACACACAGGAATAGATTTTGTGCTGGGTAATTCAGCTGAGCAGGGGGGAACCTGGAACTCAAAAAGTTGGTGACATTTTTTGGATACTGGGAAGGAAATGGAAATTGAGATGTTTCATGTAGATCTCTTTGTGTGAAATTAACAAAGATCACTTAGTGAGTCCTGTCTATTTGCTTTGAGTAGCAAGACTGCTAGTGAAATTGCCCTCAAGAGTGGAGGTCTGGGAAAGGATGTTTTAGAACTTTTTAGGATCTCTGTTTCCTATTTATGGATTAAACAATAAACACATAATGTATATAACAAGAATACTGAATGAAGTAGACCTGGAAATGATGTCTGGAGGCAACCCTGGTGCAAAGGAGAGCTTGAAAGTGCAGAGACCCAACTTGTAGGTCACAGCAGCTTGGTAAAATCCCATGAAGTGACTGGATGATCTTCATAGAAAATTTTTGAGTTTATTTCTTAACAAAGTCCATAATATAAATGTTGGGTCTTTTGTGTGTCTTCTGCTATATTCCAACTAGTGAGTTAACTGTACTATAGCTAAAAGTACCCAGTAGATTGATTTTATAGTTATGCTTATCCATATCAAATTAGTGCTGTTTGCTCCCCCAAAACTTGGGATTTTGGTTTAGGTTCTGCTTTTAGCTGGAAACTGGCATTTTATTTCTCTTTAATCTACAATACAGTCTCTTAACTAAATGTCATTTCACACCTTCTTGGTTCTCCAATAAGGTGTTCTCACCTTACTACTCTCCAAAAAGAGCTGTTGTAGGGACTTAGAGCATCATTAGCTTCTATGCTTAAACATGGAAAATGATATATAAGAACTAAGCTTTATTATTCCTAATGCTTTCATATGCTTACAGGGAACTGAAAGTCCACAGGGGACGGAAATATAGTAACATTTTACTAATATAGAAGTGGTTGTGAAAGAATGAATGTTATGCTCCTGAGTTCAGGGAACGTCCATGCAGAAAAAGACTGACTCACCTGAGATCAGAAAACAGAGAGCACCCTCATATGCTATCCGGACACATAGGAATATGCTGGACTCTCTCACTTGTGCTTCTTTTATACTTCTTAACTTGAATCCTGAGACATGAGACTGCCTATCAGATAATGCTAATGATGAACTCAGATGTATCAGGCTATGTGATGTGTGGGTACAGGACAGACATGTATTGGTGTGTGTCTTTGTGACTCACGTCATACAGTGAGGTACTGGTGGTGAGTTGACTGATGGTGAGAAATGTACCACTGCAAGGGTTGCTGGTGACTGCTGCTCCGTTAAGCTCAAGGGCAACCTGATATACCTCCTTTTTCCCCTGGAACAGGCTCCCAGGCTTCTCCTCCAGAATGAATGCAATGACATGGTGACATCTGTGCATATGTATGCATGAGTGTCTGAATTAGAGCCATAGGCATAGGTTTTGTATTTAGTATTTACTCCAGGCTTGATGGAGGAAAGTATTAAATTTGCTGATAAATTTTCTGTGTTAACAGTTTTTAAAGAAAAGGCAGATATTCTTGGTGACTGTGCGGGATGTTTATTTTCTTCAGTAATTTAAAATCTAATGACTATCATGGTTAATCCTGTTTCCTTTGCAGCTGCTTTATCTCTTTTTATAATGATGTAAGCTTGGATGTAAGTGTGAAGGGCATAAGTTTGCACCTGGAAAATCACTGAGGTCCTCTATTTGATCATGCAGATCTGTCTCACAAAGACCTGAAACCTTGCGAGGGCCTATGTACTACATTTATTCTAGTGATAATATCCATTTCTGTCCTAAAGCTTTCACTGAAAATGAAAACTGCCTGCTTCCCAGTCCTAGAAATACATAATTTCCTGTATATTTCTTCCTTCTATTTATTCAATCCCTTCTCCTAATCTAGCTCAGCATTATATGTGTAGGCACTGGTGACAACTGAAGGAAGTGAATTTAGAGTGGTTTGCTTTGCTGAAGGTCTGATTTTGCTGTTGTTATTTGGGACAAAATTCAATAGTTTCATTAGTATATATAGAATCTGTTATAAATAATTAGTCAGAATTCAGAGAATGGAAATGGACAAAGTATTGGAAGAAATCATTCAAGATATCTGAACACAAATTTAAAACAAAGTCCCATGAGGAAAAGGAAACCCTAGAGTTCTTCAGTTTAGACATATAATGCTTTTTCAGATGTTCCCAGTGAAACATTGGTGCGATAGAGGGTTTCTCCATATTCCATTATTCCCTTTGGCTCATGAACGTCAAGGGCAGTTTGTGTTTCTTTCTGGAAATGAGGTAGCTCAGAAGTAGCTGAGCCATATGACACAACCATGACTCATTTCTTGACTCACCTGAGCTCAGGAAGAATAATGGAGGAGAATAGATAAAGCTAGTGCAGAAAATAGAGCGTCATTTCAGTCAGTTTGTTTGCTCCCTAAATGAAGTGGGCAAAATTCTGAATCTCAGAGAAGTAGATTATGGTAGCAAATTGCATAAACATTGCAAAATCAAAATTTCTGTGTAAAGCTGTAAATTAAAGTAAAAAAGAATCATTTTTCACCCACTTAATAGCTTGCATGAAAATGAATAGAATTCCATTTTTGTATTGTATTGCTTCTCTATTGAACTAAGTCTTTGTCCCATTTAAAAGCCCCATCTTGTTCTGTCAATCTCTGAAGCAGCTATTCAGCAGCCAACCAACACAACGGAATTTCTCTATGCTGAATGCTCTTTTTCATTTTTGCATTGTGCCCTAGTCTCTTGTTATAATGGTGCTGCTACCAGAACTATAGACAACTGTATGTCAATATTTCTATGCCAAACCCAGTTATATTAGTAGATGTTTGTAACAAGACCATTGTAATTTGTATAATCAAGATGAAGTTAAATACAATTATTCTCCATCCTGACACTAATTTCCTCTAAAAATATGCTTTATTTTCTCAATTGTTTTTAAAGCATGGACAATCAGAAGCTAAAGTGTATTGAAGTTGAAAACTCCATGTTGCTGGCTATTCCTCCTGAAGTAGAAGGGAAGAAGAAAGAGAATAAGATACCATGTAGATATTTATCATGAGTATTTTGACACAAAACACTGGAGGCCAGGGAATTTCTTGTCATGGCTGAAAGAACTTTTTGTCTTTCAGAATGTTTATTTTGACCTTGCTCTGCAAAGTGAGAGACTCTCTGTCGCTGCAGATATATTTTATCTTCCATTTAAAGAATTTTTGTACGTAAATTGTCTTTTACATTGTGCATCTCTTTGTGTTTTGTTTTTGTTTATTATTATTACTATTATTATTATTATTTGTTTGTTTGTTTTCTCCTCACAAGTGCAGAGAACACCAATGACAGTTGTGTCTACGCCATGTCTATTTTCAGGCAACGTGTTTGTTACTGACCATGGCAATGAGTGTGAAGGAAAAAGATAAGCTTGTAGAAACTGTGGCCTCATTTACATACTATTTTTAGTAAAGACCAATTCTTTCATCTTTGTAATGACTTCACTTCTTGCACAAGGTGAACTAAAAGTGGAATTTGTTTCTCCCTTGGAAGTATACGGCAATGAACTGTATTGCAGCTGTCCAGCTTTCAGATCTGCTGAGTTTGAAGTCCAGAACTCTTTACATGTGCAGAATTTATAGGTTGTTTTAATATAATCCTGAAAATTTAACCGTGGACCAAAAGATTGTTTGAATTCCACCTAATATTAAAGTAGATTTTCAGAGAACCAGGCTTTTCTTTCAATACTGAAATTAATAGTCTAAGGTGAATCAATAGCATGGTTTGCAAGTGATACTTACAGACAGAGCCTAACAGCTTGGTGCTGCAAAGGAGCTCTCCCCTTTCTTCTCAAGTCTCCTTTTCCCTCTCCTGTATCCATCCGCTTCTGTTCTGCCCTCTTCCTTGCACTATTTCAGACATCTTTTGGCCCTTCTAGAGGGCTGATTTATCTACTGCCTAAACAGGCAGCTACCTATGTTTTTGCTGACTTAGTTTTCTTTTGAGCCAGTGAGCTGAGTCAGTTCAGACAAGCTCTGATGGTGAATGGTGGGGGAACACATGACCAGGAGCACTGAAACAGAAGAAGGGGTCTGCTGGTAGTGAACTGTGAGATCATCTCACCCTATTTCATTGAGCTGCACCCTGTGTAATCTGCAGTATTGCGAAAACATAACTACTTTCAAAATATAATTTGAAATATTTTCTTGCTCATGTATTCTTGTTCAAGCTCATAGCCTGCTTGCAAAAGTGGCTCGCTGGCTCTGCCTCTCAGAGGAGCGCTGGGGCAGTCGGGATTAGCACCACACCGTGCATGGACGATACAGCTGGTGATGCTGCTCCTGGACCCGTGCAGTTTAGTATCACACAATACAATCACTTGCAGGCAGCTTGTTATAAAAAACTCCAATGCCTGCTCAAATCCTTGAGCTGGAGAAGCATGTTAGATCTGCCAGACGAACGCTTCACGTGTTTTTTAGTGAGCAGAAGAGGAGGGGTTTTATGCGTGAAACTTCACCCCTGGATAAATGCACACCAGGTGAAATTTGCATTTATTCATATTTTTATCTGAATTCTGCACTAAAAATCCCCAAATGACTATGAATATTGGCCTCAGCTCACAGCCTTGCTCTTTATGCTTTCCCATGGTAGTAAATTTGACTCCTACTAACAGCAGGTGAAACTGCTCTTCGTGGAATAAAAGAGACTGCTTAAAATCTTTAACTCTTTTCTTGATGAATAGATGCAGCCATTTATGAATTCATATGGTTAAAGCTTCATGTATATTTTTAATTAATAACACCATGTGATTTTATAGTATTTGCCATTGCTTTACCAAAAAATAAAGCCCTGACTTTGGCTAGCTGAAGAGGATGAACTCTCCCAGTCTTTTCCCTCTTCCTTGATGATGCCAGTCACCCTTACCTGCATGTTTTGTTATATGTCTTCATTCTCTCAGCCATAGGTGTCCAGAACTTTACCTAACTTTCTGGATGACAATTTCCCAGAATTATGGCGTGAACAGAATTTTTACCCCAAACAGAAACATAACAACATAGGAAACAAAAGAGTAAGGCATGAAAGCTTTCCTAATTCTAACTGTATTTCTTTGAGTTTGTCATAAGACCATGTTTTTAGATTTCAAGTTCTTAAGTACATCTCAGTGTTAGCTCATAAGGATATATGTTGAGTAAACTGGATACAACTTCTTTTTCTTCCTTTTTTTGACCCCTTTATTTCCAAGGGACAAATTGAGTTTATGCATGAATTCCTTCAGTAGAGCATTGCTCTGTGTTAGTTTGTGATTTTGGCTGGTTTATTCACCCAGAGACCCCCGCTCTGTCTCTGAGATCATACTGCTCAGTGAAGTTTCATGTTCTGTCCCTTCCTAAGAATGATTAAAGTGCAGAGTGACATACACTTAGTGTGACTGAATGTCTGGAATGTACAATATGGGTTTGACAGTACAAAATGTTACCAAAATACCAAAGGGAACTGATACTATAGATAATGCCCTACATTTAACATGAAGTATTTATTTATTTTTGCATTTATCAATATTTCCAGTTCTGTCACACAGTCTTTTTTATGCTTAATGTCTCAGTAAATATGATTTTATTTCAGGGAGTTATATTCCTCTCTTTTAAGTTAACATTCATTGCTATATTGCATTAAATGTTCATTGATGCTTGGCAATTCTAATAAATCAAGCACTGTCTCTCTATCCTGTTGTACTTTCTACTAGTGGAAAAGTTTAAGTACCCATTATTCTGGGCTGAAAAATGAGGAATATAAGCTCTGCAGAAACAGCTAATTGATTGACATCTTGGAATGCCATGTAATTTAAAGTTTTTCCCAGGAAAAAAAAATGCTAACCCTAAAATTGCAAATTATGTACATTTTCCAAAAAAAAAAGGACAATTAGAAAAGTTATGTTAATAATCATACAATTTCAGTAATGGAAAGAAAAAAAAAAAAAAAAGGGAAAAAAAAAAAACTAATCAAACACGAACAGCTTGTATAACTATTAACCAAGCTATGGTAAACCATTACTTAACTCTGACTTAAGAGATCCATCATGGGATTCATGGCAGTTACTTAACTAATGCTAAAACAATTCCCCAGTAATTTAAAGCTGTGGTAAATGGCATCACTCAACCAAGCAGTCAGTCTCAGTCTCTACAGTTATTTTTATCTTGTATGAAGTTATGCTAACTCCCTCCTCCCTCTCCCTGCCTACATTGCAAATGCTAACGAGTCTTTACTAGCTGTGTGACACAGTATCAAGCCTTTTTCTGAAGTCCAGGCAGATGATATTCATTGTATTTATTTAAAAAAAAAAAAAAAAAAAATTCTTAACTTAAGAGTAGTGTCAAATGAATATGGTGCAATCTGCCTTGGCTGATTTAATCTTAACTTTTAATCTTTTAATAAAGATAGAAAGATATAAACCTTTATATTTATTTCCTTAATTTTAATTATTTTTTACTTTAAAAGTTGTTCAAAAATGGTATATTATCTAGATCAATCTAACAGCTGGTGTCTATCCAACACTTCTGTTTTGTTTTCCTCACCCTCACTTAATAATAACCAGTTGAACTAGGGAAGGTAGGTGAGTTGCATAAGGTGGACAAAAGTTGGATGAAGTGGACATGACCCTGATGATTGTTGAAGAGGGAAGTGATAGACAGGACTGAGGCTACTTCTGGAGCTTTGCAGTGGCTGAAGAAAGGTTCTGTACTTATTTAGTAATTTTACTTCTAATCTGAGGATCAAAAGTGGGAGCGAACAGATAAATTATGCTAGTGACACAAAGCTGGGTGGCATTGCCTTTGCAGAGGAGGATCAAAATATCACACAGGAACAGCTGGATCACTGAGGATAGAAGTAAAAAGAAACAGGTGAAATTTAATAGCACAAAGTTCAAGGTCACACAGTCTCAGGCCAGCAAGAATTTCTGCCAAGAACTAGCAGCCTGTATCTTTGAAACAGCTGAAGAGAAGGAAAAGACTTGAGGCTACTATCTGATCACAGGTGAGCAGGAAAATGAAATTCCTTCTGTGTTTTGTTTGGCAGTGAAGACACTTTTTGTGCCTTTCTTCCCACTCCTCACAAGGCACTCATTGCTGTCCTCATGCCACAGATTACAGTCTCCTCACTTGTGCCAGTGCAATGGGATCACTCTGTAAATTAGACGATGTGAAAAAAGTTGGAAGCTGTTTCAGGTGAAGTAATTCCAAAAGCCGTGATGAAATATCAGTGCCTGTGGGGGGGGGTGTTGCGTCATGGAGAAGAGTTGTGTGCAGTCCTGGTGAAACATGTGCAAGAAAAATAATGCAGTGTGAAGGAGGTGCATGGGCAGACTATGAGGCAGATTTTGGAGTACAAGGAGCTTATCTTACTAAAGGACATAAAAACATCCTGGCTGGTTTTGCTTAGCAAAATGAAGTCTTTGAAAGGACATGATTGCCATAAATATATGGGGTCTGAGGAGGGAAAATAGACACAAACAGGGGAGGGAAAGAATCAAAACCTGTAAACTGTTGAAAAATGTTACCATGACAAGTAGATCTAAAGCAGAATTTATTTAACACAGGTATAATTTGACCTGCAAATTAGCATCTGGTTTCTAATCACCAGCTCTGCAAATGGGTGAGCTCTGGTCCAGAACCATCTGCCTAGTGGGACAGAAATCTATTAGTGTCAGACTGGAGATTGATTTGTTAAGAAAAAATATTTGATATGGCGCCTGTTATAGCAGGGGCACAATCTGTGTCTCAGGGGGCTTCCAGCCCTACATCCCCAGGCAGTGGAAAGCATCTCATGTAGGCAGTATGCAGAGGACTGCTCTGTAACGAGTACCTGATGAGCTTTTTTGTGATAAAATTCAAAGTTTTGCTTCCTAATACATATATTTTCCTGCGGACATTCTGTTTTATGAGGCCCATGGAGCAAGAACTGATTCTGTGAGAACCAGCTGGAGTTTTTAAATATAAGGCTGATTATAGGTGACATCAGTAAATAATCACACCATAATTTTCTGCATTCCGTGACTTTTATAATTCTCTTTTTGCCCTACAACGCCAGGCACTTACAGGTTCTAGAAAAGCTGTCAATTTAAACAAACCCACTTTTACAGCCAGCAAGGTAGCACAAAAGAGCTTACAGGGAGAAGATGAGCCCTCTTGCATCGTCTCTGATGTCCCGCTGTCTTCCTCTGAGCCCCGGCCAGTGACCAGTGTCGGCGTCAATGAGGGGGAGACGGCAGCGCTCCTCTGTTGTAGCTGCTCTTTCTTCTTGTAAGACTGCTGATGACCTCCCCAGAGCGCATCTCTGAACCAGCAAGTTATTAGTGAGGAAGAACCCACCTCATGCAGCAATTCTGGTGGGTTGTGTTGAGCCTCCTGCATACACCAGTGCTTCTGACAAGGAAAAAAGTGGTAGGGTTGGCCGGGCTACTGCACGGAAAATGGGAGGACTGAGAAGAGAGAGATGGAGAGAAATATGACAGTCTGGTCTTATTCCAGAAGGGATAGTATGTTAAGGGTCAGCATTTATAATTGTCATGTTGCATCTCAAGATTAAAGAGTTTGAAAATTAGTTTAAAATCAGTTATTGAATAGAAAGGGCTGCAAGGGAAGGAGCATCATTCCTCATTACACAGGCTTGAGATGAGATCCAAATCAGACCTGCCACATATATTCTCCCAGCTGCACATGCTCATAACCAGAAGACTGACAGCTCGATACCTACCTACATGTCAGTCAGACCCTTTACCCCAGATAAACTCTTGCTTCCATGGTATCCTTTGCTTCAAAGCAATGCTGACAAGGATTTATTGAATTAACCTAAATGGCTTTAAGCCCCAATTCATGCTGGTGCAGCATGTCTCTATCAGGGTTTTGCACTGGTATAACTAATTGATTTAGTTACAGATGGGAAAATATTCTTAACAAGAGAAGGCCTAAACTGCTGGCCAGGCTGCCTTTGTTGTTTGCAAGTAATCTCCCTCAGCCTGTTGTTAGCATAAATCTGTTCTATTTTGGATTCCCAGAGAGCTAATTTGTGCAAGAGTTACACAATTACATGGTTTACATTTCTAGCTCCTTTTCAAAATAGGATGGTAGGATTTAAAAAATGGACTTTTCGTGAGTTGTCTGCATTTCTGTGAATATGTCATTGCCTCTGTCTTGGCCCTCATGTATATTGCAGAAGAAAAATCCATTTGATAAGTGAACTTTCTCTAATTGGACACACAGGACAGTGTGCGGATACACTCCCTGAGTGTCTGGACTGGACATACATCACCCTTTGAATCATATTTCTGACACAAAAAGCCATATTAAGAAATCTGACAGCTATTTCCTTTTGTTATCCTGTAATACTCAGTATGAATTTTCTCATTGTTGATCTCAGTGCTAAGCTTATCTGCTACAGCGTCCACAGGAAAACAGCTGAGAACTTATGCACCCATTTGAAATGAAAAGGATGAAATCCTGGTTGATATCCCCAGAAAATATACATATTCTTACCTGACTGAAATTAAACTGAAAAGTGAAACAACCTTTTTGGGGGGAATTAGATATGAGGTCCAAGTTTAAATAAGTTTGTTATGGAAGCCAGTTGCATAATGTTGTAGAACCTGGGAAAACTGGATTTTGGTCCTTATTATTTTACAAACAGAGATGTAATCATAATTAGTTACTGAAGGTTTTCCTGTTAACTTTAAAGGATGCTGGACTTTGCATTTCCACATCTATTAGTCCATTCAGGAGAACAGTGCTGAAACCTGGAGAGAGTGATACAATTTCCAGTTACCATAGGTCAGTCATTATCACTCCTCAAAACCAAAGATATTGTAGGCAACTTTTTGCACAGGATACTGTGGACGTTAATAGTTAATTTGGACAGTTGTTACCTTTCCAGAAGTTGTTTTGCTGTTGTTGTTTTTGTTTGTTTTACTATCAGCTTGATCCTTCTTCAGTTCTAGTCCCAAATGGTTTATATTCATTTAGGGAGTATGTAATAGTTTCTGACACAGGAAGAATTGTATTTTCATTGAAGTCATTTATGCTTTTTGTGTATTTGAACAATATCAATTTTGTAGTCTAATCCAAAGAAGTGGTAGGAAATTGTGGCATTGCATAATCTGGTATGGAGAGACTTGGAGGTGAGTACATCAAAGTAATATTTTATTTGCCTAAATCCTTAACCTATGTGTCTAAAATAATTTTAAACTACCCATAGAACTGAAAAATAAAGAATTTTACTATGCTAAGTATTCTTATTGATGACTTTTTGCTCAAACAAATCCCAAAGGAAACAATGTTTTCTCATCAAGAACAAATGGTTCCATTCTCTGAAGTATGTTGTTATGGCTGTACACTTTTTTTTTTTTTTTTCTAATTTATTATAAAAAGATAGACATGAGTAAATTTTTAAATAATGCAGTTTTCAAGGAAAAGATGTTACTGTAGCCTGGAAATTTGAACTTTTATTATAATTTTGTGTATTGCAAAGGCTTTTGAAAATTAGCTAAAAGAATGCTTGATGGCTGGTAAAGAAATTAGCACTCACGCTGGCTCATTTACCACATTGTGACTGAGAACACACATGCATCTTTTTGAACAAATTTCATGTTGTTCTTCAATTCTTATCCTGATTTTCCAAAATAAATATTAAAATTTTCTCAGAATACTATGCAACAACTTCAAAATTTATTTATTTGCCAATGAAAATCTTTATATATATATAGCTGAGAATTAAATTCTCTCTACAAAGTCAGTCAAAAAGGCAGAAACTACTCACTTTATATGATCTGGATATAAATATATATATTATTTTTCATTGCAGGAAATGTCCTACTGTTTCTAACAATGCTGATCATTTTTCAACACTTGTGTGGTTTGTGACACGGTTTTTTCTCTGTATTAGGAGGATCTCTGGCTACCTGACAAAGTGCAGTGCTTAGCTGTGCAACAGCCAGGAGTCAGGAACTGGCTGAAGGAACAGAATTCATGTTAATAGGCATCGATACGCCTTATACACTAAAAGATGCAGTTAGGCTCCAGGGATGGGATTTACAACAACCAGCATGGTGAGAGGGGAAGATTTAAGCCTGGCATCAGCATAAACCATTTCTCCATCCATCTTTTATTATATCAGGCCTTTTGCAGTTCTTCTGTCTCAGCTACTTTTGTTTGCTCTCACTTTCTTTGCTTTTCCTGATTTCAACACTCTTTTTTTCCCTGACTCCCCTGTTTTATATGTTCAGCGATGAATAACACTGAGGAGATTTTGTTCCTATTCATCTCCACACTCCTTTCCTAAGCACCCCACATTATATTACACAGCTGTGAAGTCACATGTGAGCAAAAGGTCAACAATCTCAGAGTTCACAGTATGTCCCACTTTCCAGATGCCCATATTTCACTGTCACTTACTGTTTCAGCTTTTTCTTTTTGTGTATTTTTTTTCCCATCACTTCTGTGTATATTAATCTCAATATTTCTAATGGTATGAAAAGTATTACAGCTTCCAACCCAAGTCCCACAGTGCTCTGTTGTGGGTTTGATTTAAGCAATGAGCAAGGGATCCTAGTTGTGTTACCTCCTGAGCACAGGATAGGTGCCATGCTATGACTTTTGAGGCAAGAGACGCAGCTCAGCTCCTGGCATTTCTTTATGGAGCACTAAGGCTAGTTATTCAGGTACAAGAAAACACTTCAGGAGTGAGTTTGTGCTTGCTACCCCTTGTTGCCTGACGTCCCCCCCTGTCTTTTAAATAAATTCTAGCCTCTGAGGACATGCATGAAGAGGAAAATGGGTCTCAATGTGGATAAAGTCATTAAGAAGGAGGCAGAAGCTAAACCAAGTCTTCCCTTTCCCTAGTGGATCACCCAGGGATGAGACACATTCTTCCTGGGCCAGGTTTATTTCTCAAGTCATTGAGGGCTTCTTTTCTAGGATCTTAGTCCAGGTTTTCCAAGGCCCACTGCTTCAATACATCATGCACCTCTTTTTGATGCAAAATAGATCTTTGTTCCTAACCTATGGGACATAGGTCTCCTAACCTATATGTCCCATGGAACTTGTAAAATTGCTGAGTAAATAAGGAATACGGTCATCATCATAACAGCAACAATAACATTTTTTTACTACAGAAGTCAGATACATAACATGGATGTGAGTTTATCAAGGAGGCTATGCATAGCACCCATTCTGACATGCAGTATTCACATCTCAATTGCACTGTCTCTAGCATTATCTTAATACATACAGTATGTTTTAATACACGTTGTATTATATCTTATACAATAACATATTTATGTGAAATGTATTATATATTGCATATGTTATATAAAATGTGACGTGAAGAAACAAGGTAAAAATGATACTAAAAGAAAAATAAAGGATTTGTACTTGTTTTATCTTCACACAATGGCATGCCTTTGAGGAGCCAATACTGGTTATGTTAAAAAAGGCCAATCTACACATGAAATTTAAAGAATCCAAATGCTTGAAGCACGGAGGACAGAGAGTGGTTCTCTGAAGTCTAAGCTTACCTGCCCCTTGCTTATGTCTGATCTCAGTTAACATGAACAAATCCGGTTACTGCGTTTTAATCACCTGTTTTCAGGTTGTTTTCAAGAACTATTTATAATGCCTCAGAATATGTTTTATGTTAGAAATAGTTGACCAATATGGAAGTGAAAAAGGACCCTCTTGGCACCTCAGGCATGTGTGGAGGGAGAGGGAAAGAGTTTTTAGAGTGACCTAAGCAGACCAGCTGGAGAGTAACCAGTTGGTTGAACAGCTGACATGAGAAGAAGCCATCACAGGAACAAGGATGGGTCTTGGATGCCAGTGGAATGAGATGAGGAAGTAATTTTGTTCATACACACTGTCATTCTGTGAAGATTTCTTTATTTACTTACTCTGATGTTAATGAGTGGCCTTCATGATGTCATTAGGACTACTTATGTGTTTGAGATTAATCACGTGCTTTTCGTGTTTCCCCTTGCTGCAGACAAATATTCAGGAAAAACTGTTCTCAGAACATTTTTCATATTACATGTCCTGGCTCAGATCTGAGATTGCTAGCAATGCTTATCAACTTACACCCTACACTGGATCTGCTTCATGAGAACCAAGTCAGCACCTGGGCCTGCAGCCCTTGGCTGGAGGTGGAGGAGGGCATGCTGGAGCCAGGAATGGCAGAGGGTGATGGTGAAAATAGCAAGACTCTGGAAAAAGAGCAAAAGGAAGTTGCTCAGAAAGGTGCCTGGGGGCAAGGAGATCTGAAAATGGAGAAACATAGCAAGGCAGAGGTATGTGTTACATTCAACTTTTTAAATGGATGAAAAAATTGCACTGGTTTAATATTGGAGCCATAATATAGATTTGTATCATCTGGATCAAAACATGAAATATCTAATGCAGACAGTGGTAGCATAGAAACTGTAGTTAACGAAAAAATATGCTGTTTCTTTAATTAGTAAAGATTTATTTATTTTCAATAATATACTTGTAGATGTCATCTAATTTCTACGTACCTGAATTCTGTGCACAACCCACCCATCTCAACCCCATGCCCCACTCATAAAAACCTAAATTTCCTGATCATGTTGAACATGTTGAGCTGCAGCAGGTAGGAGGAGACACTTGAGAATGTGGCCCCTTTCCTCCTCTGGTACCACAGCTTCATTCCAAGCTATGAGCAAATGCCTTTCTCCACTGGGGATGGCAAATCTAGAGTCCTCTCCTGGTGACAGTCTTTTGTAAATATTGCTTCAAAGGACTGATCCCAGCTCTCTCTTTTCTTTTAACAGTCATGCAGGGAGAGGTGGTTTCCTTGATTCTTATTAGTGATCAGAGGGCTTGCCGGAGAA
Source organism: Nettapus auritus (assembly GCA_011076525.1). Classification (NCBI taxonomy): domain Eukaryota; kingdom Metazoa; phylum Chordata; class Aves; order Anseriformes; family Anatidae; genus Nettapus; species Nettapus auritus. Next base: position 78,938,044 of record CM021768.1, read on the forward strand.
GTGAGACATCCAGTCTCAATACCTTCCACAGTCTGAAATGGTTCAAACACACGTCTCTCTAATTAGTGAGGCATGTGCAAAGAAGCCTCTTGAAACTATTTCAGAACTTCTGTGCTATGTTGGAGGAGCCATAGTGCACATACTGGAAAGAGATTGGATGGAGTACCCTTGGGCATGGTGGCCCAGGAACCCTGTGTCCTGGTTGAATGCTCTAGCCAGCAGGCTACTTTGCAAAAAGGGACTTTCTAAGCAGAGTTGGGGTGCAGTTGGTGCTTTGGATTGTGGTGGAGTGGGAGTTAAGCATTCATTGCCCCAGGATAGGCATTTATGAACGTATGTGGGAAAATAAATGCCTCGAGAACTTTCAGATGAAGTAGGGATATGCTTGATATATCCTGGTCCTTCAGTAGATCTCTGGTGGATTTTGATCACCCAACTTAGAGATAAGATATTGCTGAAATGGATCTGCCTACCATTAAGCTCAGATGGTCAGAAAAACTAACAAATGCATTTAAATGAAAAACTTAAATGAAAATGTTTTTAATTCATCTCCTCTTCTTCTCTTTCTTTACTTTTTATGCCCTCTTATAAATTTGAACTCTTTCTCAGAATTTCTCTCTGGAGAGCTCCTCTATCTCACTCCTTAGATTTCTCAGATTTAGAGAGAAATATAAAGACTATTTTTACTTCTACACAGGGATTAATAGAATCCTGCCTGTCTAGCTGCAGGGTAAATCAGCACAATTTCCCTCCATGCCAAATGGCAGGAGTTTGTCATAGATGTACTTAAGCCTCATCATTAAATGTGGCTTGTAGTACATGCTGTGTACTAGTAGTGGTTAGCTAGGGGAGAATGGTACAAATGATGACCAAAAGGCTAAGTAAGACCCACTCCCAAATGTGCTGTGACCATATCCCCACACTGACAGCAGATCTGCTTTGCTGATCATAAATGTTATATTACTTGGATAGATTCTTTAAGCGCTGCCATTTTTGGCATTTAAAAATAAAAGGATAAACAAAAACACATCTGGTCTACAAATGTGCATGCCATGTTTGAGCTTGATGCAATTTCGAATTAGTTGTTAAACACTGAAAATCAGGGTTCATAAGGGAAATGCCTACTCAGCTGATTGTAGTGCAACTGGTGCAGCTATTACAGATGACAGACACTCCTAGAATAGCAGATAACTGTGTATGGCTACAGAGGCATAGGCAGGAAAGAAAAGCCAGATGGTGTACTTAACTGCACTTAAAATCTGATTGTGTGTGTCAATAATGAAAGCCCAAATCGGATTCTTCCATTAAAAAAAATATATATATATATATATATATGCATGCTAGTAGAATAAATGCAACCCTATAGAAAAAAAAAGTGTGGATTCCATCACTGTAATAAAGGTTATGACGATGACCAGTTAATCTGCATTTACTGCAGTTTTCTAAAGACTTAAACATTAAATATATTTCAATGCAATAATAAAATAGATAAATCATAGGAGTAATTCTGACAAATAGAAAAATATTAGATTGCTAGGAAAAAAGTTGCTTACTGGATGATACAGTCTGAAAATACCTACACTTCTTTGGACATCAGAATGAAATCCTGCTGGGGTCAGCTGAGTTCTTCATCATTTCAAGGTAGATTAAGTTGTTTATTAAGGGTGAAAGTTAGGCTTTATGATAATCAATGGGAGCTTTACTAACATCCACAGCATCATACGTATAAATAAACATTCCATGCAAGACTTTTAAACAAAGAATTTCTGCTGTGTAACTGCAGTTACTCATTCTCATAGAAAGAATTTGATTGGTTTGATTATATAACAATTAAAGAATAAGAATCTCTATAATTTATCTTTCCTTTTTCCTTTTTCTTTTTCTTTTTCTTTCTTTCTTTCTTTCTTTCTTTCTTTCTTTCTTTCTTTCTTTCTTTCTTTCTTTCTTTCTTTCTTTCTCTTTCTCTCTTTCTTTCTCTCTTTCTCTCTTTCTCTCTTTCTCTCTCTCTCTTTCTTTCTCTCGTTCTCTTTCTTTCTTTCTCTTTCTCTCTCTCTCTCTCTCTCTCTTTCTTTCTTTCTTTCTCTTCCTCCCCTCCTTCCTTCCTTCCTTCCTTCCTTCCTTCCTTCCTTCTCTCTCTCTCTCTCTTTCTTTTTCCACAATGGAGAGATTCTGAACCCCTTACACTGAGTGTATTTAATGTTAGAAGCTCCACTGAACTCAGCAGGAAAGTTTTTGCAGTGAGATCATAATCGTTTTGAGTAAAGTCAGCAGAAGGTGGCCATCAATAAGCTTCAGATGCTGTGAAACTTAATCATATTAATCAGATTCATCTCAATGTCTTATCTGTATATGTTCAGATGGCACTGTGTAAAGCTATGCAATGATACTAGCCCAGATACATTGGTTAAGGCCAATTTAGTAAGGGTTCTTCTTACAGCATTTTCTCTCTGCATGGAGTGCCATACAGACATGTCTTCCTAATGCTTCCACTTCTGGAACTAGCAGAGTTTCCTCTAGCTGGGGTAACAGCAGTTTAGGTTGCAATGACAATCACAGAATTTAGGCTCTCAAATCTCTAAAGTACTTTTGAAAATTACATGCAATATTTATTACCCTTCAAATTGCAATTCAATGGAGAAGCAGAAGAGAGTCAGACAGCCCTTCATTATGGTTTCCTGACCCTTTATCTAATGTAAAAACCTATTTTTAATTGCTGGTACCTTTGCCAAATCTTAAAAATCACCTTGCATGGCCTTAAATGAACCCCAGTGGGTGTAAGCATTATGACATTATCTAATTACATGGTCACATTTGAATTTTGTTCTAAACTATTTGTGCTTCAGTCTGTGCACAGGACAGAAGGAGCTTATCTCAAAAGCATATATTCAATTTTAGTTCTCTTCCTGTTGCTCAATATGTCCCCCATGCCTTATTTACTGCACTGTATCCAAACCCTGCTATGAAGATAATTACTATGTCCCTTTCAGTTTTTTTTACGGTGCTTGTTGCTATAGTACCTGAACATTTTACAAACTTTAATGAATTTGTATGCACAAAACCCCTCTGAGGTGAGAGGCAGTATTATTCCATTTTGCAGCTCCTGAAAAAAAAAAAAAGAAGAAAAAAGAGAAAAGAAAACCTTCACCATTTGAAGTGATGAGGTCTGAACTTTTGCTCTGCTACCTTATATATTCAAAAATGCATAGCACTATTTGTATACCAGAGGTATCAAATAAGTCACCCAGAAAATCAGGGAAAATCAGGAGTGAACAAATGGTGCAAACAGAAGACTTAAATGTCACTGGCCCAGTACCTATAGCAGTGACATAAATCCATCTTTCCAGAACATTGCTCAGTTGACTTGACTTCAGACTCTTTCCCTTCCTGAAATCCTTGCCCAAGCAACCTGGCCTTATAGCAAAACAGGCATGGGTCTATACAGGAAAGCAGGTCTAAACCCTCCTCCCAGCACACCAGAAGGAAACTCTGCCAGTTCTGTAGGTGAGCTGCTGATGGTGTATTTAAGGAGAGCTCAGTGGGGGCAAGGCTCTGGTGGAGATGGTAAACGAGTCTTCTCTCTGATGCTCACTATAGAGAGACTGGGAGGAGCCACAAACCATTTGAGAGGCCTCAGCAAGGAATGTCTGAAATTAAAGAAACTGTGGAAGAAGTCATTGAATAAAGAGAAGGAATAAATGCTAAGATATCACTGGGACTCCATGGTATTCACTCAAGAGTCTTAAGTGAGCTAAAGGATTATATCATTGAATTATTGATAGTGGTGTGTAACCTTTCTCTTAAAATTTCACTCAGTTCTGAGGAGGGGAGAGTGGTGAATGCAGCACAAATTTTTAAAAAAGGTTTCTAGGGATGATCTCCAAGGTTGCAAACCTGATATTTGAGATTAGTAAATTAATAGAAGCCACGATAAAAGACAGAATGAGTGGATATCTGCGTAACTTGGACTTTCTGGGAAGATAAAGCACAGTTACTCTAGTCTTCAAACACAGTGGAAGTCCCTGAAGGGGACAACAAGCATGTTATTAATGATGATCCTGATGATATCCTGCCTGGATTTCCAGAAGACTTTTGGGAAGAAATCTCTCACTATAGGATTTTAAGGAAATAAAACAAGTAAGCAAGAAGGTCCTAGCTAGGTTAAAACATAGGCTAAGAAACAGAAAGAGAAGATAGGAGTAAATGCTTGGTTTTCAAAATACAAGGAGGGCTCCAGCACTCTTCTAGCAGCTGTGCTGTGAAATGTGTCTATAAGTGACCTGGAAAACCTAACAAACAGCAAGGTGACAAAACTGGCTGAGCTGAGTGAGTAAGGCCCTAGGCTGGCTGTAAAGAATCGAAGAATGGGATTATGAGACAAGGAAGTAAACCAGCAGGTGAAATTCAATATAGATAACATGGTGCAGATGGGAAATAATAATCCTGAATTTACATACTAAACAATTGTCTCTGACTAGCCTGTAACAGCTCAGGAGTGAGACTTTGGGTTTTATCATAGAGGTCCAGAAAAACATCAGCTCTGGGCTCAGCAGCAATCAGAAAAAAATGTTGGATTTTAGGGGAAAAAAAGAGGAAAGGAAAGGAAAGGAAAGGAAAGGAAAGGAAAGGAAAGGAAAG
>CM021768.1:78942688-78988037 GCA_011076525.1 Nettapus auritus
AAAGGAAAGGAAAGGAAAGGAAAGGAAAGGAAAGGAAAGGAAAGGAAGAAGGAAAGGGCACTACATCTCTGTGGCTATGGTCCAACTACACTCTTGACATTGTGTATCATTCTCCTGCATGACTGCTCTTATATCTTATCCTGCTGTGAAGAAGGCAACAGCCTCAGGTATGTGGTCAGGTATCAAAATGCATAATGCAAAGAAGATGAATTAGGTCATATCCTATTCTCTGATTATAGGGCAGAAGAATGCCTGATTAGAGTGTCTTGGGACTTCTATAATACAGGTTTGAAAAATCAATGCCTTGTTATGTTTTGAAAATGAACTGAAGTTGAGAAATGAAACCCACATATTTAAAGGTGCTGAGACTAATGAGAACATTTTCATTTTATCCATTTGAAACACACACAATAAAAGCTGAGAATCTGTTTAGGGATAGCTCTACATCTGAGAAATGCTCACATCCGCACTGCACACAGGATGTCGTGGGAATAGACAAGGAGTAATCCAAAGCTGTGTTTCAGGTCAAGAAAGAAAGTAGATGCTAATCAATAGCTGTAAGTAAATTGGAGCTGGCACCTTAAGTGCCTTTAATGTTAGAAGTTGAACCTGAAATGGTATCCCGATTCTTAAAGGAAAGTAGCAAATGACTTGCTGAACAAATGGGTGACGTAATCAAAATGAATAACATTGCTGAATGCTGAACAGAGTGCAGAATCTGGGTGTAAGGAGTTAGAAGCGAGAGGAGTGGATTGCCAGTTTCCAAGTACATACCACACAAAACACAAAATGTGTAAGAGGCACAGTTGTAAAGAAGAAATCTATTTGGCGTTTGTCTTAGCTAGGTGTAGTAAATGAAATCACGGTTCTCCGACAACTCACCTTATATAATTTTTTTCTGTTATCACTAGTGTATGCAACAAAAAACATGAACCCAAATAACTACATAAAACAAAATAATCCTCCCCTCTAAAATCGAGAAGAAATTAAAGTAGATATATTTTCCTTTAAAAGAATCTCTCATTATTATCTTCAGAGTGTTTTTCTGATAGTGAAATGAGTGATAAGATGGTTCCTGATGAAAAGGAAAGCCTTTTAATTTACTAAGGAAAAACCCCAAAAGGCTGCTGTGACTGGCATTATTAAAACTTATTCTTCTGTAATTGACTTGGGTCTAATCTAACTTATTTTCTCAGCATTAGTGTTGGTCATGATAGTGAAACAATATTACTCACTCCAAGAAATATCAAAGATCTGGTTTTTTTTTTTTTTTTTTTTTTTTTTTTTTTTTTTTCAGAAAATAAACTAGATGGCCGGGAGGTAAAGATCCCACCACCATCAAGAAAGAAGATTTTTTCTTATACAAACAGCAAATTGGTATGGATGTTTTAAGGTCATTTTTGAAACTGACTTTAGGTTGCCCTCCTGTTCTATATAATTGCATAACTGCACCAAAACAATTCATTTGAAGTGTGGGTGTTCTAGCAAGAACTGATCTGCAGGTAACTCATCTCTCCTTCTGGGATTATTCCCCCTTCTTGCACCAGAGATTTAAAAAAAAGTCACAGTTGGGAAAGTGCAGAATGATCTGGTGGTGGGAGGAAGGAATTTGGGGGCAGGTGCTGGCAGCTATCGCATGCTAAAGACCCACAAAATTTGAAGTATAACATGTTGAAACAAAACTGATCTTGGGTGTGAGGGCTAGTCCCTGGCTGATCACTGGGAATTGCAGGAGGAGTTGGGGATAACTGGCTTTACTAGACTTCAGAGAAGTTCTAAGCCCAAAAGTCATTGGGCATACTCCAATGATGCCTTGTAGCTGTTAACAGAGTGACTTAAAAAGAGACGATCTATGTGCTACAGGTGTTGGGCCTTACCTTGGTTGATGAAGACAGCACCAGCACACAGCTGAGTGTGGTTTCACAAAATAATAATAATAATAACAATAAATAAATAAATGGGGCAGTCTGTAAGTGTGACTGAGTACACAGCGGTGGAGTGCTCAGAAGCCAGCACTCCCATTGACACCCTTTGGTACTCTTAATCCCATGTAGGCTGCCTGCCACCAGCTCACTGGATGTCAGGATGGTAGGGGTGAAAGGGTGTTGTGCAGAATGGGTGTGCACTGTGATAAGGGCATAGCTGAAATGGTACTCGAGGAAATGGAGGGCTGAGATCATGTCGTGGTCAGATATATTGACTACAAAAAATGCATTTTCTCACACCCATCATTGTGGTATTCAGTCAGGCCTGTTGAAATTAAATTTCCTGTCATATTGATTTCTTTTGCATTCATCAAAGGAGACTAAGATTTTTAAGTGACTAAAATTGGAAATATATTTTAATTTCACACTCCGGCATGGGAGTTGCATCTTTTGTGAAGCTGAAATTTTGATAGCGGTAAATTTCCAGCTTCCTACTGACAGTATCATTAGCTCATATTAATACCCTTTCTCCTCTCAGTGAGGAGTATGTACACCAAAGAGAGTGGATTTACATTGCTTTACAATGTAGATGAACAAAAGCAGAACTGTAAATGGAGCATCAATTCTCATTGCAGTGGCTTCTGATTCAGGGCCACGTGAAATTTCTCCACTTCTGTTTTTCATATCTATAGCATTTATGAAATGAAGGTCCACTTGCAGCAGCTTTTATTTTTTATTATTTCTTCTTGCTACTGTTATCTTAAGATTGTTTGCAGTCTCTTTGCTGATCGTTGTAAAATCAAGTATAAGACATGCATTATATATATTTACGCAAAGTGAAAGTTAATTTGGTCTAACAATGCAAGCTATCCTCAAAACTTATATTTCTCTAAATCATTTATTCTCTTTTAAATAATGATTTAAAGAACTCACTTTATTTAAGTTCTGTATCTCTTGATTAAAGCAATAATTTACTGATTTTTCTCATACAATAAAATACTTTATTCTAGGGTGTGTTTTTTTCTGACCTGAAATAATACATCTCTGAGATCAAAAGTTTTAATGTATTAATGAGGGTTAGCTTGTTTCAGCACTTGTATGGAAACTTTCAAATACCATTAAGGTGTTGCAGGAAGAATGTGGCTTTCATTTAATCAATGAGTGGTTCTTATTCAACTTACGCCCAATATATTATATCTTGTTGTTGCAAGATATCATGGTACTCAGAGGACAAACGTTAAAAACAAGGTCTTTTTAGACTTGGTCAAAATGTCAAAGATTTAAATGTTGGTTTTGTTCCTGTTTAGACTGCAAATTTGAAGTTGTAAAAAAAGCTAGCTGTTCAGAAGTGAAACTGTCTTGAAAAAACTTTTCATGTCTTTCACCTCTGCTAGACTATCCTGTCATTCTTTCTCCATTTCTGTTTGTAACTGTTGTAGTTCCACTCTAATTCATCTGCAACACATTTCTTGAGTGAGAGAGAAAGAAAGTGAGGAAACAGTGAGGTTGCTTCTTTGTACTAGGGGTGGAGCTGTGAAATGGATGCTCTGAATTTGTAGAGAGGAATTACTTACTCTTACTAAACAAGGCTTGGATCTGAGAGTTGGAAGCAGAGATAATTACCTCCCATCGTCCCAGAACTAGACACCAAAATACTCTTGCTGCTAGACCTTAACTTTTCTTTCTCCTTGACATAAACTATGGCTTAGACATTTTGTTGGCACTGAGAAGCCCAGTGTAACATTTATTCCTTCACATTTTCCACGGAGCCTAGAGGTTACAACTGAAAACTAAAGGTTACAACACCTGTTATGGAAGAAGCCCTTCATAATCTGGGAGCTTGTTACAACTTCTGAAGTGATTTAAGCAACATGAGTCAGATCTTCAAAGGGATTTAAATGTTGAAAATGTCAAGGGTTTTTGATGACTAGGCATTGAAAAAATATGAAGTACCCCTCTGTATCTTTAGCAATGGAAACCCTTTAAATGCAGCATGAAGATTCTTAAAGATATATTTAGCTTGCACAGCAGGTAGGTGGTCTGTGTCCAAGAACTTAATTCTCTTCTGAAAGTGGACCCAAGATTCCTAATTCACTCACTTTTGAAATGTGATATTTTTTCTTTCCTTCCAACTGTTCCTTGCAGTTATCTTGCTCTATATATAAACTTAAAAATGAAAGAATTCATAGCACAGTTATAGCACAAGTCCAACTTGTTTGATTTCTAGCCTACATGTAAAAGCTGATTAATGTTTCTAATATTTTGAGGTTGGGATATGGGAATCACAATTTATTATTTATCTACCTGTGCTTTTTGAAGACCAGCTATTCCATTTTACTGAAATACATAATCTTAGTATGCCAGATATCAGTGCTATGAAATGTCATCTGTGCCCATTCCTTTATATTGTAAATCCTTGCACATTGCAAAAGAGGTTAGATTAAAGAGTAGTAGCACTTAAAAGACAATGAATAAATTGTAAATTACATATCTGTACATGTGGGCCTGATTCTCATTCTTATTATGATCCATTTATGCTGGCAGAAAAACACGTCTCTCAACTGGTGTAAATGTATTTTGCAAGAAGTTCTGCTTCACTCTACTTGGACTAGCTTGGCTCCCTGCTGACTAATAGCCATGAGAACATGGTCTTAGGCTGTTCATGTTAGTATAATTATATAGATCAGTGTAAAAAATAACATTATTTTTTTACACAAATATAAGAAATTTACATTTGTATAACCCCCATAAAATATATAAAGGGACTTGAGTCTTATCTATATCAAAAGTTTGTCTGTATCGTACTTTGTAGGCAGGCAAGAACTCTTTCATACTTTGTTTACTGTGTTTATCCTTCAAGCTATTTGAGAGCAGTGTGAGCTTGATTTGTGGAATACAAAGAACCAGATATCTACCTGTATTCAGAAGAGGGTTGTATAAATTTGGGTTTGGTGATTTCCTAATTATGTTCAATAGCTCCTAGACAAACCAGCAGAAGCCACTAACAGTTCCAGGCGAACTACCATATGTACACATCAGGAGTAAATAAAAGTCATGCCTCACCTGCAGAGAAGCCTGCTCTACTCATTTTTAAAATAAATCTGGCTCTTTCCTTATTCACTGTGGTATGAGTATCTGTGGTTAATTGTATTACACTGGCACAAGATTTGTGTGAATGGATAAACTGAGCCCTATATGTTCAAAGTAGCATTCTTTGTTAACTCATTCATCAATTGAACTCAAACCAAATGCCATTATAGTGGGAGGAGGAGGAGTTGTTTATATTATAACTTTGTCTGGCCCTGTACCTGTTATTTGGGAGGCTCCTACAAGCTCTTTTAAGTCATATTTTTCTCATATTGACATCCTCCCTTTCCATATGTTTTTAGACACTGCAGTATGAATTATGCTTATTATGGAAATGACAGCCAAATCTATTTTGCTCTTACAAGTGATGTGCCAAGACAGCCTCTGTTCTGTCAGCAAGCATTGCCAAAGTACAAATGCATATGGCAGCAACCCTTTTTCAAGTTAAAAGAGAAATGTTGAAAACTGACTTCACTAATTTATCAAAATTGCTTCCTGGCTCTCCTGTTTTTTTTCTGGCAGCTACAAGACATCCTTCTTCAATGCAACTGGAAACTCTTTGGAGCTAAGTCAATATTTTCATTCAGAATTCATGTTAACACTGGACCTGAACATTACAAGGTGCTGAATCTCTTGAAGGGAAGGCAACCAGTGCTTTCCAACAAAGAAATTGTGGTCCTACTCTAGTGGTATGACATTTTTTTGGAGTTTGTACAATTACTTATAGTTGTGAGAAATTGGTTTGAACTACTACTAACAGAATATAATTTCTTTATCTTCCCTCTCATTGTATACAAATGCACCTGTGAGGTCAAGATAGATAAAAAGTCCCAACTCCTTTTTCTTCCACAGAATTTAAAATATTAATACTGGAAACAGTGGAGATACAGCCTTCCTCACTGGCCTCCAGAAGCTCTGATGGCTGGCAGTCATCTGGAAGTTTGGGGCATGGTCCACCATGCAGGAGGGGTGCTTTGCTCCTTTTCTCTTTAACATTGACATTAACATTAACATAGAAACATCCCTGTTTCTATCCTGAGGACTGGAGGGCCCAGTGCCATTGTCGTTCAGCCATGGAGAAATATCACTCAGAGGTTCCATGTTTATGAGGCTGACTTGGAAAGAGATCTGCATGCTTTAATTCCTTAAGAATTATTTACTATGTTATTTGTTAACTGAATTCACTCATAAAGTTCTTCATTGTCTTTAGGTATTTATGAATGCTGCAGTCATGTTTCTTACCTTCACTAGCTCTCCTTAGTATACGAAGGACCCTTTTTTATACTTACTTTATTGGTTTCTTGTGTATAGTGAATCAATTAGTTAAACACACTTTCATTTTGTGTAGTGTAAGCATCCTCCTTGGTAATGGCTGTTTTTAAAGGTGAGTGGGTCCTGACTTTCTTCACTGAAGTAGCAGTGACACCTTTGATAGGTGATGATGCAGTAATCTCACATAAGGGATAGTGTAATGGGGACTTAAGTTACTCTCTCCCTGTTCTAAAGTTTCTTGTGCAGGAATGAAAAAGCCACTTCATCTTGGTGTTTGTGTTTGGAGTTTGGCGTTTTTAAAATGAATGCTTTTTAGGTACTATTGACCACAAACCAAACCCTTAGCAGATATAAATCATTATAGGCCCTATTGTCTTCAAAGATGATATTGATCTACACTAGTTAAGTGCATAGCCAGGATTTCTCAGTGTAACCGTTGGGAAAAAGCAGATTTCCATGCCTTTTCTTCATTCAGGTCATGATCCAGCAGCTTTTTTTTGTAACTGTCACCTGAGAAATAGCTTTCTGAAATCTAGGCATTAGCAAAATTAGTCATATTGGATCCCTGCACAGGAATTCCTCCACCGAGTCGCCAGTCCCACATATTTTTCATCTCCTTAGGAATATAAGGTTATGTAAGTAATGAATTGAAGTGGGTGGCTTTTTTTTTTTTTTTTTTTTTTTTTTTTTTGTGTGTGTGTGTGTGTGTGTGTGAGACTTTGAATATATTACAAGATTATGTTTCTGGGGTGAGAACAGAATATCCTTTGTTTCTCAGAAAATCCAACATTGATAATTTTTTCCCTCATAAGTTAAATTTCAGGTATGTGCCCTCTGAAGTCAGTGTCAAAACTCTTCTCAGCATCAAGCAAGAGCAGGACTAAGTCAGTTGATGGCACTGCTCTGAGCTGCTCCTGCAGGAGAGTCATACGACTAGATTAGAGAGTCCCTAAATTGGACAGGTCTGCCCCTGCATCTGGCTGTCACTTGGCAGAAATAACAGTGCTAAGTTTAGCTTTGTATTGATTGTAATTTGCTGTGGGATGCTGGGTAGGGAGGAAGGTCTAGAAATGGAAGATTATAATGTATTATTGCATTTACAGTATTGATATTATTGCAAATAGTTCCCTAATTTCTACAGGAACATTTTGGGCACAGACACATAAAAATACTGAAAATAACAGCCTTGTTCCATCATTTGGAGAGCCAAAAACTGTTAAATATTGTGTTACAGAGTTAGTCCTTTTCATAAATTGGGAACTGTTTAAGATCTTTCTGAACTGATTTTTTTTTTTTTTCTAACTGCATTTTAGATTAACCAAAGTCTACAAATTTGCATTAATGGATTTTTTAAAGCAACTGTTAGTAAGCAATGAAGTTAGAGTATCCAATTGAGGGAAAATCTGAAAATCCCAAAGTATTTAGGTTCCTTTAAATAAAGAAGCTTCTAAAGAGTAGTAGAAAACAGCCATGTAAGAGTTTCCAGAAAGCTTTCCAGCAGCTCTACAGCCCTACATCTGCACAGCCCTGAAGGGTCACAGTTACTACACACAGGGTAGGAATGAGGAACTAGAGGTGCTTGCTGAGGTGTATGATTTGGATAAAATAACCTGGGCTGAAAAGACCCATAAAAGAGGGGGAGGGAACAAGCACCTCAGACTTTCGCTTTTATTTTTATTAAAGGTGTAAAGTTCTTTCTTTTGTTTGGGGACCACCACCAGATGATGAGACTGGGGATGACCACTTCAACTTTATTGCAGAAAATTAAACCTGGTGTGGGTATAAGTCCTATGGAATGGATTTGAAAATATATGTGGAGGTGGCAATTGAAAACTCTATCGACAATGCTGTTAAGTAGCGGGATAAGCAAAGTGCTTAGATGCTGCTCCTTTGCTTGCACACTTGACATCACAGCGACTGGAGTCTTTTACCAAAGATGCAGAATGGCTTTATAATTCCTTTTGGAACAAAATCAAAAAAAAAGATAGACTAAGCACAACCACATACAAGCCCCATTTTAAATCATTTTCTAAAACATTTTTTATGGTGTTTGCCAGACAAGGAACCCAGTTGCTAGTCAGAATTGCTGTCCTTCACAGTCTCTGTTCACTGCATGGCAAGGAAGTCTAAGGCACTTGCTGCTTTATAGGAGCACTGTCTGTTTACCCATAATGGTTTCAACTTCTCCATCTTTGAGTATGAAGTGGTATGATCACATCTGCATGAAGGATATCTAGACCTGCTGAGGTTGGTCAAGCATGAGTTACCCTTGGTAAACCTGTAAAGGCTGCTACCACTCAGCTTTTGATCCTTCAAATATTTGGACATAGCTTCCAAGAAATTTTGCTCTTCCACTTCCTGGAAACTGGGGTTAGGATGCCTACTCTGTTGTTCCTCAGATCAGCCTTCTTGCCCTTGTGAAAGAGCAATGTGATGTTTGCCTTACTCCAGACATCGGGCACTGCCTTTGATTGCCACAACCTTTTGAAGATGATAGAGAGTGACCTTTCAATGGCTCTGGCCAGCTCCCACAGCATTGTTGGCACCCACAGCATCTCATCCTATAAATATCCAATTTGCTAAAGTGGTCCCTAAGTCTATCATTCTCTACTTTATATAATACCTCCCTTCTTCAGAGACTCGCAGAAGGCTTAAGAAACTGAGAGGCATATGTTCAGACTTTACCAAGAAAAGATGAGGCACAGAATGCATTGAGTACCTCATCCTTTTCCCTGTCTCTCATCCTTTTCCCTGTCCCTCTGTCCTCTTCCCCACTGATCAGTGTGTCCACATTTTCCTTTGCTTTATTTTTGTTGATGATATGCTCTAGAAGCGTTTTTTCATCATTCAGATTGTTTACTAGTTTCCACCTCAGCTGGCTTTGGCCCTGCAGGCTTGGGCAATGCCTTGATACTCCACCTGGCTTGCTCATTCCCGCTTCCATACCACATAGCTCCAAGGATTTGTATAACTGATAAAATGTTTTGCTGTACACCGCAAAGTTTTCCTTTTGCTTCTAATACCCTTTGCTACGGTCAACTCCAGTCGTCTCTGGCCACCCTGTAAATGAATTTAGTCACTGCCATCTTGTGATCACTGCCACCTTGTGACCAGATTCTACGGAATCCCAAAATTTAACCTCTCACTGTAGTCTAAAAACCAGGAGGTGGAGTTAAATTGTTGATTTCCTTATGGATGACTAATTAGCAAATAATTGATTACTGGGACAATCATACTGAACAAATGTTAGTTTTCTCTGTGTGAGTTGTTGACCTTTTATCTGGACAGCTCTTTTCAAATGCTTGTGTCAAATGATGCTAAATTCTTTGTCTGTAAGAAGGAAAAGTTGTCACTCCTAACAAAGTATGAGGGTATACATCTAGCAAATTTACAACATGGATTATATAGAATAAGACTGGCAGAACATACACCATTGACTCTCCAGACGTTATTCATGCATTATACATAATAAGGCTTTCTTTCCTTGTAATGATGTTTGAGAATAAATAGTCTTAAGTGCTTACATGCTACAATAATAGAAACCCACTGTGTTATTTCAGGAGGAATAAATGGTCTGACATGTCCATATATGAAGGAGTGAGAGAAGAAACCTTCAGAGATATAAAGGAACTAAACGTGTGAAACATGGTTTTAAAATAAAATATTTCTACCCTCCGCCATCTTTTTACAGGGTTTTTCCACTCAGATAATGCAGATGCTTAAGGTACAAATATAACATCTTTAGAAGATTGTTAGATTATATGAAAGAGGAAATAGTAATATACGTACAGAGAGATACTGAGAAAGAGGGTATATGGTTTGAGTCAGAAATCCTCTGATCTCAAAAGAAGCAGATGATGCAGATAAAACACAGGCTTCACTGGCACAGCTAGCAGGGAACTTTTATGTGTACATAAAGCAATTATAAAAGGTGTTTGATTTTGCATTAAAGGAGCCAATTAGTTCCTTTTTTGACTAAAAATATGTATTTCTACTTTCTATATTTTCAGCAGACAACAAACCAAAATGAAGCTTGGTAGAAGTCTTTGACTCGAAAAAGCTTTTAAAGCATTTTAGTGCAGTAATTCTGATGTGAAAAGTCCCCCCACATTGAGACCATTTTCACATGTAGAGGGTTTAAAAAAAAAAAAAAAAATTGACAAAGACGGTAGCTTCAGAAAGTTCCCTTGGTTCTGGGGTAGAATTGGACATTAAAAGGCAGACTGGAGCAACTGTTTGCTGGGCAGCCTACATGAATGACACGTTGGCTGTAGCTGTGGTGAACCTTTGCTGTGGGGTTATCCCATGCAGGGTTGTTTGTTGGTTATGCAAGCATATTTCCCTTGAAAACAGGAAGAGGTCAAGAAATGCCAGCAACAAGTAACTGACCATGACACAGAACAAAGAGCACGGGGTCTGTGATACACTGGAGAGTGCTGGAGTCTCTGTTTGTTTTTCACTGTTGTAATTGCACTGTTGTATTACACAACATATTTAGCTTTTGGTCTCGTGTGGGAGCAGCTTTCAGGAAGGTTTCTGCAGCATAATAGCTTCCCATGAGGAATGATTTCAAAGGGCAACTATAGGATATAGATATAAGAGAAATGCTGATCTTAACATGTTTTCCTAGTGATTTGTTTCTGAATAACCATGTTTTATGGTGAAGTAAATTCATTTATTATAGAACGTTTACATAGAGGGAAGCACTGCAACCTATCTAATATTTCTCCATTTCTTGTCACCTCTCAAAAATAATTGCTGTTTTTCCAGACATCATTTAAGTATTTAAAATAAAAATTATTGTTGATAAAACACAATGGTTGAGACAAGACTAAACTGATTAATGGATATGTAGATATCTGGCATATAAAGCGTCTTGGAGGCTTTTTTATGAGATCTGAGGATCAAGGTTGTTGTCCTGGCACAGAATGAAAGGTGTCTTGTCACAGACATGTTTGGCAGCCTTTTAAGGATTTGAGAATGCTTCATTCATATTCACAAGAGCATAGAAGTAGGTCAATTGCCACAATGTGTCATGCTCATGGAATACACCAACAACACCATGATTTTTTAACCTTTCAGCTATTGTGAATCTACCCACATATAGAAGTGGACAAATGGAAAAGTCCCAAAGTTCACTTCAATTTCCAATACCAGTCAATGCCAACTCTGTTTTAAGATTTTGAATGAAGGTTAGCACTAAGATTTTACGATTTTAAGCCTCTTGCAAATATCTTCAACAGGTTTTGATAAAGCTTCTCTAATTCTTCTGTAATGCACTTTGAACCATTGTACGTAATTATTTTCTTGGGCAACTTTCAGAAATCAAAAGACAATAAGCATTCTGATCGGCCTTGATTATTACCAGTGGAAAAAATCATTTATTCTGAACGTATAGCTTTCTTATACTCTCATGGTGTATTCTTTGAAGGGGAGATAACACAAGTAATGCTCTGGTTTGTAACATAGGCCATGCCTTTTTCACGCTAAATTGAACACACCTTTTGAAAGTATCCATTCAAGAATTTGTGTGTGCTGTTAATGTGAACAACCTTCATAGTTTGTTACTCAGCTGCTTTTAAGAATTTCAGGTAGAAAGAGTACTGAATAAATAAATAAATAAATATGTGGGTAGTAAATTCAGAAAGGCTTTCACTGTAGATCATGCTATAAAAGGGTATTTCAAAAGTCATGTTCTCCAGAAATGCTTAAGTAAAATATGCCTTTATTGTTGGCAAACAGTACTGCAGATAGATGCTTTACTAGCATTTGGCATTTCTCCATTTCCTCTCTCTTCTTTCCTGTTTCACAAGGCTGATTCTTTAATTAAAAACAAAACAAAACAAACCAAAACAAAAAAAAAAGAGCGTATTAAGAAACTGAACTCTTCTGAAAGCAGGAAAGTCACAAAATTCATGATAAATGTTTAATGTTTTTTCCTTTTCATGGGAACAAGAAGTCAATTCTGAGCCTTCCATAAAGACTTTTCTTTCTACTAATAGTAACGAGGAGAAAGCTATACAAAAACCAATCTAGACTTTAGGAGCTTGTTGGGTAGATGCCTGAGCTAAGCAGGTTTTTGCTTTTGCAAACCGTGCCACTCTGCGACGGATGACACTGAACAGACAACACTGTAACAAAAAACATTTTTACCACCAGTCAGAAGCAAGGGGAGGCTTTTCTGCTGCTGTGAAATCATGAATTTCAGTTGCTGAGATTACGATCTGTGGGACACACTAAGTGGGATGTAAACCATAATGCTGATGTTAGCTGGCTTCCCAGCTGAAGTGCCTTACGCAGCGGCTAATCACCTGCTTCTGAGAAGAGAGGAGGTACGAGGAGAATTTGTTTTTCCTATAAATTGATCTCTGATCCTTTCATCCCTCAGTATAGCTGTACTTGTTTAGTCTACTGAGGCCTCTCAGGGGTAACACATAATGAAGTACAATCGTGGAAGGGTGTTCATAGCCACAGCAGTGCTATTAGCTGTGCTGTTTAATGGATTTGGGTAAAACCTCGCTGAGCAAATAGCATGCTGAAAACAAATATTCTCTTTGTTGTCTTAGGATATACTGTCCCCATTACTGTACTGCATTTGTTTTCAAAACAGACCCGGACACGGTAGTGTTTTGGTCTTTGAACTTTGAGCTGCCCAGTTGTCAGGTACTGATGCTTCAGTGTGAACCTTAGCACAGAAACGAATCACTGGCTTTGAAATACAAGCAGAATGTGTGCTGTCCTGGTGGGCGAAACATGTGGTAGCTTTCTAATGTCTTTGTAATTTTACTAAAATCAGAGCTTGCATGGAGAAGTAAATTAAGGAAATATCCAGCTGAATGCAGTCTGATCAAGCTGCTCCATACTGTGCAGCCAACCAAGAGGGGAGCAGAAATATAGCCGTAGGCCAGCAAAGGTGGTGAGTCCGAAAGCTCAAGGGGTGATCAAAGCACCCAGCACATTCTCGGGCAGTTTATAAAGGTGGCAAAAATCATTAAATCCATTCCACTGCTACTCGCCAGATGTCACTGCAGAAATGAATTAATTGCACACAGGGAGCCAAACTGTGTTTCCCTTTCTGACACAGAGCTGGACCTTGACTTGGACTCTGCAAGAGGACAGTGCAGATCATCACCTTTTGTGACCCCACCTTTGACTATTAGGGCTTTTACACCATGGACCATAACCAAAAAGGTGACTAATCTGTCATTTAAATTAATGACAAATGTGGAATTCAAAGTTTGCCTGATGTGCATGTGGGGAAAAAATCAGCCTGATTTACCCTGCTGTCCTGTCTAGAAGAGGAAATGGGCAGGATATTGGTTTTGCCTCTCTGTTTGCTGGCTGAATAAGCAGTGCTGTGGTTTAGAAATTGCTTAATCCTAAAATCCTGGAGGAGGAAGGAATCATGGTTCAGCCTGTAAGCTTCACTGCTCCCCAGGTCACCTGTGGGACAGCATAGGTCAGACAAAACCCTTCCCTCTGTGCCTGAGATCACAGACTTACTACCTGCCACGTCCTGGAAACTCTTGCCCAGAATGTTTGCTCCTCTGGTTGGCAAACATAGTCAGGAATGGGGTAGCAGGAGGCCACATTCATTCAACAGGTGTGCCTTTGGCGTACCAGGCCACAGGCTGAAAATGCATGAAGTTGTAAATAAGATGTCTGATGTTTCATCAAAATTTCAGAGCTTAAAACTCCTGCTGGAACAACTGAAATGTAAGGCTGAAGTGAAAGCACACAACACTAAAATTCTTATGGCTTTAATACCAGAGTGCTTGTTGGAGTAGTTATTCACTGTAGATATGGTTAGTGGTATGCAGGCAGCAGATTTTTAGTTCTGTGGCATTTTGCTGACTTTACAGTAAAATGGTCTTCCTTTCTCAGATTTTAATGTGCTATGTCAGGAGTAAATTATATAATGGATGCCTGGGACTTTCTGTCTTGTGGTCTGACTCTATAACAGATTTCACCCTTCTTTTCCTCAGAGAGGGTAATTAATGGAGTGCACTATGATTTACATATGAGATAATCTTTAGAGAACTTTATTTAGTTGTTTAGCCTTGTGAATCTTTTGACTTTAAAAGAGACTATGTCAAGACTATATTGTGCAAAGTACAAGCAGTATTTATTCTTTTCTTTTCTTTTCTTTTCTTTTCTTTTCTTTTCTTTTCTTTTCTTTTCTTTTCTTTTCTTTTCTTTTCTTTTCTTTTCTTTTCTTTTCTTTTCTTTTCTTTTCTTTTCTTTTCTTTTTTCTTTTCTTTCTCCTCTTTTCTTTTCTTTTCTCCTCTTTTCTTTTCTCCTCTTTTCTTTTCTCCTCTTTTCTCCTCTTTTCTTTTCTCCTCTTTTCTTTTCTCCTCTTTTCTCCTCTTTTCTTTTCTCCTCTTCTCCTCTCTTCTCTCTTCTCTTCTCTTCTCTTCTCTTCTCTTCTCTTCTCTTCTCTTCTCTTCTCCTTCTTTCCTTTTTTTTTTTTTTTTTTTCTTATTGAGGGAAAAATTTGTATGTATTTTCACTATTTACCTAGCTCTATAATGCTGTGTATAGGCCTTTGCATTCAGAATTGGTTTAACAGTTAATTGGTTTCAATGAACTAAGAACCTTTCCCATAGGCATGAGATGTAGGATCAGGTTAGTTACCAATTTAGTTAATTTACTTTTAAGTAATGTATGCCTCAGTTTCATGGTGCAGGTTAGTAGAGAGACAAGTGTCTGTAAAGCAAAGACCTTATCATGCAGAAGAAAATCTGATGATACTGATCTTGGCAAACTGGATTAACTCACACTAGTCCTGAAATGTTTTTTGTTTGATTGTTTTTTACCTTTTTTTTTTTTTTTTTTTTTTTTTTTTTTTTTTTTTTTTTCTCACCTGAAAGGCAACATGGAGAATAGATGAATAGATCCAAGAAAAGGGGGAACATGAAAAAGAGAAATGAGTATTCTCTGTGGCTTTATTGTCTTTGTTCATCTGCAGTAGTAAAAGTTGTCTGAGTATGTGTAAAATAATCATTTGTCAAAGAGGTAAACTTACTGTACACCAATGTTCTGCATTTAAAAGACCCCTAGTGTGCTATGAACTATATAGTGTTCATAAAAACTCACACTCAAGAGTCAAATATTCTTCCTTCTTCAATTACTGCAGTTTTCTACTGTCTCTAAGGATGGGTTATTAAACATTCAGTGTCAAGACACACTACATTGTACTTTGTATGATGTGAGATAAATTCATTAGGCCATTTTTTTTTTTTTTGATTTCTGATTATATATATGTATGGTTATAATCAACTCTAATTAAAAAAGAAAAAAAAAAAAAAAAAGAAAGAAAAAGAAAGAAAGAAAGAAAGACAATAGGAGTTCCCTAAAAGTCAGTAGGCAGATTGATTCTTGATTCTGAGAATACTGTGCTTTAGTCCATGAAAGCCTGAGGTCATTTTTGCCTGGACATTGCATAAAGTGTGCCTGCCAGATTCAATATATATAATCCAATGCCAAGTGAGTGAAATTAGGGTTTTACTGTTTGATCTTTCAGGCAAGTAAGCAAATTGTCACTTTCATTTCCCAATAATTGCTGGGATAACAGATCTAGCTGTTCTTTTTTCCAGTGTACACTATTAACCAAGGTATGGAGGAAAGAGTCTGATCAAAGGTAATTAACGAATCTGAGCAAGATTTCATTGGGGTATTGGATCACATTTCCTTTACACATGTCAAGGGGAGTATATCTAAAAAAAGGACAAGGCTGGTTAAATGGAAATGAAGCTTCCAGAGGAAGTTATGTTCTTTTAGAGGTAATATGCTAAAAGGCTGAGATTATAAAACTATTGCTGAAGGAGCAGCATGCTCTTACACGTTGCTAAGTGCCCCCAAGCTGACATCATCATTAGTTATTTATAGCACACTAGTATCTGAAGGTCCCAGTCAGATGTAAGGCCTCCTGATATCATCCTCTGTCCAAACTAGAAGAATGTCCTCGGTCCCAAAAAGCTCACAATGTCATCTAATCTCATTGATGTTGAAAGCAATCAGACCATCTAAAGAGGGGCTTCAGACTCATATAAAGGAAAGGTTTTTGCAGGAAGAGCGTCTCAGAGAAACCTTTCTTGATGGGTAGATTAATAGTTTCTTAATGAAATATTTTAATTACTTTGGCTGACGCAGACAAGTACTATGGCTGGAATAGAATAAAGTCAAAATGATCATGTATCTCTTTCTTTAAAGATTTTTTTCAAATGTCTTTCATGATCCAACAGAGTACACAGACACATAGTCAAGAAGTAAGAAAGATGCGGGGACATATATATTTACATGTTACAGCTCTTGTCAAGTGACTGATGGTGGAGTGAGCAATTTGAGAATTCAGAGTATTTGTTGTATTAAAAATTGGAGGTTGTGATAAAACATTTTTGAAGGTTAGTGATTTTACACAGCATTTAGGTCAATATAGATGCTGTGCCTGCCTTGTAAGAAATCCATCATTTCTTACCAGAGAGTGAAGAAGTTCTATTTTTCTATTTTTTTTTCTTTTATTTTAGAAAATAAAAGAAAAAATTTAAAAATCTTACTAATCTTACACTTTTAAAAATCTTACTAATCTGTATTCTGCAAACCCACTACTAATGGCAGGTTTGTTGGAGTGTAAACCACTCTACTTTGCCTTGGGCTGTCTGGTTTGTTCAAGTTACCCTGGAACAGAAATAGCTGTAGTTTTGGCAGTATCAGTCCTGCTTTACTATAGGGAATACATCACTATTTAGCAGTGAGCATTTCCAAATGCAAATGACCCTCCAAATTAGGGATGTCCTGCCTCTTAGAACCACTACTAAACGACCACCTGCATGTGTTCGTATTCAAAGCTGGTCTACTCACCCCATATGCATCTCCTCCAGTGTTTTATGCGACAATCTGTTTAAGCTTCGCAAGGGAGCTAGCAAATTATGTATTGCTCATTTTGTCAAAGTCATCACTGATGACAATTCCGGCATCAAGAGGCTCATTTTGTTCTGCAGATGTTTTTTTCAAATAGAAGATAAATCATAGTTTCAATCTTTTTTCTTCTTTTTTCTTTCCTACTTTCTTTCTTCCTTTCTTTCTTTGTTTCTCTCTTTCTGAGTGTGGGGATATACACTCTACTGCGAGGAATAGGAGTGGGAACATATAAAAAATAAATTAATTCAAAAAATATTGAACCTCAAGAGGAAATCCACTGCAAGCCTACAGAACCCATTAGTATATGTTATATTTAGTACCAGTATAATGGACAGGAAAAAATACCAAGTTGTTTATATAAAGGGAATGGTCTCATTCATATTGGATAGCATCCCAAATTCCAAACCACAATTTACAGTCTCTGGCCAACCCACAGCTATTTTTTAACACAGGATTTCCCAAGCCTGTAGGGTGGCATCTTCAGATGAAAAGAACAAGTGGTAAGTTCTTGAGGTAAGAGATGGTAAGATGCTGTAAGAGGCTCTTTTTACATTCTCTCAAAGTGCATCTTGTCCAAGGGCTATACTTTACACTGTGAAAGGAACACACTTTCCTGCCAGTCCCTTGAAGTTGGTGGTTAGCAGTCTTAATTTCAGGGCATCACATTCACAGTAAATTCAGTTTTTCAAAAGCCTTCCATGTTCATTGACAAATGAGATCATCTCATTTGCTAAGAAAATGCACCTCTCCACTATTTTCAGAAACTATAAAATTTTCTGAAGCTTATTGGAAGACACATTAACCTCCACAGAACATCATAACTTTTTTGGTGGCCAGTTCTCTCAAATGATTTAAAGATATTTTATCATCCTTTCAAAAAAAATCATGGTATTCCTCCTCTGTAACTGGAAGTTATGAGATTCTCAATGGTTGAGTGTATCAAGGGTT
The DNA here is from genome assembly GCA_011076525.1 of Nettapus auritus. Lineage (NCBI taxonomy): Eukaryota > Metazoa > Chordata > Aves > Anseriformes > Anatidae > Nettapus > Nettapus auritus. Next base: position 78,960,841 of record CM021768.1, read on the forward strand.
AAACATATCAAGAAAACTTTTCACAGAGAAGGACAGATATTTAACATATGTCTTGCTATTACCATTAAGGAATTGACTGGAGAAGCATACAGAAACACTGTTCAGCTGTACAGGGATGGGGTTAGAAAAGCCAAAGACTATACAGAGATGAATCTGGCAATGAATATGAAGGACAATAAAGGTTTCTTCAGGTCTATCAGCAACACAAGAAAGATGAGGGAATATATGGGGCGCCAGACATTGTGAGATGGTGAAGGCTGAGGTACTCAGTGCCTTCCTTGCCTCTGTCTTTACTGGTAAGACTGGTCTTCAGAAATCTTGAGTCTTTGAGACCAGTGGGAAAGTCTGGAGCAGGTAAGACTTACACTGGTGGAGGAGGGTTAAGTTAGGCAACATTTAAACAAATTGGATGTACACATGCTAATGGGCCCTGATGGGTCCAGAGAAACGTAAAAAACAACATTTATTTATTTATTTATTTATTAACTGTAAGGGTGGCCATACCTTGGACCAGGTTGCCTAGAGAGGCTGTGGAGTCTCCGTTGCTGGATCTATTCAAAACCCATCAGAGCACAGCCCTCAGAAGCCTTTTCTACTTGACCCTGCTCTGAGCAGAGTGGTTGGACTAGGCGATCTCCAGAGATCATCTTCTACCTCAGCCATTCTGTGATTCTGGGTGATTATATGAGGGTATGAGACAGAAATAGCCATGGTTTAAGCAGCATTTAAATTCCTTCATTCCTGTAGGCATTATATTATTTTTTAACAATATAGCATTTCAAATATAAGTGACATTGCTACAGAAAAATATGTTTAACTGAAGGTACAGTTTACCAATTAAAACATGTTGAACAAATATTTTTTTAAACCAGGTTCAATAATGAACACTTCTAGAAAATGTAACTCTTTCATTTAAATTCTTTCTACTTTTTTTTGAAAATCTTAAACAACAGTAACAATGACAGACAAACTAACAAACAAAATGAAACAAACCCTGAGAAAAAATATCATCTGGTAATTTAAGTGTGCACAGGATATTTAAAAAAATAAAGCATGCTGGTAAAAAATTGCCATCATCAAAGCTTGTGACAATTGCACTAAATAGCAGGAACTACTTGTAATTGTTCTTAAATGGGGAAAAATTTAATCTGTTTCAAAACTGGAAAACTATATGTGTAGAAAATGTCCACTGCACAGCATTCTACACAATTCTGCTACCAGCATTCGGATGTCCCTGGTGATTTCTGTTGAAACCTCAGTGTTATTTTTTAGATGAATACTGCAAGAAAATGATCAATATGTAGTTAGTAGATTTTCTGTCCAGAGCAGTCTTACAGGACAGAGAACATGAGAATCTTGACCTCAAAGCAATTCAGAACTGACAGCCAGCATCAACCAGGCTACCTCTACATCAGTTTAAGAGCAGAGGCTAAAAAAGAACCAGTGATGAAATATTAGACAACTTGTAAGAAATTCAGAAAATCAGATGCTCATGTATGTCCTTTTGGAAGGGCGGTTCATTTGCCTTCAAAGATCACTGTAACTACTTTGTTGAAGACACCAGATAATGTCACACACAAAGATATCCATGTCATATTTCCAGACTGTCCAAAACTGGAAGGCTGTGAAGCTATTATGGGGCAAGCAAAAATTGATATAGTGGCAAAACATGACTAAGCCTTAGTGAATAATTTTGAAATGTATTAGAATAGCAGCCCAAGTGATCCCTCACCTACCCTCATGAAAATAAATAAATAAATAAATAAGTTAATGTAAATCTACAGAGTTCTTGTACAGAGTTCTTGAAGGATTGTGAAAGAAAACAGATAGGCCTTTTCACCATGAACAGTTAACACTGAAAATTATTTAGACTTTTGGAAATCAGATGAACTGCTGGAAATCACAGAAGTGACAACTACAAGAAATTGGCAGCTCAGACAAAGTACCATCCCAACTGATTAGCTTTTGATAATGGAACTTAGATGACTTCTCATGAGTTGGTGGAATTTGCCAGAGGATATGAACTTTTTCATAATCACTGTTTTTGCCATACGAATGGCAAATTCAAAATTTCAGTAAAGAAAGTAAAGAAACAAAGATGTCATGTGGAAAATTATTCTTTAATGGATAAACACTGTCATGGTACATCACAATAACACCCAGGTACTTTAGCACTTTCATTATGTGAATTACTATATCTTACTGTGGCTGAAAAAAACTGGAAAAATATATTAGATATCTTTGCCTAAACTAAGCTTGATACTGTAAACAAATCAGATTTCCTTAAACGTTTCTTTGTTACAAAATGTGTACATGAAAGCAAGTTACCTGTGCTGAAATGATGTGTCTCATTCAGGTAATACGGAAGGCACAGACTGATATTTCACCAAATCCACTAATTTACTCACTAATATATTTGCAGCACAATAGGTATGAGTATCCAGGATGATAAAGTACATGTTACATTGAGATCTGGTGAAAAAGACTCAAAAAAAAAAAAAAAAAAAAAAAAAAAAAAAGTTTCACAAGTGGCTGATTTATATGGGAATAGTTAATTAAAATGACTTATCTCCAAAAGAACCTGAGTGCAAATCAGACTTCTCAGGAAGGAATGTCTGCAGAGTCCTGTTTCTTCTATGGAAGCCATAAAATATATTCATATCATCTAAATATTCAAGGGAGAAATTTCACTTTATTTCCAACTCTTTCTCTTAGCAAGTCTTGATAAAATCAAAATACATTGCTAAAATTTGGGCTACTACTCTAGATTTTATATATGGATTTTTAAAAATTGCTTTACTTTTATGTGAGTCACTGTAAAGGTTTAGGCAGAAAGACACAAAAATTCAAATAACGGTTTAACAAGCTTCCACCAAATTGATGTAAAGAGATAGAAAACTGAAAGTATGAAAATAATGAGAAAAAAAAAAAAAAGCTACAGAGATGTTAACAAATACAACCTTCAAAAAGATATGAAATATACTATATAAAAAATAATAATTTCAGTTAAGTTTTGTTTTACTAATTTTATTTCCTTTGATTGGTAAAACCAGTTAAGTTTTATTAATATCCTACAGCCTTTTCATTTTTTTTTTTTTTTTTTTTTTTTTCCTTTTTTCATCTTCCTACGTGGCCTTCTTTTATTCCCTTCCTTTAAAATATATTTTACATACTGATTTTCAGACTCAGATTACCATTTCCTGCAAAAAGCCAAACTCACAGAACTAGCTGCTGGAGTTATTGTTAGCACACAAATAGACTAAGACAGATCGTAAAGTCCCTGGTGATCCAGGAACTATATAATGCTGACTAGCTCCAGCAGTGCCAGCAAAAATTTCGTAAGCCAGTACTTGGATTTCAGCAAGCTCATTCCCTCTAGTACTTTCCGCCTGAGCACTGACTCAACCTGACCTTATCACTGCCATAAGCACCACATTCTTCTCAACCTGAAAGGAATGCTTGGGTGTTCAATGTCAAGTTGTTTCTCTGCAAGCACATCCCAAATCCCTGGCCAAGGTGGTGGTCGGCTGAGCACCTCCAAATGTTTCAGGCCATGTTGGAGGAGGCATTGGCTCCTGGGGAACTTGGTGGTTGGGTGGCTCACAGGTCGGGTGGGGAAGGGACGCATGCACTGCAGCACTGCTGAGAAATAGCTTCAGAGGTGGTGCAAAAGTGCTACTGGGTAAGAGGGGTTACATGAGGAGCTGTTCGAGATGCTTCACATTCCTGTTCGACTTCACCTTGGCACAATTTACAAGTGGAGACAAGCCCTTATACACGAGGCATAAAAAGTAACAGAGGCACTAATGCTATGAAGCACTGAGTGTTTCCAAGAGTTAAATATGCTTGGCACAAAGAAATATGGGGAGCAAAGTCATATTCTTATTTTTTCAAAATAACTGCAAATAAAAATTAAGTGTAAAAGTGTTCCAGCCCTATCTTGGTGCTATTCAGCCTGCCTAACATCAAGGCTCAATGTATGCATTTTCCAGCTGGACCTGTCTTGTGCTGCAGTGTATGTCTGGCTTCTTTTGCATTCTTGTGGAGTGAGTCTGGAAATCCTGCAACTGGTTCCTTTACTTTTAAGAAACAGTTATGATTTAAGCATGAGCACAAAGAACCACATCAAGACAGAGGTCCCTGCTTTATTTAGTTATTTCTTTTTAAATAAAATTTAATTTATGACATTCTTTCCCCACATTTTTGGTCTTCAGCATTAGCAAGCTTTTTCATTCTACATGATCAGCAGTGAAATAGTTAATCAGACAGAAGTGTAAACTTCCTGTAAGGCTGCAGAGTTAACATCGATTGGGATGAACAGACTGGTTCACACCTCTCAGAACTAATCTCTCAGTCTGAAAGTTTTGTTCACTCTTCTGGAAGGTCACTTAATTACCATGAGCAGTAGAGGAATAATCATATGATGAAGGTTAAGCACCAATATGTTGTTGAGAAGCAAGGAATAGAGAATCAAAGCAGATTCAGCAGCTTTGCATGTGGTCTCTGTAGCTGTTTTGACCAAGTTTCATTCTTCAAAATAAACTGTATAAATCTCACCACCAAATATTCTTTGAGGTGCAAGGATATATTTTTTTTCTTATTAAATATGTTTCATTTGCAATCTTGTTTCATATGGGAGGAGTTACTAGTGATTGTTACCCACTGTAAATACTAGCAGAAAAGCAGCCTTTTCTAGAGAATGGCATCATGTTAAAAGCTCAATGAAGTTACACTGATATTAAAGATGGTTTATCAGCCTGAGCAGAAAAAAAGTCTTTGGCTTTAAAAAAACAAGCAAACAAACAAACAAACACAAACACCTTTGATTTTTGTGTCAGTTAGTTATGGTTAGTGAGAATAAGGGTATAAGAGCACTGAAAAAAGATCTTCCATGTCATTGCATCTAGTCTCTGTTAGGCAACCAGACAACATGGATCCTTTTTCAGATGTTCTAAGGAGGACTGAAGACTGCTGACATAATACAACAGTCCTTTAGCTGTATTGGTAATTAGGTTTTACATACTCCACTGGTGGCAGTTGTTTCTTCTACATCATTAGCAGCTGTGTAAGATCACTAATATGTTGTCTTGTCCAAGCAGTCCACAATTCCCCGATGTAGATAGGCCTGCAAAGTGCACTGAAATGAAGAGGACGATATTTAAACAATACTTCTGGGAGTCCTGCAACTAAAGCAGCCTGTTTTTTCCCATCAGCTTTTATCTTGCCTTAATTATATATATTAAAAAAAAAAAAAAAAAAAAAAAAAGATGAAATCTGTCTCTGGCTTTGTCAATGTCTAAGGCATGTAAAGGATATGTTCACACCGCAATTTTTCTTTCTCTTACAGGGAATGCTTGCATTTTTTTCTTGGTGTGGTTACATAATTTCATAAAATGTACAGATTTATTATTTCATTAATTATCACTTAATTACATTAATTAATTATTAATAAAGCATGGATTCAATTATTTTTGAGAATGAAGGGTAAAGGTACCCTTCAGTCAAATTTGGCTGAAATCAACTAATGAGGTCAGAAGTTATTAGCAGAGAGACACAAAAACTGATAGATACGAATATGCATACACTGTGACCTCCTTAGGAGTGTAACTAAAATCAGTCTCTTTCCATTTCACCTTATAAAAGCTAGAGTTGTAAAAGAGATTTCTACTCTCTTCACTCTGGTATCTACGTTTTTGATACAATCAGATCTTTTCAGCCAGAGCTCTGTATTACTCAGCTCCTGATTAAGACAACTATATTTGGAGTAGCATTACAGACAAATTTGCTTGTCAGCATCTGCTTACGGTGAACGTGATGGTCCTCGGAGGAAAGACTTTAGCTGCTGGTGAAAGGAATTGTGGGGGAGTCACTGAGAAGCCTGGCCTGGAGCACTGGCTGCATCTGCAACATCTCCATGGACATGAGTCATCACAGCAAGGCAGGAGAGCTTTAAAACACGGAGGCCTCTCATGTTTCGACTCAGCAGGCAGTACGTGAGACATGCTGGCAACAGTCAGGCTACTGAGTCTCACAGCAAGAGACTGTCTGGTTAACAGGCAAACGTCAGCTAAATGCAAACCAAAGAGGCAGCATAAAAGTAGCACTGGAAATGTCCTTCCACAAAATAACTGCCTTTTACAAACAACAACAACAAACAACAAACAAACAAAACAAAACAAACAAACAAACAAAAAAAACACCACAACCTTGCACAGGAGAGAAAATATTGGAAATAATTTAATATTTTTTTATTTCCTTTTCCTTTCCTCATAGGTTAGCATGTTGGGATAGATGACACTTCTCAGTGGGAAAAAAATGAAAATAAAACATAAAACAAAACACCAAACCTGCTACATTAGAAGTGCATAGTGGTAAATTTTTGTAGATACTATATTTTCTGTACAGAGTGACATTGTAAGTTCTTTTCAACTGAATCCAAGAGATGGCAAGGAAGGCAAACATCTAGATAGCAGAGCTGGGAAGCCTTATTGTCCAGGTGAGAGCTACTCACATTTCTGAGGGAACAGCAGGTCCTCCTGCTGCAGACTGAGTCTTTGGGAGGTATTGGTTAGAAAAAAAGAGCTGAATCCTAGTTGACTGTCTCTAAAGAACATGAACTACTGAAGAGTCCAGCATCAAAACAGTGATAGCTGGTTGTGTAGAGCAAGAATATTGGTTCAAATAACACCATAAACAGGACATAGCATTTAGGGATCCACAAGCAATGTAAATTGAGCTCAGAGCAACTCAAAATATACAAATAAAAATGCTCGACCTTACTGGTAGTCATTCAAGACAAGTTAAAAAAAAAAAAAAAAAAAAAAAAAAAGTACATTCTAATCTCACTGTTACCAGAGGAAACGTAAATGGCAGTACATGCAGTGACTGAGAACAATGATTTCCGATACAGAGAAAGCTGTCTGCAAAGTGACTTCGGCAAATTCAAAGATATGTGCTGATTCAAATATATAAATATACTGCAGAAGAAGCCTGCCAACTGAAAGCTGCCATATTGGTCGAAGGACTAAATAATCACCAGCCTATTGCTGCTGTTCAATAGCCCTGCAGAATCGTGGAGCCAACTGCAGTGCAGCTCCAGCACTACATGAAAGTGCTAATATCAGACTTTAGAAATGTGACAGAAAAATGATGATTTTTTTTTTTTTTTAATTATTATTATTATTTTAGCAAAAGTTACCTAAGGCAGCTGGACACATGCATGCTGTCAGTAAGAAAACTCCTGAAACAGGCAGTGTTATTGCTTGGAACAGATAGCTGCTGACAGAAAGGCATATGAGTGACTGCTGAGCAGAAAGGCAGAGCAAGTCGTAGAGCTCATCACAGTACAGACTTGCAATTTCCGTATCCAGAGAAAAGAGCAGAGCAGTGATCTTGAGGTCTGTGAAAAATTTAAACTTAAGGACTGTTTCAAGGACTGGACAGCCTGATGGCAACACCAAAGCAGAAATGTATTCCTATTTGCAGCTGGGGAAACTTCTGAAATGCAAAGACCATTAGGTCTGATGAGGCCAGAGAAGGAAGAACTGACAAGGCTGCAAACAAGAGGTATTATTATGCTCATTGAGATTAGCACAGAGTGAATCAGCAGCTGAAAAGTAGTTAGAAAGTCCTCAGGTAAACAAAGGATCTGTTCTGAGCCAAAACCACTGAGCAGAGCACTTGGAAGAAGTCAGTATCCATTGCTACCAACTGGAGACATGCTACTGTGATTTATTCATGGTCAAACTGCTTTCGACGTCAAGAACAGATTCTGGCATGTTAAGCCAGTGATCCATCTAGCTTCTTGACAATCTTTGCCACAGCTATTTGCAGGTATTTGGGGCATGCAGGCATTAGCCTGACATGGGCTGAAACTGGACTTCTAGATGTAAAGAGTATAGCTTATGACATGGTTGTTATAGGAGATTGGGTGGCTGAGGTAATCTGGGAACATGAACTCAAAATGAAGCAACTTCTTAAGAAATGCTGATAATAGAATATTAAACTACAAACAGACAGGCTGAGTCTGAAAGAGCTGAGTTCATCTTATACCATATGTTTTCTGATGATCTTTTTAAAGACTGTGAGAACAATGAAACTGTAAGAAAATGCCCAGACTGGCAGACAAGATGAAATTTTCTAATTTCAGTAGCTTTTCAGATTCTGCACTTGCCCTTCAGATACCTCTTGAGACTTCTCACAATGGTGCAGCATGGGGTTTGCCAGAGAAACTGGAGTGGGTATCTGGAAAAGTAAATAAAATTATAAGCAAGCACCAGGCTTAAGGTGCTGAAGTATTTATGCAACAGCAGGAGTTACAACAATATACTGCAGGAGGAAATACAGTGACCTTTTGCAAAGCCCACAGTAACAGAGTATGCACAGATACAGGGGTAGTGACACATCAGATTTTAAAAGGAGTTCTGGCTCTACTTCTTGTAGTGAAAGGCTGCTTTTGAGTACTCGGTAGACTTCTGTGTAGACATCAGAGAATACCATAGAATGGCAATGCTGAAGGCAGACAAATGACTGGAGCACATCTGTGAGAATCCAGATACAAAAGATGAAGAAGCGATGTCCAGAAAAATAGTTCTTGATGCAAGTATGTTGATCAAAGCATTCATTTAAACCAAATTAACAAAAAAATTTCTTACAACAGAAACATATACTTCTCACAAATCATTCATTAGAAGCAATAATATTGATTTACTAACTTCTTTACAACAGTTATTTAAAAATAAATTAACTTTGCCTTACAAATAAAACACACTTCCTATTACACTTCACGTTTTATTTCTACTGGTGAAGCTAATCTGAGACTAGAATGAGTCAAAAGCAAAAGACTTCAAATATAATCTCAATAAAGATAATACATTATTTGAGAAAAGTGGGACAAAAAGAAGAGCAAATTAAAAAGTTTGGTTCTCTATTCTAATCTAACAGCACCACACATCTGCAGGTGCTTTTACTGAAATCAATTAGCAAAGTCAAGGCAACAGTGTCAAGCAGGGCACTTGTGCTGGCTTCATCCTATGCATTTAATGCACCAACACTAAATGACTGCAGCACTCATTCATTACTTGAAACTTTGCCTCTCCTGTCACAAGCTGTTTCCTTGGAGAACAAAGAAGACAAGAGAACAGTACTGCTGCCAGCCAGACTTTCTTTTCAAGACCATGGCAGAAAAAAAACTAGGCCACATGAAGGAAAGAGAAAAGGAAGGATCATCATTTTTGTGTGGCGCTCTCCCAAAGTCTCAGGAGAGTCACATGTGCCAGGACTTTTTTTGTCTGTCTGAGAACTCAGGGTTGTTTTCCTGATGTACCTGTTGCATAGCTCCATTATTCTCCAAGGTGACAGCAGAGGCAGGCAGACAAAACATTTGACACCAGTTTCCTTTCCATTTTTGACAGGTTCCACACAACTCCAATGCATTTTCTCATTAGTCTGTAGTTGAATTAGATTGCAATTGAAATCATTTAGCTAGGCAAATGTCAGCATGCAGTCACAGAAAGAGGAATATTCTGGTGACCTAGGGAGCTGAACTGGCAAAAGGTTCAGATCTTTTCCTCAACAAAAGCAAATAAGAAGTACTGTTTTTCTTGAATGAAGGGAGGGTCACTCTGATCAGAGAGTATCAAGTCAAACTTCTCCTTTCAGCATAGACATAATGTTTCTTTTCAATTTCATGATATTTTGTGTTAAACCCATTGCAAATTAAGTTGATTGCCTAGAGACTATAGCTACTGCTTATAGCTCACAAGAGAGACAAGACAGTGTAATGATCTGTGACTGCATATTGTATATGTAGACTACAGCCATCAGTCAACTACATAATCTTCAGTATCAAGAGTCATTAAAGTCAGTGGGAGTCATGTTAAACCCTGTGTGCAATTTGGGAAATGTAAGGGTTAATGCTATAGAATAAAGAAACTGGGTAAAGAAAAAAAGTGAAAAAGAAGCTGCTATAGATGAGGAGGATGCGGCTAGTATAGTGCTTGTGGCTATAGATTACTCTTAGATTTTCACCACATAAACATTTTGAAAACAAAACAAATGACAATCTATCATGTCTTAGGAAGTGGCGTTATTTCCCTTTTTTGTTATATTCATCAAAATTACTGTTCCCATTTGTTAAGAACATTTTTTTTCCCAAACTCTTGAATGCTTATGAGCATGTCACTGCACTCTCTTTCTTCTCAAATAAGAAGCTGTAATAAAGTGGGTCTTTGGGATGTGAAAGTGTTAAAAAGAAAGTTAAACTTTAATTATGGGCTGTAAGCTGCTGAAGGGAGAATACTAGAGTGTAGCAATGACATCTGGACTAGTACTAGTGCACGTAATGCATATCTGTCACTGACAGCTCACTGGGTTACATTTAATTCACAATCATCAGTCATGTCTTCTTCTTTTATAAGAAAAAAAAAAAAAAAAAAAAAAGGAAAAAAAAAAAAAGGAAAAAAAAAAAAGAAAAAGAAAAGAAAACTACAGAAGCACCAGTGGTAGAGAGATTGCCTTCAGAGGACTGATTCTTCCATGTGCTGATTCAAGCAGATCACCTTACAGATGTAAATGAAATGGACAAATAAATGCCAATAAATATAACTTTCATATCCTGTGCTAATACATAATCTACCATGTCTAATGAAGCTTTGTAACTCTTCTCTTGCCCATACACTGTTGGCTTCTGACTGACACTCCTTTCTCTTGGTTTTGGGGGAATGCCTCTATGTTCTCTCTTTATGTAACTCAGGGCGCAGCTTGGATTTACCAAAGCAAAGTGTGAGCAGCATCCATCTGCCAAGAGTAAATAAGTGTGAAATCTAAGAACCCAAAGTGGTTACAGAATCAGTCCAGAGGCTGGCTGAGCCTTTGCTCAGTAAGGTTGCATTTTTGTCTGTGGAACAGGGAGTACTGAAGGAAACAGTGTTGAATAGAAATAGCTTGAGTAAGAGCAGGAAATGCCAGCCGTGTAAACTGACACAAAAACTAACTCAAAGCCTTGTGTGACATCCTCCTCTCCCCTCAAAATATGTAAGCAGCAAACTGCAGGTGTCTAGAAATGTTTCTCTTACAGTATGAAACTGTAGCTTCTGTGGCTCCTCAGTAAGAAGACATATGGACACAGCCAATTTTCACTTAACTTGGTTGAGGCAAACAAAACAGCAGAAGCTATGGTAAATGCAGACTGCTCTGATCTCAGACTAAATGACAATTTTAGCACTAACACTTGTCCAGATGCTTTTGTTACAGATCAGAAAACCTGTTTGGCAAGCTCTCATTCATTTGGCTATAAGTATTTCAGTCGCCCTCCCACTAGATGTGGTCTCACCACATAAGTCATGTTTCAAGACAGAGTGAACAGATGAGCTTGTCTTACTCAATCACTAATATTGATTCACACATTCACACAGAAGAAAATGCAACTTTGAATTGTCTTGGCAGAGAATATACCTTACACATGCACAATTAAAGATTAAGGAATTAGCAGGTGCCCTAATCGAAGCCCTTCACAGTGGGTTCTATGATTTGACCACACTTCATTATGCTTGTCCTCTGTGTGCTTTGAAGTGACCTCTGACAAGGTGCACATTTTGCTATGGTTTATGGCAATTATGATTCTTGTTCATGGTAGATTGCCTAGAATCTCTTTGGACTATCTACTGTATAATCTTTCTTTATGTATTTCTACTATACTACCATATGCATTAGCACTGGCCCGCTGAGTACCATTTTATCTCAGCTTTCATGTATACATTCTAATTATTTTACTACTGCACTGTCATTGGAGCTTAATGTTGGAAATTGAATGCACTTCTCACTGAGTCCACGACAAAATTATGACTCGTGACACCTTAGGTTATGCTTTCAGTAATAAATATGAAATAATAGGGCATTTTGTAGTATGACAAATATTAAATTAGTAAGTTAAAATCATCTAAAAAGAACAAATAAATGTATAATATCCTGAAATAAACACATATTAGAAGAAACCCTAGCCATAATGGCATCATGTGTTTAAAAGTAACATTTTATCCTATGAGTTCTATGGTAAGCTATTATTGCTACTTATTTTTTGCATAATTGTACTGCCCAAAGATTTGGACACGGTTATGCTAGATACTGAATAACAGTTTTATCTGCATCTATATTCCTCCTTCCCTGGCTAAGCATCAGTTTTTCTCTACTTGGTCAATTTCCACAATCTCTCTTCTAAATATCCTTAAAACTGTGCCACTTCCAAGTGTTCCACTATCCACCTGTCCCAGGAAATAACCTTAAAATATTTTTTTTACCCCATCTTAATCTTATCTCCCCATAGAGTCAAAAGAAGTGGCTAAAACCTGCACTCACTAGTTCATACACCTCAGAATTCCCCTATCTTTTGTCTGCTAAATCAGTCCCAGCTAGTAATGTCCTTGGTGTTAGTGTTAACCTTTCCCAACATTGCTTTCATTAGGCTTTTAGGAAAAAACTGCTAAGCTAGTCTCTTCCCTTTGTCCCCGTTGCAGTCCTGGCTGATCAACACTCCACCACATGCCTTCGCTCCTCAATCAAAAGTTGCAGAGTTGTTTTTCTTGCACAAAGTGTTATGATTTGTTGCTGTTATAAAATGGCAACTAATTATCTCCTTTCCACCACCTTCACTGAAATTGATAGGGGATGGCATTTTAAGGGGACATTTTTGAGATCATTCATCAGCATGTTATGTTTGAGGTAACAGTTGTTTTCAAACCAGGCAGTAGACTCACTCTTCCTTGTTCTTGCTAGAATGTTCTTCCCTCACTCCTTGTTTCATACAGCATGCATGTGGATGGCTTTTGATAAGAAAGCATTATAATAAGGTTGCCAATTCACAGTTATTCATTTCTTTGCATATTTGGAAAGAGCTGTTAATTCATCAAACAGATAAATAATGGAGACCAAACACAACTGATTGCTAAAGAACATCACCCCCAACATGTTGCCTTTTAGAGTGGCAGAATATTCTTGTATTCAATATACTCCCAGACAAATTAGAGAGGCGCATTTTATACTGAGATTTGTGGCAGATCTCTTTTAGTATTCATAGGTGTGCCAGCATAATACAATTCATTTAGGAATATGACACATCTGTGTAATTTGTAGGTGTTGACTGTCTAACCTTCAGACAACTTGATGGAAAAAAATAATTCATCCATAACAGAGACCTTTATTTTTCAATCCATAACATTCTATTTAATGTATTAGAAGTACATGAAAAGAATAGAAAACCAGGAAAAGTACAACAATGGGAAGAGAAAGAAATGCCTTACTGTATAACATTTCAGCAAATAATGTAAAGATGGATTATCCCATATTTTAAAACACTTTATAGTGAAAGTTCTATCAGTCTATGGGTCTATCTTACTTATCTTTGTGATAAAGTAAGAGAAAAACAATTGCAGTCATATACAGATATGACATTTATTTTTCCAGCAATTCAGACAACTTGAACATGACAATATTGAGGAACATGTTATAAATATTTCATCTCATGATTAGGATCATCTTCAAATATAATGCTCTACATTCACATGCCTTAACTGTGAAGTGACATATACAGTTGCATAATGTATTTACATCCCAATCATTTTTATCAAAATAAAACAGCAGTTACAGATGGCCAGGGAAGGATAATAAAAAAGATAATGTGCTCCTCTAATTTTAACTCTCTTCTATTTAAAATAAACTATGTCATTGCAAGAGAGTAACTTTTGATTACTCTGAAAAATAAGACCTTTAACTTAAAAAGGCAAAGTGCATGCTGGGGCATTTTGACACTCAGGAGTGTCAGAGTGCCAAGATGCTATTATCTGCACCATACAAACTAGTTCACAACTATCCCAGGGCTAGTAATTCTGCATTTCAGGAAATGCAGTTTATGGTCATATTACACTTTTCTTATTTGCACTAAGAGTGTCTTCCAGGCATCCTTTGCAGATTATGGTCCCACCTGGATCAGGAATAGGTCATGAGTGAGGGTTTTCTCAGTGAACTTATATTTTGTTTTTGTTGTTCATTTTTTCTTTTTAATTTCCTGAGGTGTACACAGTATACAATTTCCTTTCTCTATGTTCCATGAAAGCAAATTTTTTGGAAGAGGTTTAGGTGAGACAATACTGTCCTATGGAAACAGACCCTGAACTGAGCTCCCAGCTTTTTTTTTTTTCAGGGGCCTTCTTGTCTCCGTGTCCCCCAGCAAACCCACAGGCATGACTTCTTCACCCAGAGCTTTGTTCCACTCGCCAGACTCCTTCTCCACTCCCCTCTCCTAACTTTGGACTCTGTGGCCTCCTTCATGGCCTTGTTTCCTCCCATCTGCTGGCATTTTTCTCTACAGGAGGTCTCAGATGATCCTATTGAGTATAAAAGTGCTTTAGTGATCAGTAATTTGGCGTCAATAAACCTCTTTCGTAATAGGACTTGTTACTGAGCACAACTGCTGCTAGCTCCTCTTCTAGCCTGCTTCCCAACCCCAGGCTTCTCCTTGCAGGGGGGGACAGCAGAGCCTAAGCATTTGCCAGTCATGCAGTTAACAGCAGCAATTGCTCCAGATAAAAAGAGCTACATCATCATTACAAGGAGGGAGGAGTGAATCTAACAAAACACATTGCATGAGCAATTGGGTAATTGGATCCCTACTGGATATGCAGCCTGAGTAGTAATTTCAGATGGCACCGATGGTGTTATAACAGAAATTATACCTCTATTGTCATCTTCCAACAGATCCAATTCTAACCCGAAGCAAAAGGTTGAAAGGCACAGCTACATCCGTGCATACCAGAACTTTTCTGGAAAGGCTAATCCACTTTGAAATTTATGCCAAATTGGCAAAATCCTCCACTTCTTCTGAACTCAATCTCTTTCGTTTAGGCACACAGGGAATGTGAGAAAGCAACCTTTTTCAAAAATACACAAAAGAAGGAAAAACCTCCTTTACCACCCAGTATATTCTATGTCTTTTGGCTGCATGAGTGGGAAACATTCTGGAGAGTGATAGCGTGCGCGGATGTGGTGGGCTAGCTTTTTTTTTCAGTAATGAATTTTATGCCTGCCTGTTTCTGTTCCATTGTCTATTTTTAATTCAAATATGTAAAAGCTTTTCTTAATACAGACTCCCAGGTGTCAGTTGCTGCCTGGAGTCCCTTTTCTTTCCTCTATTGTTCTCTTAATTGTTACTTCAAAACAATTAGCTGGGCATTCATATGCAAATGAATGCAAATGTACAGGGGATTGGGTGTGAGAGAATACCACCACTCGTTAATTTCCACTTCAAGGTCTGCTGGTAGGAAAACAAAATTGCTTAACAATGTATTTTTCCTGGGCCATAAAGGGTGAACTCGCGACGATTCCAGCCATCCTGCTGGCTCGGGAATTGTTAAGATTCAGCCGTTTTTTGGTAAGATTTTTCTTTTATTTACTTATTTTGTTCTAGAGATCGCGTTAAGCTTGCCACCCTGAATTGCCCTTGCCCTTGCTCATTTACGCTCAAGGACATGCCTAATAATTTGGATACAATCCCGATTAGGATAAAAGTTAAATTATTAATATTACTGCTATTAATGTGATCCATTAAGAGATAAAACCTCTCACTTGAAGGAATTCCTCATGTCTCAGACAAAATAAAACTTTTATAATTTACAAAAGAGTATGCTTTATTGCATTTAAGCCTTAGAAGAAAGATACACTGACTGATAGGCTGGGACTGGGGATGAATCCTAGAGAGACTTTGCCAGTTGCTAAGATAAATCTGATCTCTTTTGGAGCAGTTGTATTTATTGTATAAATGTGCATTCCCTTTCAGGCTGTATAGTAAAACTCCTTATGAAAAATAGTTGGTTATTCATCATTCATAACTGCTTTTAAAACAAATACCTTAGCTTTTTAGATCCAATTAATATACAGAAACCAATTAAAAGACCAAATCCTGCAATCATTAGGCAGGAAAAATTCAGAACCATGCACTATCCTGAGCAGGAAAACCCACAGCACAGCAGGAAAACTCCATTACTTGGATGTGACTTTCCTACCAGGATCCCCTCATGGGGAAAAGTGTGCCTCTAGGAGGTATAACTTCAGAAAGAAATTTCTAAGGCTCTGAGAAGAGATGATTAACTTTTAAGTCAACAATTACTTCTCTTTTATATTATTGGAGTGTTCTCTCTCTTTTATATCTGAAAAAAAAAAAAAAAATCATTTAAACAATAAGGGACTGCAATATGTATTCCTAAGGGCGGGTAGTGTCTTCGTTACGCAATGTAATTTTCATTATTTCACCAGGTCCATTCCTCATGGAAACAAAATGTCTCCTGGATTGTAGAGCAGGGTAAGGGCAGTGAGATCTGGCTTGAATTCCCTGCTCCATCACTTACCCAGTAGAGCTGGGCTGGCTGTTTAGGCCTAGACATTCAGTTCTATTTAGATGTCTAAATGTCACTGCTATCAGTGAAAGTCAGATGCTTGCTTGCCTGTATCTAGACCTTGACTGTCCTGTGTTCTGGCTTCCTAGCTCTGAGATGGGATAATAGCAGTGCCCTACAGTGCTATTGTGTGAATAAACACATTTAAGACTGGGAGGAACTTGGGCATAGTAATGATAGGGACCATATAAATACCTCAGGCAAAGAGGCACTGCACCAGTATAAATAAACAGTTGCAAAGCAGCTATGAATGATCTGGGGAAGTAAGTCCTGTGAGTAACAGGGTCATATTCAAATTGCCATTAGCAGTGCACACCAGAGGAGGAGACCTTGTACAACTGCAGAAGTGGCAATGAGAAGGGGCGGGGGGGGGAAGGGGGTTGTGTCTCCTCCAGTTCCTTGTACAGAGGGGTGGATGCTGCTAGTGGTACGTTGCGAGACCATCCCCAAAGAATCACACTACTCAGTGCTTCAAGGGGATACGGGTGACAAGTCTCCTTCCCTTCATCCCTGCCCTTTCTCCATGTCCTCTGTGGCCAGCGCTCTATTTAAATAGACTTTTATTTTTTTTTATTTTTATTTTTATTTTTTCTCCTTGGGCATATCCATTTATGATGATTTAGCCCTAAGAAAAGACTTAAGGATTTTGTCCAAAACTAATACACCAGTGCCAGAAAGGGTCTTTAACCATAATACTTCTATTTTTCCTTCCTTAAAACTTGTTGAAATCGAAATATTTGTCTTCATTACAACCGAAGCACCTGTAGAAACTTGGAAGGTACTGGATATATCCCCTTATGGGAAGAATAAATGTCTTATCCCAGCAGACTGTGCCCTCACTAAGACCTATTCATACCTCACCAACCAATATATTTTATCTTCATATGTGGTTGAAATAGGGCAGATTTCTGGGACTTAAACAGGCAAATAAAACACATCCATCTTCCAATGAGCACATGGGAAGTTATTATTAGCCAGTGGGCTAATAGTAAAACATGCTGAAATACAAGAAAAGGAACAGGTAAGTTTCATGAGCATGTTTTATCCTTAAGTTTCCACTAATGCTTTGTTCTTAACTAGTTTTCTGAGACCTTTGCCTTTTGCTTTATAAGGCTGACAGATGAAACTTTAGAGTCCGAGGAATATTTTTAGGGGAAACAACACTGGATGCTGGCAGGGTGTCTTAACAATAGTATGTTTGTTTTGGTAACAAGATTCAAAGAATGCATTATTTATAATATTTTGATATGTACATGTGGCAGAATGTGCACTGTCTGTATGCAGCCATATAAGAACAGAAGTGATTTCTTATAACCTGTCTGTGCAGCTCTCCCAGATGCCTGTTGCAACTAGGGCCAGAATTTCACATGAAGTTTGAACCAGCAAAGCCAGTAAAATAAATACTTCCCTGGACTATTCATTCCCACCCCATGCCCTCTCCCCACTTTGCTGTCAGCATGTGTGTTTATGCTGGGTTCTGAACCAGATCGAGGAGTCAATCCAGGTTAAAACTGGCTTTAAAAAAATAAAAATCAAAAAACAAGTTTAACTGCTTATGTTCTTATGCTTGTGATGCCATGGCCTGAAAGTCCCCTATACTGTGCGTTCTTTTAGGGCATTTTATAGTTTCACTTTCTTTGCATAGTCCTTTAATCTAAAACTCAAAAAGGACAACTGCTTGCTATAGGAAATACTACAAGTTGTGGTCTTTACATACCCCAGCATTATTGTATATACGTGTTTTAACATAAATATACATTAAGAATATATAATTTGTAATAAATTAAATATTTATTACATTATATGTAATATATTGTATATAACATATTTACATATAAATATATACATGCAGATATACAGTAACTTGCACTTGAAAATCAGAAGTACCTTTTGGGGTGGTTGCACGTACCACTATTGTCAGTATGCACAAATGGCCATATGAGTCCTTTAGCCCTTTTGACCCTTATGATCCTTAATCTCACCACCGGAGCAATGGCTGGTGGAATCTAAACAAAAAAGTTATTCACTCTCTCTTCACTTTTGCACTCTTTCTTCGCTTTTAGGATGGATCATATAGGGCCATATTCAAATTCTCTACTTTCCAGTGAAGTCCAAATACCTAATATTTTCCATTAACCATTGGAATTCTTAGGTATTTAGAAACATCTAGACAATAAAGAGTATAACTCTAGGCTTCCAGAAAAGAGCCCAGATAGTGACTGAGCTCATGATCTGCTTTAGAGATGGCTGATCCATCAAAATCTGGGCTTTTGTAGCCCCGGGCTTTTATTACTAGCCAGCAATGCAACCCCAGCTTCTTGCTCAGTGTGTTTCACAGCTGAGAAAGGAAGCTTGGATGAGACTTTTCCCACTCCTGGACTTTGCTCTTTTGATGGGGTCTAGAGCAATGTTTCTTTTTTTTGTTATTTGCTCTCTACAGCAAACTATTTTCAGGTGCTCACAGGCAGATGGCCGCTCTAGCCCTTTTGAATTGCCTGGGAGATCAGCATAAAGATGTTTTGCATAAATCTGGTCTCTTAGAGGCAGGTAGCTGTGATGAGTCTCCTTATGAGTAAAAAAGAATGGTAATAATTTAAAAGAGGAAGTATTCCTGTGTATCAAAGTCTTGGATGTAACATAATATATATCTAACACAATTTTATGCAGTATAGATAAATAGACAGAACACAAATAGTGTAATCCCATTGCCAACATCAAAGCATGTAGATTTCAGAAGGGGGAAGTGTGATTAGAATGTGATTGAAGATATAAAGCTTTTCACATCTCTGCAAAATGCATATATGTGTGTGTATATATATGTATTTATATTTAAATATATATTAATGAGTTGTTTTGGATTATACAGATTGAAAAGCTCAGATCTCTTAGTATGTTCTAGTTTCCTCTCTTTCATATCTGATTCTCCCCATTAAGAATATTATTATTCTTTTTAGCAGACAAAATCCCCTACTAGCCCTTCTCCTTGATAAACTTTTTACATTTCTCCTTATCTCTTCCTTTGTGTCTATTGTTTGATTATACCTCTTACATAGGCCTCTACTCAAGGTTAGTGAAATTAAACATTAGCTGGCTTAATAGGTAGCTAGTAATAGTAGTTTATCTACCAAGATAAGCTTCCAGATTTTGGAAGTCTCTCATTTTTTATTTTCAATTTTCACTGTTTTAAGACAACATTATTTGAGGACTTTGTGACCCATCTCCTTGAATGGTCCTTACAAGCAGTTTCATTACATAAGACCTTATGATAATTTCTTCTCTGGCAGGTTGCAGCTAAGATAGTTTTAATACATCACTTACTGGAGTAAAAGGGTGTTCTTATCTGAGAATGTTTCATATTCTTTAACTTCTTACGGGTTATATATACTGCAGATCCCATGACCCTCCTATGTGCTGCAAGATCTTTGTATTCTAAAACATACCCTAAGAATCGAAGCAGAGAGGCAAATTATGGACAGTACTGTAGGCTGCACTCTATTAGGAAGGCAGGGAGGAAAAATGGTAGTCTTGCCATAAATCCTTTTAAAAATAGTAAAAGCGGGAGGTTGTCAGGACAAATGGAGCTGAAACATTATACATGGAGGAATGAAAGGGAAACAAGGTTATAGGCCTCATGAATTTGTGTAATAATAAAGCTATTCAGATACCTGTGTTATTCCACTAGTCTATGTGTTGTGTGAAAGGGAAGATCAGAACATGATTGCTTCCCTTCCACATGGCAGGGTAAGAGATATGAGTTTTGTAGGACTTAGCTTTCTGGGTTAGCTACTACAAACCAAAATTACAGCTTTCTAGAGCTGCCTAGAATGTAATGTTTCCACAAAGAACAAGGTCTCAGAGAGGAGTTGGCTGGACTTGTGCCTCATGCTTTGTCTGATACTCTCCTTTTGTAGGATTTCCCCAACCACAGATTCACTAAATTGAGAAGCCCAGTTACAAACTGCAAGGCTTCCAGACCCTGGCAGTCAGAGAAGAGATGTAGGTGTGACACCCAAGTGTTTGGGATAAACACAGACTTCTTCAAAACAACAAATTTCTGCTACAATTATCCTGAGCTTGTTTAAATCCCATTCAAGCAGGTTCAGTCCAGAGCTAGCGCTTGGGACAAAGTCTCCTTGTCTGAAAAAAATCTTTACCCTTGTGCACCGTCAATAAGATCTGCAGACATCATTAGGACATTAGACATCCCTGGTGAGATGTGACTGGTTACATTGTGTGAGGCAGACAGTCATGACTGCTGGTTTCAGAAGCACTTTTCACAGTTCTGAGTGACCATCCTGCGGTGCCAGCAGCTCACTGCCAGCCTCATGCAGCAGCGCAGCCGAATAAACAAATCTGCCTTCCCTCCTCCTGCTCTTATGGCTTGTAGCCCAATAAAAGTGTGGCTGGGGACTACTAGAACTGTCACTTCATGGGACATTGGCCTCTGCTACTGACTAATGATCTTTTTCCATACCAAAGCTGGGGTTTGACATACTCAGTAATTATTCTCTGTTCTATCTGTGGCCACTTAGCCATCACAAATGAATCTAAAAAAAGTTTACCAATACTTTTTGGATGCTTCTTCACCTTAGTGTATGTCCTAGGTTCTGGTAGCAAGTCTGGGTGCTGATAAGTTTTTTTTTTTTTGGAAGCAGAGGGCTGGGGGCTCTCTCTCCTATGGCCTGTAGGTTTTAGCAGCTGAAGCTACCACTGTCTTTCCCCCACTAACACATCTGGGTTAGCATCAGGTGATGATTTCTTCTCATCCAAACAGTTTCCCATGGTTCAATTCATGCAAAACCAGAATCCAGCAGGTGCACTAATACCCCATTTCAGGTAACCTTTTTCAATATTATTTAACAGGCTGTTGTCAATCAGTTCTAATTTTGTACTTTTTTTAGTACTTTTCTCCTTGTCTAGGAGGTCTAATTTTCACAATCCATCTTCTTTCTCTTCAGTTGCTCTATAATCTACCTCATCAGATATAATCTTCAATATCTTACCAATTTTGGGGCCTTCTCCAGTCATGGTTTCTTATTCTACCCTGTTCCTGATAAAATCCATTTTGTGTACCATTTCTTATCGTCAGCTAACACCTCAGCCCCGATCACTAACCTTTTAGCAGCGACATCTGACGTATTTTCTGTTTGGTGCATATTGTTTCTGAAGGACAGACTGTTTCTGCAGCCCGTGAAACCTCTTCGAAATCAGCCACTCTTTTTCCACCCTGTGACACAATGTACCCGACTGAGGCTTCAAAGAGCAAGGGAGTAAAGACTGGGCAAAGATAAAGTGAGGCTTTTGTTAAACACAGTGTTTCTGCATCCATTTTATTCCAGGAAAACTGATAATCCACAATACCATAGCTTTCATGTGCTGGGGCACTGTGCCAGTGTTGCAACTGCTGCAGAAGGTAAGAACAAAGAGGGCAGATAAGGAGTTGTGCTGTAGGGGGGAAGGGACGAGTAGAAAAAAAAATCTTTTGCATTCTTGGAATGATTGTGACACAATCATAATAATTCGGAAATAATTATATTTGTTATCAGTCAACACAATTTCCTGCAGTTCTACACACAATGTCGTTTTCCTTTTCCAGCAGTCAGGCTGAACAAACGGTTCTGTTCTTGTTATTATTTTAGTACGAAGCAGAGCAATGTTAGTTGAACTAATAGTATAAACACAAGGATATCACTTAGAAATGCCTGAAGATTGGCACTTAGCCTATTGTTTCCCAACATGATGCAAACATATTTGTTCATTATCACTTGTTCACTCATATTTTGCTGTAAAATGCCACGGTGCTGTTGTATTGTAAGGACAAACACTGCAATATGGTTAAAGACTAGCTCTGTTTAAGTTATTATCCAGAGCCCATTACTGTAGTATTGAAGTGCATAAGAGACTATTTAGTAAATGAAAGAAAAATAATGCAAAACCAGTATCACACTGTTTATTCAAATGCTGTAGGCTAGAGCTCTGTGTATGACACATTTAAAATGACTGATGGATTTTAACTTACAGTTTAGGAGAGAGGATGCAGTCCCCCCTGCTGGGGCATGAAGGGGGTGGCTTCCTTCCACCAGACAGATCCCTGGCTCTCCAGAGGGATTGGTGTGTCCTTGGAGAGGCAGGTCATGTCACCTAAAGTTTGCCTTAGAGACTCTGTCAGAGAAGGAGGGCAGCTTTAGCCTGGGCCGTTCAATTCCCGGGAGTTTTGCTGTTGGAGATGGAGCCTGCTCCCTGACTTCGGACAGCACTCCTCAAAAGAGATTTTTGAGGTGCTGCCAGTTCTTTCTGGCATCATTCTCTGTTGTGTGGTGTCTTATGCTCATAGAGGCTCACACAAACTATGAGGAAACTTCATACTGTTTATTCTCCTGCTAAAGTCTCTAGGTAGTGTCCTGAGCTCAAAGGGAGTCCTGCTGGGCAGGAATACCCAGCTCATTAATATAAGTGGATTAGAATTTAGTCCTTTATGCTTACCATAGTTATGTTGCAGTCTGCTTTTATTTTTGCTCAGGTGTTTCCCATTGTCATATAACATGATTAATATATAAACATGAGAGAACCAAAAAGTATAAAGTATCTCCAGTGAGTTTATTGGAAACTGAGTGCAGTAAAATGAGGACTGAAAAATACACATAAATAAGAACAGTCTTATTTATAACAGTCAGAGAAAGAAAAGAAACTGTTTCCAGCCCCTTTGTTTCTTTTCTCCCTAATATATGTCAGTTAAGGTATTTACTCATGTCTCTCCAATTTGGTTTTCCATATACAGCAAAGAGAAGCATTCAGTCTTTTTCTGAAACCCCATGAAAGATTACAGTGTAGGATGTCACGACAAGTGTGCCACAATGATCTATGTTGGATATAGACTCATATAACAGTTTTACTAGAGATGTGGGAGAGGAAAAGTATGCTGATGAGATCCACAGGTCTTTTTAAATTAGGAGAAAGTGAATACTAGTGCAGACAATTATGTAATGGAATATTGAGTGGTTAACAAGTATCAAAATAAGGCTCAGCTTAGGCAAAAATAATATGGAATAAATTCTTTGAAAAGGCAACGTTAAGGTCAAATTCATCACATGATTTTAATGGAGCTTAGATCTTAAATATTTTTAAAGTATGATCTTTAAATTTGTTATTTTGGACACCTGGCATCTATAGGAAATCATTCAACTTGACTGCTGACTCTTATCACTGCAAATTCTTTAGAAATTCTGCTGTGAATACTTGGAGTACAGTGTAAGAGAAGTTTCTGTGCCAGCCAGCTTTTTTCACTTTAGTCTCATTTCAAAGTCACATTGATGAGAACAAAGGAAGTTTCTCAAGCAAGAAGAACTGAAAACAAGCTAATGAGAAAGAGTTTTCTGTTAGCCAAATTGGCTGCTTCCTTACAGGGATGTAGCTACTTCCATGAAATAGACTGTGTAGCATCCACTGCTAGATGTTATTTCTTTAATAATTGTCACTGTACAAACACAGAAGTGCAAGAAATATCTAGGGGTATCTATCTATGAATAGTTATGGATAAATTCTAGAATTGTATGTTGTTTGACTGGAGAAACTGTAGCACTTACTACAATTTATGTTCTAATTACAGGCTTTTAATATTTTATCGAGCAATGGACATTCCACTTAGAGGCTGATTTACAGATAGGCTCTGCACCCAATTGCTCCAATTGAACACAGACCAGGAGATCTCTACAAATCAGAGACCTTCCTCCACTGATTTGTAAATCAGTGAGCACCAAGTGAGAATCAATGTCCACAAGCTCAGGCAGAGTATGAGGAAGCAGTTTTATGCAGTGTGCAACCAATCAGTGGTGGAATCACTGCCATGGAAATAGCCAAAGTAAGCCCTTTGGGAGGATTAAAAAGGGATTAGGTGTCAGGAGCAACATTTTAAGTTTTGTAGCCTTACTACTGAAGAGTTACACGGGTAATGAAGCCTCAAGCCTCAGAGCTTAAGTTGATGATCTGTGGGGGGTCAAGAGGAGATTGTCATCTCTATTATAAAAACAGTCAACAGTTGAGCTAGGACATCATTGTTTTTGTATTAGTATGTTTGCCTTTTTAAGAAGCAGAACACTGGAGAGCATGAAGCTATGCTTTCCCCTTCTGTGACAAAACCCATATTTCTCTGAATACAAAATAATTCTCCTTTCTGTGATGCTTTTGGAATATGTCTTTCCTGGGAGGACAGTGAGGTGGTTATATGCAGAGGAAGAAGAGTTGTGATGAACATGAATTTAATTCTAATCAATACTGCTCCGAATATAACTTTTTTGTAACTGAATAGCAAAACAGTTAAGGATTACATGGTCTAAGACATGGCAATCTGTATACCCCTGTGTAGCCACCCCTATGTCTTTGCAGTACTTTCCCCAGTGCTAACATACCATGTTTGTTTATTATTTCCAGCTTGTACCATTACGCACCACAGATGCACACCGTAGGCATCCTTTGTACACACTCAGTCTTTTCTCCTGTGCATGGGTACACGTGCACTAACCTCTTTCCATGCACTCAGGCTGTTTTGATAAGGCCCTTCCACTTCTTCACCTAACAACCCAGTGCATTTGCTTTTCCATTGCATCTCGAGGAAGATCTCAAGGTTCTTGCTGAGGTGGCAAGTAGAGGGCAGCAGTTCTTACCCAGCTGAATGGTTGTTCCTCGAGGCCCTGAAGAGACCTTCAGGTATCAGGAACAACCCAAAATGTGTCTTTCTCAGCACTGGGAAAATGCAGATACAGCTTGAAAAAAATCCACAACAAAAGACCTATGATGGCTAGAAGAATCACAGATCTGGTTCCTTTCTGCAGTGTTGAAACTCTTCTCAATGGCTGCCGTGTTTGGTGCTATGTCCTGCTCATATTAGTCATGTGCAGCAGCAGGACTGTAGGGAGGCAGCCTCGCACACATGACATGGGCTCCACATGCTGAGATGGCCACAAGGCTCTCATCAGACCATGTCAGCTATCTTCCTTTTTGTTTTATAGTCCAATAAAACTAATATACTGTATGTTTACCAGTGAGATGTTTGCCTTGCTTCCAAAGGCAGCTGTGGATTTTGGACGAAGCAAGGAGCAACTAGCAGCCAAGATAAAAACCTGGAGAGGTGGAATAATCGCTTGAATGAAGATAGCAGGACCCTGCAGACAGATGGGTAGATATAAAGTACTTTAAAGCAGTAATTTAGAAAGAAATTCTCCTTTTAGCTCTGAATCCTTTGGAAGGATGTGATACAGTATGCCTGTAGTTTTGAGATAGATGCAGAGAAATTTAAAACTTGCTAAGTAAGAGGTTACTGATGGTTTGCAGGAGGAGCAGTAATGGCTAAGCCTCTAGAAACCTGAAGGAAAAAGTAAGAATTGCTAAAGCAACAAAGTGCATGCTCTTAAATAAGGAGCACCCTCACTAAAGGCTTGTCTTTGACATATGGGCACTGTATCCTGACAATTGTTCCCTTTCAGGTCTTGATAATTTAAGGTTATTTTTATAATGCACCTTGCTGCAGCATGCAGATGATGCAGTCTTGTGTGCAATTTTATTATACAACAAAGCAAGGACCATCTGAACTAAAATTAATGCACAGTATTAAATCAGGTACTTAATCACTCATTTTAGTTTGATTTACTGAAGCTATTGTGTTCTTGTTCTATATTACAGAAAAAATGTAACAAGACACAACATGTTTCTAAATACCACGATATGTAGGCTCAATTTAGTTTAGGAAACAATATAGATCATTCTGATTCTTAAAAACCCAATAGCACCATTAGATTTGCATATTAAAATGCCCTCTTCTCCTCTCAAACACACCCATATGCCACCCTATGAAATGCACCAAAAGTGGTGTATTAGTCTCCCATGTAAAAAGGCCATTAAGAGGACAAGAGAAATTACTTCAGCTGGCTACAATAGTTTTTTAAAAATAGTGAAATACTTTTTACTAAAAGACTATTTTCAATACCAGTCTATGAAGGGAGCTGATTCATTTTGTGTATACTCCTGCTCTGTCTTCATTTGGAGATAAATTATCACATTATAGTCTTTGCTCTCCCACTTGCAAATTAAGTTGTCATTCAGCAACTCATAAAGAGGCAAGCCGCAACAATCCATAAGAACAAATAATGCAGCTATTCTTTGTTTAAAAAATGTGGTTTTATAAACATATGGTTTTGTAATTTTTTTTTTTTTACTAATTCTTTTTACTTGACTATATATTGGCAAGATGACTGTAACTACTTTCCCTACTAGCTGGACACAATTAAAATGCTATTAATAGTAAATAAAATGTTTATACAGAGGAAAAAAAAAAAAAAAAAAAAAGCTAAAAATCTATTTTCTAAAAGATTAGCTTTAATTTTTTTCTTTTTTTTACTGCAAGAAAATTTTGATCTGAATAAATTTTCTCAAAAAAAAGGGAGTTCCAATAGAAGGAAAAAAAATAAAAAGAAAATGTCTTTTGCAAATGCCACAAAGAATGTCCAAGACTTGTTGATGTATTTTGTTTCTTTTTCCAACACCAAACCCTGGTATTTCAAGTTCAAACAAAATGGAAAATTTCAAAATAATGAATTGATAAAATAATGCAAAATAAGCATATTTAGTAAAATTTATTTTCTATCACATTAATTATTTTTCAGCTGGGAGTCTGCATGAAAACTGTCTAGCAGTCTCTTAAGAAGCTCTGCTCTGTATTTCTCTATGAATTGGTAAAATTTGGCAGTGATCTCTTGAAGCTCC
>CM021768.1:78988137-79054123 GCA_011076525.1 Nettapus auritus
CCCCCCCCCCCCAGGAGAAGTTCTTAGAAACATTCATGTTTTTAATACAATTATTTTTCAAGTTGACTTGAAGAAACAAAATCTTCCCCAGTGGTCTGAGGCATCTACTCTCTTCTCCAGTTACATTTTACAACACAAATTCTACAAACTAGTGGAGATCAGCAAATACAAGTGTAGCAGTGTCATAATCCCATATTGCACCTGAATTAAACAAGATTTTGCAACAAAGGCAGGCATATGGGATTGTATCTCCTGTGTGACATCAGTGCTAGATCCTGGCTGTGGTCTCACTTCCTCACTGCTTGGTGAGTACAGTGCCTGTGAGTCTTGCATGAAATGAGAACAAAACAGAGACAGAAGTGACCCAGTATTTCCATTCTCAGGAAGCAAGTGTATTATAGGAATGGTTTAAGCCATTTTAAATTTTCTGAATGTGAATAATAGTGTCTCACAATTTTTGTCTGGAGCACTTCTGGTCTTGTATCTGCAGGTAAAAATGCACCTGGGGTGTGGTATTCTGCCATTATCCTGCACACCAGCTTTTAGGGCTGTGCCACATCTTCTCCAGCTGAACTGACACAGAATCAAAATTGTGTGATCAGCTGTCTCTGAATTAGTGCTGTTTTCTTCCATGATGACACCTCAGAGGACACACATTTTGACTTTGATTCATATAATTTTGTTTGTTTGTTAGCTATCCTGGCTTTTCTACAGCGTACTGACTTACCATAGTACCTGTATAACAAGTACACAATTCTCCCTCTACTCATATTTCCCACAGTCAAGCAATTTCATGGGTGCTTTTCCAGGTTGGACTGAGCAAAAATCTCTGGTGCTGGAAATGCTGACTCTGGCAAAACTGAATTACAAAAATAAATAAATAAATAAATAAAAATAGTTGGGAGAAAGATATTAACCCATTACCTATATTGCAGAGGGCTAGAGAGGTTCATACAGCATGCTCAGCCAAGCACTTTCAAATCCTTTTCCTCAGCTGTAATAGCTGATGGGAAAAGCTGCCTCAGTGTACTGGATCTGGCTGGGATGTTTCCCTGCAGTAGCCCATAGAATGACACGCTCTGCACTTGTAGCTAGAACAGCAGTGTTGTCACACTAGTGTTGTGTCTGCTGCTGAGAAGTGCTGGCACAGTATCAGGACTTTCTCTAACCCTCCTGGGGGGTGGGCAAAAAGTGAGAAAGAAACATCACCAGGGCAGCTGACCTAAACTAACCAAAGAGATATTCCATACCATATGATGTCACACTCAGCAATAAAAGGTGGAAAAAGATGGAAGAGGGGAGGGGTGGGCTTTCATTGCGAAAACGTCTGTCCTCCTCACAAACACCGGCTATGTGTGTTGAGGCCCTGCTTCAAGGAAGTGGTCAGGCATTGCTCATTTGTGGGAAGTAGAGAATAATTTATTTCCTCTGCACTTCCACCATATAGCCTTTACTTGTTTTGTTTTTGCTGTTCCCTTTCCCCCTCCCTTTCCCCTTTCCCTTTTTCCCTTTAGTTGAATTGTTAATTAATAATATTTCCTTAATATATATATATATTTTTCTCTTTAATTAAATTATCCTTATCTCAACCCGTGAGTTGTTCTTTCCTTTACTTCTTCCCCTCCTCATCTGAGGAGGGAGAGTGAGAGAGCGGTTTTCACAGAATCACAGAATGTCTAGGTTGGAAGAGACCTACAAGATTGCTGAGTCCAACCTCTGACCTAACACTAACAAATCATCCCCTAAACCATATCCCTAAGCTCTACATCTAAATGTCTTTTAAAGACCTCCAGGGATGGGGACTCAACCACTTCCCTGGGCAGCCTATTCCAGTGACTAACAACCCTTTCAGTAAAGAAGTTCTTCCTAAGATCCAACCTAAAACTCCTAAAACTCCCCTGGTGCAACTTAAGCCCATTCCCCCTCGTCCTGTCACCAAGCACGTGGGAGAATTGACCAACCGCCGCCTTGCTACAGCCTCCTTTCAGGTACCTGTAGAGTGCAATAAGGTTGCCCCTGAGCCTCCTCTTCTCCAGGCTAAGTAGTCCCAGCTCCCTCAGCTGCTCCTCATAAGACTTGTTCTCCAGACCCTTCACCAGCTTCGTAGCCCTTCTCTGGACTCGCTCAAGCACCTCCATGTCCTTCTTGTAGTGAGGGGCCCAAAACTGAACACAGTACTCGAGGTGCGGCCTCACCAGAGTTGAGTACAGGGGGACAATCACATCCCTGGACCTGCTGGCCACGCTGTTTCTTATGCAAGCCAGGATGCTGTTAGACTTCTTGGCCACCTGAGCACACTGCTGGCTCATATTCAGCCGACCAAAACACCCAGGTCCTTCTCTGACAGGCAGCTTTCTATCCACACATCTCCCAGCCTGTAGCTCTGTTAGGGGTTGTTGTGCCCCAGGTGCAGAACCCGGCACTTGGTCTTGTTGAACTTCATACCGTTGGCCTCGGCCCATCGGTCCAGCCTGTCCAGATCATCTTGCAGAGCCTTCCTACCCTTGAGCAGGTCGACACACGCACCTAACTTGGTGTCATCTGCAAACTTACTGAGGTTGCACTCGATCCCCTCATCCAGATCATCGATGAAGATGTTAAAGAGGACTGGTCCCAGTACCGAGCTCTGGGGGACTCCACTAGTGACCGGCCTCCAACTGGATTTGACTCCATTCACTAAGACTCTCTGGGCCCGGCCATCCAGCCAGTTCTTAACCCATCGAAGCGTGCGCCAGTCCAAGCCATGGGCAGCCAGTTTCCTGAGGAGAATGCTGTGGGAAACTGTGTCAAATGCCTTACTGAAGTCAAGGTAGACCACACCCACAGCCTTTCCCTCATCCACTAAGCGTGTCACCTTGTCATAGAAGGAGATCTGGTTCGTCGACCTGCCCTTCATAAACCCATGCTGACTAGGCCTGATCGCCTGCTTGCCCTGTAACTGCTGCATGATGACGCCCAGGATAATCTGCTCCATGAGCTTCCCTGGCACTGATGTTAAACTAACAGGCCTGTAGTTCCCCGGGTCTACCCTCTGGCCCTTCTTGTAGTTGGGCGTCACGTTTGCAATCCGCCAGTCAAGTGGGACTTCCCCCATTAGCCAGGACTGCCGATAAATGATGGAAAGCGGCTTGGTCAGCTCTTCCGCCAGTCCTCTCAGTACCCTCGGGTGGATCCCATCCGGCCCCATCGACTTGCGTACATCCAAGTGCTGTAGCAGGTTGCCAACCATTTCCTCACGGATTGTGGGGGCCACATTCCACTCCCCATCCCCTTCCACCAGCTCAGGGTACTGGGCGTCCAGAGAGCAACTGTTTTTTTTTGGTGTTTAGCTGCCCAGCACAGTAAACCCACCACACTCAGGAGAACCAACTCTTTCTCTGAGAAGGCTAAAGGAGTGAGGAAGAGAGGACAGAAGATATGTAAAGGTTTATTTTCACCTTGCAGAGGTGCTGGTTAGGGCAAACCGCAGCTTTCTTGTGGTACAGGCTGCTTCCTAGCCTGTTCCACATACATCCTGCTGCAGAAACTGAACACCTTATGGCTTGTGGGAAAGCCATGGAGGAGATCACTGCTTGTATTTTATTCCTTGGAGTTGCTGAAAAGACTAAATTCCTTATCCACGGTTATAAAATAGCATATATATATGTGTGGCTGCATCTTTTGTAATTTGTGTTTGTAGAGGAATGCAGGGTAAAAGCAGCTGTCAGTGAACAGGTTCTGGTGTCCAGAAACAGCAGACATTAGGTAGATGAACTCATCTCTTTTCAGAGATCTAGGCTCAGTCTATAAGAGTGTTTAGATTTGTAGTTATTGAAAATGTAGATTATCTATGTATTATATATGTCAACAGTAGAAAGCTTGTTGGCAAAGGCTCTTTTACAAGAGGAACTCTGACCACAATTTACTTGATCGTAATAGCTTGACTATCTGTAGACCTCATTGTCTTCATACAACCAACAAGCAATTTCAACCCCATCTAACAAATGGGAAAACAGACAAGGGAAACCAGTGCATTGGTAATACTGATAATAAGGGATTTGACATCTCAGGAATCCAATTTACCTGTCACATGTGTTCTCTGAATCCTGAATCCTATGCAACTAAATTCTCTATATGGTTAAAAACAAAAAAATAAAAACCCAGGGCCTAAGAATATCATTTATTGGGCTAATGAAACTATCTAGTCTTTATTCCTAAAAAACAAAACAAAACAAACAAACAAAAACACAAACAAACAAACAAAAAAATCAAAACAACAACAGCAGAAAAGTCTTTTTTCTTATTTCACAATACACAAAACACACAATAAACTGACAGAAAGTGTCTGCTAGTGGATTGCTGTGCAACAGCACTGAGTATGTGCTAAAAACAACAAGTCTGCAAGGTCTTGACTCTGACTTTACGTAACCTGTATCAAAATAGTGCAAAAAAGGAGACAGAAGAAACCAGCCAAGTGGCCTCTAAAATTACTGCTGGCACTAGCACAAGTGAATGTAGATCATAGTATATTTCTATGAATAGAACTTGGAGGAGTTGTGGAAGATTTGCAGATTGTGTAATTTTGTTGCTGGAGCTGATCTGATGACTGGCAGACTGTGACTCTGGTGGGTGAGGAGTAAGCAGGATGATGTCTGAGCTGTCCAAAGGAAATCTTGGAAATTGCAAGGTACTTCAATCTTTGGAAGGTGCATATCTTTCTAAAGTTATGTTATATCAAAATAAATGCCAGTGAATACAGACATGGCAACGTTCCCCAATTTATCAGGTGAAACCTCTAAAGAATCTATTGAGCCTTTTTTTGCCAGTTGCACAAATCATCAGCCTGCTCTTAGACATGCTTACCAGTCTGAGTGGGTATTATTTGTCCTAGGAAGTATCTGAAGGGCCAGGACCCATGAGTTATTATTTCTCCTGCAACACCTAAGGGCACTAAACAGAAATTAGAATACAAGGCGTAACTTAAACATATAGCAACAAAGTTCAGCAATCTGCAGTTTCCAGTAGACGGCAATGAGTGTGTACCAGAGAACAGGGCAAAGAGCCATAAAAGGTGTGTAAAAGTGGTCAGCAGTATACTATGAGCACTGTTTGATGAAGAAGTACTTATTAAAAGCAATGCCTTGTGGACATTGCACATACTGTTTGAACGCTTGTATACAAGGCAAAAGATATAGGTGCTGATAATTAGTCTGTGTTTTAAGTGTGGAGGTTGGGTTTCCCTGTGCATTGCAGTGACATTACAGATGTATACAAATTGTGTTTTACACCTAAGTTGTTTATAATGTAATTGCAAACAGAGAGCGTATTGTTTCAACATGGTTAATGTTTATGAGATTCATTTCAGTTTATAGGTGCACACAGATTGCCTGGAAAAGTACCAGGCCTTTTTATTTTTGTTTTATTTATTTATTTTTTGATAGTGGTGAAGAAAGATGAAAGTCTATACACACCCTTCCAGTGTAAAATCACAAAGGAAGAAAAAATATGTCCAAGAAATTCACAACTGCTTGAGTCTCAAGTTTCTGTAAATTACCTCATGTCCTCCTCATGCCTATGGGATTATCTGAGATGACAAATAGGGCTATGCCAGGTCAAGAAAAGAAGAAAATTAAGACTAGGAATGCATGAGAAATTGACTGCAGTGTTGTAGATTCTCAGCATAGACATGCAAAGAGATTGCAAAGGTTTTCCTCTGGCCGCTACCAGAACCAGTAACAAAGTCCAGCTGGTCACTGTACTGCTGTTGGCTCCATAACACATGTGCTCTCTGGGAGAGGAGGCATGTATAGTCTAAATGGATTTAATGCTGCTTCAAGCCACACTAAGTGTACTCAACATTTATGGCTTGCAGTTTCTGGGTTTCCTAGTAGAAAATACCATTTATATCTGCTTTAGAAACAGCTCTTTCTATTCCTCTGATTTCCTATGACCTAAAAGGTATCAGAGGAGAAAGATGTGCAAAGAAAGGGGAGGGCTATCATCAAACATTTGCTTTATTTTCCTCCCTGTAGTTCGTTAGGTAAAGTAAAAAATGGACACGTTAAATGTAGAGATATCAGACAATAATTTCCCTCTGCCTTTTACAATAGAAAAAAGGAAAGAATTGAATTGCAATTTATTTATAAACAGATTTTTTTTTTTTCTTTCTTATTTTTGTTGTAGTTTTCTTTTATTTCTGTAAACTGTCTATCTGGAAATTAATTACAAGTTAATACACTGGTAATCAGCCATTCATAGATAGAATGTAGATGCACAGTTTAGTAGCATTATGCTTATAGTTTATAGAAGAAGAGAACAGTTGCTGAATGGACACTTCACATAAGCCTCTGGATTCCTCCATCTACCACAGCTGTGGTGGGATGTGTGATGTTAGAATATTCTGTCCATACCTCTCCCTGAACAGTGAAAGCTGCATTACTTAAGCTGCCAGCTAGCTTATACATTTTTGTCTGCTCATCTTAAAGAGTTAAGAGCTTCACTTTCCAGGAATGGCACAGAAAGGAAGTGTACTGGGGAAAGAACAGGACACCCCTGTTAAAAGTCATGCAACTAATTTCTCATGCAGGGTTGTTTTCAGTCATTTGCCTGTTCTTCAGCACTTAATGATTTTTCTGTCATCAATGGAGTTTTAATTGAGTGGGATTAGGGGTGGATTAAAGGATCTCATCAGAACTCATACTCCCTGCATCCACATCCTGTTGAGTCCTCTCAACAGAAGAGCTTTTGACATTAGAGAAGTGAAAAATACTTAAGACAGTGATACAGGGAGGGAGAACTCAACTGAAATGTAACCAAGGAACTGCAATTGTAAAGGCAAGCATATCATAAAATCTTGGATATCATAGAAGGATGTGATTTACGTCACTTTGCCCACCCTTGTATTTCACCTGGCTGTACAAAGGAGGGGTTTAAGCTTTAACAGACACAAAGACATCACCTCAACCCCTTCCTCAACTGCTTATGGATTTTTTAATGAAAGACACTTTCCAGTACATAGCTGAATAAATATTAAAAATGGTGTAAAATTCACAACATGAAAAGCCAATGGATTTACATTTCATTCTGTATTTACATTGGATTTAGAATCAAAACTATAGTAGGAACATAAAACCTTTCTTTCTCCTTTTATGCCAGGGAGAAGTAGGATATCAAAAATATACATTTATTTGGGTTCTCTTTTTACTTTTTTTTTTCTCTTGAAAATACTTTATCTTATCTAACCAGGAGAAAAGGGTTATGGAATAGAATCTCTGAGAATGAATCTTTTGAGTACTCAGCCAGACACTGGAGAAAATCCTGACCCAGAAAAGAAAAAATATACTACCAATGATTTCAGTGGGCAGAGGTTCATATGTTGCTTTCCATATAGTGCAAAAGCTCACTTCTGCTCTTCATATCCCACTTTAATCACCAAGAGTTACACATGCAAATCCACGGCAGGATTGTAACTACAACATTTAAGACTAATAATATAGCTCTGGGAACAATATTCAAATCTCAGCACAAACAGTTCTTTATCTTTTAGACACTGTGAACTCTTCTCCAGTAACAAAAATTTCCTCTCAGATATGCACAGCAGGTCTCAAATCTGATGTGCCGATGATATTAATGGGATATATATGTACAGTGGAAGGCAGTATTCACAAGTCAAAAATTACTATGAGGTTTTCTGTGAAGATAATGTAACTGAAGTTTTCTCTTCCACACCTGAACTTGAAAGAAGTAGTGACATTTTAATCTCATTAATAATGTTTTAGTTACAGTTCTATATATAGCTTAATTAAGTCCTTCAAAGTTAAACCTATCCAAAGAGGTCCAAGATGCTCTGAGCTAAAATTATTTTTAGGATGGATATTCTTGTAAAGTGTGCTGCTCCTTAAGCATGACTTGGTACATCCATTTCCCTTCTTCCATGTTGTCCAAGCTCCCTATTATCGTGCCTAGCTGAAAGTGAATGAACACATCAGTACTTTGGAGTGTATTACTGTGAATATTTGTGACTGAATGTATATAGTAACATGAATCTGGCTGGTGAATGCCTTTAGCTCTTTACCAATCAGCATATTTGCAGTGAATGTCTGGGAATTGTTGACATCTAGTAGCCTGGCTAGTTCCACATGCATGCATAACAATGTTCAACCTTATAGAGTTTTCAACCTTACAGAGTTACCAGGTGTCAGCAAATTTTCAGAGAGGCTTCTGAGAGAACAACTGTATTTGTACTGCACAGCTGTTTTATGTATATGCAATAAAATAAATCAGAGCAGTCTGCGACACATCAGAGTTACCTTATAATATAACAGGACTCACTTCACTACACACATGAAGACAGTTCTCTCTGGGAAATCCAGACAGAATTTGGTAGACTTATACATATGAGAATATATTTCAGATGGATGTGTAGGATTCGATAAATATTGCTGTAGCAATGCAAACTGGTTGCTAATAATTCACATGAAAACAAATCAGATAAAAAACAGGGTTCCAAGTTCCCACCTATTCACAGTTAGACACAGTCTGGTGTGGAGCATAAGTGAGTCAAGTGGAGCATGACTGCAAAGAGGTTGGGAATCACTGTTGAAGGACAGGAGCCCATGGAGATTCAAAGAAGCACAGAAAGAATGAGTGATATGAACTTGAAATACACCTAGGAAAGAAAGACTCAGATTCAAAGCAGCTTTTTCAGATTTCCTCAGCTACAAAGACTACATGTTCATTCTTGATTATTGATCCCAAGAATCAGAAAAAATGTTGATGGAAAATCCAGTTGCTTACAATACAATGACATGTATTATGCTGTTTGCTAAACATATGTCACAACACTGATGGTTCATTAGTCATTTATGTATCTTTTTTGAAAACACATGATTTTAAGCATGTGACTTTGAGTCCAGAGTATTTAAAACTAAATGGCATTGTGAAAATGATGTTAAACTGTGAAAATGATGATTAGAATAACTCAAGAGTCAAATTCAGACACCTATTATATGCTGCTGAACTTCAGATATAATTGGGTCTGTCTCATATTGATGCTAAAAATAGGAGTATTGTAAATGAAGTGGAAGAAGAATTATGACACAGGATCCCATGAGTTAAAGCCTTTAGAGCATCAGTCCAGTGGTCAGACATAATCTAACATGGCCAATAGATTCTCCTGAAGTGCTCCTTTCCATTACAAGCTAATTACTAAAAATAGGCAGAAGATAAGGTGAGATGCTTTTGGCAACTTCCACAAAAGCAGACAAATGAGGAAACTAAAACTCACAAGATGCTTCAGAGTTCTCTAAAGCAAAGAAGATAACTTTAAGACTGACTGAGAACTACAAATATTCATATTCATTTTTTTTTTTTAACCTTTGAAAAAGACTCCTTAACAGATGACCAGTCCTTTAAGAAGCTGAGAAGGAGCTGTTCTTGAGTTAAACCAGCTTGCTGATGAGAATTAGGACAAGGAGGAATGTGTGTGTACACACAAATCTCATCTTCTTCTTTATAAGCTTTTTCTTTTAACATTTTTGGTTTACTAGTTGTATTAAAGTTTCATAATTACAAACTTGATCATGAGCTTCTCATTAACTACTGTTGAAGAATACTAAATTTATACTTAAGTTTCAGGCAGTAAGAAGAGAAGGACTCCTTGATTAGTTGAATCTGCTTTTAATTACACTTAGTTTCTTATTTGTGATCAGAGTTCATATTTTCTTCATATTTACTGGAAACTGTTTTCCTTAAATTAACTGTAGCATCAATGTCTGTCCTGGGGTAGCTATTTCAAGAATGCTGTCCATTCCTAGGCCTTTTATTAGCTCAGTTAAAACACTTCTAGTTTATATGACAGTAAGAGTTCAAGTTAAGCATGCAAAATTACCACCAAGTATAGAAGTATATTGCCTTCCTCTCCTTCCCTATGGTACACAGAACTGCATGATTTAAGAGCACAATAGGACCTTTATGGGTGGATCTGACCACTGCAAGAATAGCATAGCAAATTGGACAAGATCTGTTTCTATATCTTCAGGTAGATGCAGTATTTTCATGAAATTTTATAGTTTGAACAACTTGTGGAAATGCTGAAAGAGACTGAGAAGCACAGTCAGAACTTTGAATAAATTAGATGATATGATTTATATGTGTTGCAAAAAAAAAAAAAAAAAAAAAAAAATCAGAAATCTGTGTATAAAGAGGCTTTGTGGATCAAGGCTTTGAAATAAGCTGGATTTGTAATAACAAGGTTTTATAAAGCACCCAGTCTAGAGAAATGTACAGCTGAAATATTTCAGATTGAATGTTTTCCATAATACCAGAGAAAAGAAGCATTTCCTTATTTGAATCGTGTTTATTTCTTTGTCCCAGAAATGGACCCAATGAAATTGACCCAAACTCCATAGATCCAGGGATTTGACCTAATGACCTAACTCACTGACTTCCGATGGTTTACTTTTCTCTGACAAATTACAGGATATGTGCCATCTTTGTTAGGCACATTAATGAGTTTATGGCATAGAGCTGGAGGCAATGATGTTTGTGCTTACCAAATAGAAAGTTTTCTGCACTCAGATCCTGTGAGACAACCAGGTCTTGGCACGTAATTCCTTGTTATTCCTAAAGAGAACACTGGAAAAGCAGGTCAACTTGCTTACTCTAGTATCATCTTTTGTTTGGATAACAGGTACATCTTCAGCTGGGGAGATACAATGTGGAAGGAGGAATATATCTTACAGAGCCTGAATGCACTTTTTTACTAACTTTGAAAAGCTCCCAGAGAATTCATTGGAATCTATGTTAATCTAAAGTAGAGTTACTATAGTTACTAATACAATAGTTATTAAATATAATTCTCACTATATAAAGTGCACATTCTGGGATCCTATAAGTTGAAAAGATAAAAGATCTTTAATTACATTTGCCATGGTAATAAATGATTGGCTTCCTTTTATATAGCTTCATTGTAGACAGAGCATGTGCATAACACTTTGAATGTTTTGAACAACTCAGCATCAGCCAGGAGTATAAGAGTCCTTGCTCCCTCTCCCTTTTTTATTTAAAGGTTGGCAGTAATTTTTCATGTCAAGGTCATGATTGATGTGGGTTAACTTTCTCTAAAAATATTTTGAAACATTTTGAGTAATGTTAAAAATTATGGCATGCAATACATCAAAATATTTTTCTAGGCTTCCTGCGTAAGTAAATAAACTCTAGGGAAATGTGGAAGACATTCAGAATGTTTTGTAAGCAAGTTTCAAGCTGCATGTTGCAGATTTATATGCTTCATAGCTTATGCTACAATGCATGTTGCATTTTATTAAAATACATTGTGGGTGGGAAAGAGATGGTGATCTACTACATTTGTGTCTTTGCCCGCATCAACTTACAAAGGAGATCAATTCACTAAGAAGTGTATCTGAGCATGGATTATGTATCCTGTCTGTCAAGTGTCAGTTTCCTGGGGAAATACTAATAGCAAATCCTCAATCTTAGGCCAAATGTCAGGGCTGTAATGTCCAGCACTCTGAGTATGGAACATGGGATTACACAAACATCTGCCATTGACAGGCAAACGTAAAAGCCACTGATCTTCATCAGTCAGGTTCTGAATAGCACAGAAAATCCCTCCACGACATAATTCCTAAAGATAAGTAAAGTAAAACCAGATGAGAAACAGGTGAAGTAGCAATGTACTTTCCTAAGAGAAAAAGAAAGAGGGATGTCTACTGTCACTCAGTAATGTAGGTTAAATAGAAAAAGGTAGATAGGTCAGTGGCAGGTGTACAGCGTGGAGCTCCTCTTTTCTTAGCATCTTTTCATTCACCCTTCTAATCATGAGTGGGACATCACAAAAATCTGGGTTATTCTTCTTCTTGTTAACTCAGGAATTTGTCTGAGAGTGGACTAGAGTGCTGTCAGAAAACAAACAAACAAACAACAACAAAAAAAAACCTGAAAAACTGATGACACATGGCTTTTCTCATTAGGTTTAGGTATCCCACTGAGGTGTTTATGAGAGAGGTCTAGAATCCCCACAAAGCCCATTCAGAATAGCTCAGCATAACCACATGAAGAGTCCACTTTTCTCCTTTGACTCATGTAGAGCACAAGCCCCAAATCAAGGTAAAAAGTTTATAGACTTGTAAATGTAGCCTGTACTGTAAGGGCATAGAAAATAGGTACTTGCCTTTTTGAGATTCCAAGAAAACCACAGCATGGCTGAGGTAAAAGTTCAGAGATACTATAAAAGTATCACTGAGTAGTATCAGGAAATGTTAGAACATCCCATCAATACAGTCTTTACTCATTTCCATACCAAATATTTACTTGTTTTTCTTTTCTCTTCAAACACGTATTATATTATCTAAGCAAGAAGAATTAGCTGTTCTCTGAGAACACTTATCTTTCTCATTAGATGATTGCATTAGATATCTAGCTTAGACTAGACATATAAGTTTATATGATAAACATAGGTGAGATGAGTCCCACATCTAATGTGTACAAATAAACAGGAGTAGAATTATAGAAACATAGAAGAGAATATCCTGAGTTGGAAGCAACCCACAAGGAACATTGACTCCAACTCCTGGCTCCACACAGGACTATCCCAATATCAAACCATAATAGAGTCACAGAATCATAGAATAGTTAAAAACATTTAAGATCGTCTCAAATGTCTGTTAGGAGGTGTAGTGGG
Source organism: Nettapus auritus (assembly GCA_011076525.1). Classification (NCBI taxonomy): domain Eukaryota; kingdom Metazoa; phylum Chordata; class Aves; order Anseriformes; family Anatidae; genus Nettapus; species Nettapus auritus. The sequence continues at coordinate 79,000,820 of CM021768.1, forward strand.
TTTATGTGGCAAGGTTTTGGTAGCAGGGGGCCATAGGGATGGCTTCTGTGAGAAGGATCTAGAAGCTGCCCCATGTTTGGTAAGGGCACCACTGCTGACCAGAGCTGAGCCAATAAGTGATGTTGTTTTGTGCCTCTGTGAGGGCATATTTAAGACCAGGAAAAAAAAAAATGCTGCGCCACACAGCAGCTGGGAGGGTGAGAGGAGTGAGAAACAGCCTTGCAGGCACCAAGGTCAGTGAAGAAGGAGGGGGAGAGGTGCTCCAGGCACCGGAGCAGAAGTCCTCTGCAGCCTGTGGTGAGGACCATGGTGAAGCAGGCTGTCCCCCTGCAGTCCATGGAGTACCACGGTGGAGCAGGGTTCCACCCTGCAGCCCGTGGAGGAGACCACGGTGGAGCAGGTGGACCTGCCCTGACAGAGACTGCGGCCTGTGGAAGACCCCTGCCAGAGCAGATTCTGGGCCGGACCTGTAGGCCGTGGAGAGGAGACCAGGCAGGAGCAGGTGACCCGGCAGGAGCTGCTGCCTGTGGGGGACCCATGTTGGAGCAGTTTGCTCCCAAGGGATGGACCCTGTGGTACGGACCCATATCTGGAGCAGTTCTTGAAGAGCTGCTGCCTGTGGACAGCCCACGCCAGATCAGTTCAGCAAGGACCCCACAGCACAGGGGACAAGAGTGACTGAGAAGGAGCGGCAGAGAAGAAGTGCTATAGACTGACCATAACCCCCATTTCCCTGTTCTCTGCGCCGCTCAGGGGGAGGAGGTGGAAGAGGGTGGATGGGGGGGGGGAAGGTACTTTTGGTTTCTTTGCTTTATTTCTCACTTCTCTAGCTTGTTAGTAATAAGCAATAAATCTTACTATTTCTCTATGTTGAGTCTGTTTTGCCTGTCACGATAATTATTGCGCGATCTCCTTGTCCTTATCTCAACCCTTGAGCCCCTTTCATCGTATTTTCTCCTCACTCCTCTTTGAGGAGGGGGAGTGAGAGAGCGGTTGTGGTGGAACTCGGCCACCCACCTGAGTAAAACCATCACAGGAGGTAACTGTGTTGGAAGGATATGCTTTGGTATTTCAATGTATTCAAAATCAGCTCAGTGAACTTTGTCTTAGAAAGCTGGATGTCATTGGGAATGTGACAGAAAATGATTGAAAATGCTTGAAATGATGTATTCAATGTCATATATATGATACTCTGCTGAGGTATGCAGTATAGAAACTAGACAATTAGCTGTCAGCAAGTATTTATTTGCAAAAGTTGTAGACTAGCATCTACTGTAACTGCCAAAGTTCAAACTACGTAACTTCTGTATAAATTTTACTTTTCCAAATAATTTATTTTCATTGTAGTCTTGAAATTAATGAGACAGACTATAACTTATTTAGCTTTCAGCTGTATAGTAACTAGCAACTACAAGAAATTTTTCTGTTTTCATGGTTTAAAGCACCAGTGGCCACAGAGAATGATAGACCCTTTCGAGCAAAACTTTGTTACCTAAACTGACAGAAGACCAGTATACTGTTGGCAATATATGAGCTGTTTGTCCTACAAAGATATAACTTTGCATAAATCCTGGAAAACTGTATTATTTAGTTTGCTGCAGCTCTGTAAAAGAGTATGAAAAATACAATATACAATTCTGATACTTTCATAGGAATCACATTGTTTTCTCTGTTCCTGCATTTCTTAGCAATAAAGGAAAGTTTCAAGAGTTTTGTACTTAGAATGTAGGCTAGAAATTATTTTTATGATCTGTTCCATTTGCATGCCATCTCACATCTGACAGTCCACTATGAGCAATTGAGAAACTTCTTCTGCATAAATTACAGTAAGCCTTATGGCAATTATTGCTATCTTTACTGATCCATGCAAAATCATTTCTTTTCTCATTCCAGAAAGTGCAAAGACTCTTCTTTTTAGGGGGTTGTTGACCATATTAAGGTTTTCAGCAATATAGCAGAGCAAGTAGAAGTTAACCAGGCCCTAGAGAGGCCTCATTAATTAGAAGTTTTGCTACGTCGCAAAGTGAATGAATTATGGGTAGAATAGTACATGAAGATTTTTACACAGGAAGGGGAATTTTACTTTCTATTAATTGGGGAATAAAATATAAAAATGAGGTTATCTGTTAGACTGGAACATAAGCAGCTACGTCCCAGGGTTGTTTTGGTATTGGACATTTTGTTAAGACACTTGCAAGCTTGGGCTATTAAAGTAATAATGAATCACGTTAATGATACTAATACAGAAGCGTCACAAACGAAAAACAGAGAAGCACATGTTCAGGTATGGTGTAGGAAAGTGAATGTGACGTGAATGAACCAGGGTGTATAAAGACATATTTAAAATCTTCTGTGTCTGCTTTCTGAAGATGGCAACCTCAGTTTCTGTTATTCCTCTTGTCCTGCCAAATGGAAGATTTTGTTTTACCAGCCTGTTAAGAGGTTTTGTTGGTTTATGTGTTTCTTTTGGTTTATGAAGGAAAAAGCTAGCTCAGGTCTTGTTTGATGTCTGCTGTGCAGATCTACAAAAAGGAAGGAATAATGTTTTTCTAATAATGTCTTCAGAGGCATGAAATGAATAAGGGAGCAGGTAGCCCAATCTTTATGAGACAGTTAGCAGGTTGTATCTTGATTTGTTGAAGGAATGGTCCCTCAGGATTGCTGTCATGGTTGTAAGCTGTGTACTGGGCTGTAATTCAGTCAATTACAAACACATAAATAATGTCTAAATGCTACTTAAGACCATGCTCACTGTCTGCTTTGTACCTATGTAGAGCAAGCCAGTAGACACTAGATACAGTCAGTACTCAGCCTATGATAAATCTGTCAGATAAAATCACCTTTAGATACCAAATAGCTGACTGTGCAGAATGCTGGCTGCTGTTTGGAAACGTGTCAAAACCACGTTCTTGCATTTTTGTAGCAGCTGATACCATATCTGTACAATGTCTGGAGATACATCTTTTAGTATCTTATGGATTTAAAGATGCTGCATAACTGCTGTTACCTGATCTCACATGAGAATTCTGGACTATATCACAAATGTTCCTCAGAACAGATCACAACCAAGCTGCTGCTAAGGCTCTTCAAGGCTGTCCAGCAGTCCAAAAACGTGGTATATATCCAATGACTACTAAATGAACAGACAAGGGGGAGCGTGGACACTTTTTATTGCAGTGGAAGTGAACAGTACTTGCACAGTTTTGACAAATTCAAACACCCTTTGCTGTATCAACAAATGAACGAATCAAACAGTATCTCTTAAAATAAGTAATATATAATAACTAGGGAGGATAAATTATAGTCGTGACAGATGCTTGCTTAAAATAAGAGGTGGAGAATCACCATGAATTCTCTCATCCATCAGCTAGAAGTGATGAGGTTTTGTGCTTATGATTCACCTATGGTTGATATAGTCGGCCTAGAAAGCCCAACCACTTTGTTCTGAATGCTTGCTTCTGCATTTCTGGGTCACCTCAGTTATTAACAAAAAGAAACAATCGTGATGAGACTAGGCCATTACTTTTAGTCCTTTTCAATTCCTAACAGAAAAAGAATAAGTGATACTCCAACTTTTGTGAAGAAGCATGATTGTAGTTTTATCCACTTCAGGTATTTGTGAATTGGTATAGTGTGTGCCCACTGAATATACTATTAATTAATTAAGAGTCTCATCTAAAATATACTTTTACTTCATTAATGTGTTTATTATAAGAATAATGAATTTTTATTGATGACGCTTCTCAACTGACATTAATGCATTTTCCATCTGCAAACAAAGAAATTTAAAAAAGAAAATAAAAGATATTGAGGGAGTAGCAGATATGCTTTATACAGAAAATTGTATGGAAATTCATAGCTAAGATATGAGAAAGATGATTGAGTGCTTGAGACATACATTATTTTTAAAGATTTTTAAAAGGATTTTTAAAGAACTTATAAAGGATTTTTAGAGGTATTGATAAAAGATAGGAAAAAAAATGTTTAGTAAAATGCAGGAAGATACAACCAAGTGTCATAGAGAGAAGCTGAACAGAAAAAAACTTAAGCTGGATAATCATAACAATGTGTTAATGACTTTCATTAAACTGCTGGAAAGTTTCCCAAGGAATATAGTGGAAGTCCCATTATTGACTGTAGGTTTAGATTGTTTGCCCAGGCAAAGACTAGTATAACTTTCGTTTTTTTGGGGTGTTTGGTAGTTTTTTGAATGAAGAAAATTAGTAAAAACTTCTGATTTGTCTGTTACCTCTGCACAAAAAAAAAAAAAAAAAAAAAAAAGCAAAGAAAAGAAAAAAAGAAAAGAAAAGAAAAGAAAAAGAAGATTATATTAAAAAGTGAACAAAGTGGTTAATACATGTGTTTTCTTAAAGTCATCCATACTGCTCAGTTCAGAGTTTGGGGTATTCTGTTTATCAGCTGTCCAAATCTTACAGTGCATTGCTACAGCAAAACTGGGACAGTAATGGGTGAAAGCCATTGGATCATGATGGAGGATTAGATTCTACATTAAAATGCAGGTCCTAAAATATTGGCAGTTATTAGCAGTTTATGATATTTTTTTTCTCTTCAGTGAAATAAGTTGCATACATGAAGGATGGTTATCAGCCTGAGATGTAGGTAATCTTCTGGTCTGCTTGGAACTGGACAGCTCAGGGAATCAAACATCAGGACTAAATGAATCCATATTCAATTTCTATTCAAGACATTGCCTATACTTTGAACCATAATTGTTTTATGTGTTTGCTTTGTTGGGTGTGTTACTGGCCAAGGCTTTAAATCTCTCTGGCACAAATTACAAGTTTTAAATAAATAATTGGCAACTAATTCTACAAGTACTAAACAAAATTCTACCTCTGCCTCCAAGAGTACAATGAACATGGCTGTAATGTAATTCCTGGCACATACACTCCCCCCACCCCCCACCCCCCCACCTTGAAAAGCGGAGATAGCACATAGTCAGAAAACACCGCTGCTAAAAGTCTTCACAAAAGACCTAGTAAAGTACTTAATAGCATCAGTTGTATTATATATCATCATAGAAAACACCTAATATTGGGAAATGTACTTTAAAAAGCCACAAGGTCCAACAAACGTACACTTTTCAAATACATCAATATCAACAGTATATCGATATTATTCTCCTGACAGCACCAAAATTTACTGACAATTAAATGGATCCAAACCATTCTTTCCCCACTTGTTGGGGAACTGCTTAGCAACTGTAAAGATATTTCCTTGGCCAGAACTTAATTCATCTGCTAAAGTGAATTAAAAATGCATTTAAAAGCTAAAAATACAATGTAAGTTAAAACCTGTGCTCAAATGTAAAAAACCACCACCCCTATCTTCAATAATCTCTCAAGTTCCAACAAGGTCTAATCAAACTCCTGGGACAGAATGAAGTAAATAAATGGATCATTTTACCAGTAGGAATAAAGTTGTGAAATACAGAGCTCTTCAGAAGTATGATAATTATGTACACAGTTGTATTTGGCATAAAAAGAACCAAAAGACTAACTGTAAAATTTGTCTAGAATCTTCTATAGATATTTATCTGAAGACTACATGCAGCTGTAGTAATTTTGTTAAAACAAAAGTATTTGTGCAGCAGAGTTGCATCATTAATTAACGTGAGCTTCCACCTTCAGCTAGCAGCAGCAAAACCAGCACGATCGGTAGCAGGTGCCTGTATGTGATGCTACCATAGAATTTGGCAAGCGATGCTTAGGAAACTGCATAATGGCTTAATATACTTTAGCTTAGGTCTTCAGATAGTGTAAACTGACCTTCCCTGCACACAGTGTGGAGGGTGAGAGCCAGCAGAGATTGACAACCTCTAGTGCTGTCAGCGGGGAGATGCCTACAGCCAGCACATCCATCACTCTGCCGACCAGAGCACATGAACAGGAGACCCTGGGACTGTCTCTGTATGCTTCCCAAGGGGTGCCAGAGGGGCATCCTTACTCCTCCCTGTAGAGTCTGTAATTCAGATTTTGCTGGCTTAAGGAAGGTCCCCTACCCATCATGCCTTTAAAGACATCTTGTGCCCTGTCTACGCAGCCATTTGAGTTTCCTCCCCAGTTGTCAGAGAAAGGCCAGAGTGTCTGAAATGAAGATTGCCCAAGTCAGTTTAATTCTGTAGACTCAGGACTATTGAATGAAAATGTACCTTCTTTCTGGACACCAGAGGCTGTCAGGAAGCACATATCACGGTAATAGCCAGTGTGACCTGGACATCTTTCACTGTCAGAAAGAATGAACTTCACAGCCCACTTACTCACACATTTCCTCAGTAAAATCTCAGTTAAAATCTCTAATTATGATTTATTATTTTACTGAAACAGTGCTGCAGACATTTAAACAAATGCTTTTGCATTTTGTTGCAGCACCTGCACATTTCTACTGAGTGATCCTTTACACATGGTATTTCGTTATTTGTCATTTAATGACAACCACAATGGAAGTATCTCATTTTTGCTCTCATGTGTACACACAAGATTTTCTCCACTAGTCTGTGAGGTCTAAGGAAAGCCTACTTGCATCTATGCAGAAGAGAGCCCCATTTTATAGCAGGAAGGATAGGATTTGATGTTATTTCCCCATTGTGCCTTTCCCATTATCTCTGTTCCTGTGCACAATGTAGATGCTAACATACTGCAATATATAAAAGCTAAAGTAATTTAAGAAGCAGATTTTTCTTTCTTGCATACTTCACGTTCATTGTAATGCAGGAAGTCCAGGATGGCCAACACAAGTTGTCCCCCCAGGCATCATGAAATAGCTGAAAAATAAAGTACCTATTTAAAATTAGGCATACATACACACACATTGCAAATTATATATAAGTATATATTTAAATACACATTTAACTTTTTAATATACATTTAATATTTGTTAATAAATTTTGTGTTTATGCTTGTAAGTATCTGTATATATGCATATAAGATTCTTTATGTTTATCTTGCAGTCTCTCGATCTTTAGGCCACAGTTACTACTATTATACTATTTAAGGCTTGTAGAACTTAAAATGTACTGGAGTGAACCATCAACAAATGGTTCACAATTTGTCAATGCCCTATTGTTTAATAGCTGCAGAACTATAGAGGAAACATTCTTCCACGTGAGATCCAGCAATGAGATGTCTGTAGATTTTCAAGCCTTGGAGAGTTTTTGTTTGTTTGTTTGTTTGTTTGTTTGTTTTTTGTTTTCCCTTATGTATTAAAAAAAAGTCACGTAAAAAAAGTCACGTAAAAAAAGTTAGAAAACAAAATCAAAAACTCAAAAAATACCTACTTTGCTACTGTTACTTGTCCAGCTCTGCCTGGTACTATATTAGTATGAAACAATACTGCTTTCCCAGAGTGAAAACACATTAATATTTGTGCAAAGTTTAGATATTGTGTTGAGAGGGATCCTGTTAGTACTTAGACAGATGTATCTGCAACATCTGGCAGTAGATTTCACAGCCCAGTCAGAGGTCTGGCCTTGATGACTCTGTTTAATTATCTCTTGGCTAAGGGATGTGTGTCTTTCCCCCTTATCTCTCATAATTGTACTGAGATCCCGTCTGGGAAAAATATTGGGTAAGTGAAAACTTAGCCCAGGGAGTTGATGAGGTGAGGTAAATCTCAAGCTGCCAAATTCATGAATACTCAAATTTTTTACAAGCTTTGGCAGAAGGACATCATTAATGTTTCAGAAGTTCTTCTGATCTCTCTTTATTTCTCTTTGGCCAGTGTCCCTGTGTATTTTTTCAGTGTAACATTCTTTTATTACTGGAAGGAAGACAACACCTCTTGCTGATAGGACACTCTTTTTCTTCTATAATGAGCTGCAAAATAAAGTGGAATATAACTGTGTAAGTAGCCTTAAATTGGACATCAAAGTAGTACAACAATCAATCCTGGTAGTTGTTCAGCTCTCTCAAGCATTATCTTTATCATATTTCTAAATGTTCCGCTTTACTAATAGAGCATTTGTTACTATTAACTGTAGGTAGAATATTATACCTTAGCTAAATCAATCAAGGAGTAACATTTAGGTTCTGACACATGAGAGTCCTGAAGAAAGTTAATTACCATGACTCATTTCTTCCTCATTTCTACTGGTTTGGTAATTCTCTTTAAAATGTTATTTTTTTAAAATTGAGCAAATATCTCTCAGGAAATTTTTACTTAATCTAACCAGTGCATTTGATTCCACTGAGAAGCATCCAAAATATAGAAAGAAATTGCACAAAATATAGTTGTATAAGATAGAGTGTGCTTTTTAACCAAAAGGGAAGTAAATTTTGGCACTTAAGGCATATAATTTATCTAATCAAGATTTTATATTAAGATTTTTCTAGCATATATTTACGTAGAAGATAAATGAGGACAAACATGCCCATGTTCTTTCTTGCAGTTTCCTTTGAAGACTAGGTATTATTGTATTCTATATATTCATGCAAAGTATTGAGGGAGAAGTGTTTTGCTGAATTTTTTGTGAAAAAAATACTGAAATTGACCACTGCTTTTGGCAAATTCATAGCAAGTAATCTGATCCAATGTGATTAGCTTTACTTTTGTTCCAAGAATACTGGCTTAATGTGTTTTGTGTAATGTAGTATTGGTAGTGCAAAAATAATAACATTGCTGTTTGTGCATAGCATTTAAACACAGAAAGTTGGAAAGTTAGGTAAATTATATATATATATATATATATACTTTTTTTTCTAAAAAAGCAACCTATAATTTGCATAGCTGGAGAGAGAATAACATGCATTTGGCTTAACAAAGCAATATGGAATCACTGCTGATGAGAGCATCAATTATTTCAAAAACACACTGAATTTCTTTAAAGGAAAATAAAACCAAATATATTTATATATGAAGACTTGACCATTCCCTTACTATTGAGGACTAAATCTCTTAAATACAAAGTTGAAGAAAATTAATCTTACAGTTACTAAGATCATGACTTGATTGAATCTGAATTCTGTAGGTGTTTGAGACCAGTCTTGCTACCCTTATCGTTCAGAGTTCTTTCCTTGTTTTGGGTCATTAGCAGAAGATTTACGTACAAGTGAACCTTAGTGAGAGTTCAGTAAGGAGTTGAGGGCTGCATTCTTTTCTGGTATAAATCAAAACTCAGTCATTTTACATCCTTTTACACCTGCCAGCATTTTTAAAATGTGCAATGTCATCAGAAGCTGGTGAATGTATAATTCAGGAAATAAAAACAGGATTCTATTTTGTGGTGGTTTTACCGTGCTAGGCAGCTGAACACCACAACCGCTCTCTTGCACCCCCTCCTCAGATGAGGAGGGGAAGAAGTAAAGGAAAGAACAACTCACGGGTTGAGATAAGGATAATTTAATTAAAGAGAAAAATATATATATATATTAAGGAAATATTATTAATTAACAATTCAACTAAAGGGAAAAAGGGAAAGGGGAAAGGGAGGGGGAAAGGGAACAGCAAAAACAAAACAAGTAAAGGCTATATGGTGGAAGTGCAGAGGAAATAAATTATTCTCTACTTCCCACAAATGAGCAATGCCTGACCACTTCCTTGAAGCAGGGCCTCAACACACATAGCCGGTGTTTGCGAGGAGGACAGACGTTTTCGCAATGAAAGCCCACCCCTCCCCTCTTCCATCTTTTTCCACCTTTTATTGCTGAGTGTGACATCATATGGTATGGAATATCTCTTTGGTTAGTTTAGGTCAGCTGCCCTGGTGATGTTTCTTTCTCACTTTTTGCCCACCCCCCAGGAGGGTTAGAGAAAGTCCTGATACTGTGCCAGCACTTCTCAGCAGCAGACACAACACTGGTGTAATAACGCTGCTGTTCTAGCTACAAGTGCAAAGCATGGCACTGTATGGGCTGCTGCAGGGAAAGTTAACATCCCAGCCAGACCCAGTACATATTTAGATAGAAAAGACCTCATATTAACTTGATATGGGCTGCTGCCTATGGCTTCATGCTGCACATATTGTACTTGAAAAACCATCCATGTCAAAGGGCTTCCTCCTGTGCAGAGCACCAGCATTCAGAATGCTAGAAAAAAATCAAGCCTAATGGCAACAAAACAAAAAACTTATTAATGATCTGCTAGATCAGTGAGTAAAAAAATGACATAATGGCTCTTTCATTATATGGATTCAGTGAAGGAACAGGAGATCATATACCATAGTAAGTCAAATCAAGAAATATTTAAATACTGTTTAGTTCATAGTTCAATGGTCTGGTAAACTGTAATGGAGCTTTCTGAGCCTTTATGATCTAATGAAAAAAATGCAAGTTAAGTTTTGTTCATCTATTAGAAAGCAAGAACCACAGTGAAGCTGTAATGGTCTACTGTGTCAAAGCCTGTGTGGAGCATTTTTAATTAACTATTCATCTGCTCATTAGTCAGGATTAATGCAGGAGGATCTATTAAGATCTACTGTGTCAAAGAGTATGTCATACCAGGAGTCTGTAAAGCCTGAAGATATATTACCCAGTCACAGTACCATATTATAGACTGACAGAAAAATTGCATCCTTAAAAAATAAAGCTGGCTCTGAGTAATGCCTGTGCAATAAAATATCTTAAATCTTTTTTAAAGTGCTATTTTTCCCAGTTCTGTAATTAATCAGAAGAGTATAATCTAAGATTTTTTTTTTTTATTTTTATTTTTTCCAAATCTCCTAACAGAATCATGTTCATCAGTTTCTGTAGCATCATTTAAGAAATCCCAGTTATACCATCCTGAAATAATACTTCATCATCTTTTGTCCTCATAACCATGAAAAACAAAGTTATAAAGTCAAGTTATTCAGGGAGTTTTTTAGTACAAATATTGAGAACTTGGTTTGTTTGACCTTAAGAAGAGGAGCATAGGGGAGACCTTACTGATGTCTTTCCCACCTTTATGGGCAGTAACAGACAGTGGAACCAGACTCTTCCTGGACTTCATTGTGGCAAAAGAGGCATTAGACTGCAACAAGGGAAATTGCAATTATATATAAAGTTTTTTTTTTTTTTTTTTTTTTTTTTTGTTTTGTTTTGTTTTGTTTTGTTTTGTTTTGGTTTGGTTTTTGTTTTTGTTTTTAATGAAGGTTTACAACTACTGGAGCAATTTGCACAGAGGGGCTGAGGATACTCCATTCTTGTTGGTGTTGAAGTGCTCAGCTTGACATGGCCATGAACAACTGGATCTAGCTGAACCTGCTCTCAGTTGGCCTTGGGTTTTATTTCTCCAAAGACCCCTTCCAATTGCTATTCTTCTGCTGTTCTGTGGTTCTATAATTAGAAATCCAGAAAATTTCTGCAGTGAAGTTTTCAAGACACATATTAATGTAAAAAATATCTATAATTTTAAACTGACAAATTATAAATATTTGGAAGTATCTGTAAGAGGCTATTTCTCTTCCAACTACCTAAAAGCCCTTTGCTGCACAAATGAGCTTTCATTCTTAAAATAATCTTTATATATATATATATTTAAAATTACTGCCAATTTCCTCTTTCTTTTTACTTTGATAATTTGCATGTGAAGAGAAAGAAACCTGCTTCAGGATTATGTATTGCTGCATAGGAAAGGTGTTCAATTTGTACAATAACCTGCAAAGAAATAAGGATCACCTACTGCTGATACTTATATGAGTGTATCTTCTCCCCAGGACACTCTAGAGGCCTTAAAACTATACCACTTTTTATTATAGTCTCAAATATTCCATAAATGAAGCACATAAAAATTTTGTTGAGATGAGGTCTATGCATGTGTTCAATATGATGAACCTCTTTCAAGAAAAAAGTTGTGTCATAAAAAAAAAAAAAAAAAAAAAAAAAAAAAAGTTAGTGTGCACCCTGTGATAACCTGTGATTACAGGCTATCTGAAGAAGCCTATGTTTTTCTGTGTTTCTATTTTGGGATAAACTTTGAGAAGAACCTTATTTAAAGCTACCCAAAGATTTGCAGGTTAAGTCAACAAGTTCTGGATGAACACTTAGTGTGACAAAAAGAAATGGCTGAGATCTTATTACTTTTTCCAAAGCTAGAAAATATATTCATGTATTACAGGAGGCATGAAAGAGAGAAGAACCATACAAAGGTGAAATTTCACTACCTGTAGTGTTCTTTCAGTCAATTAATGATCACCAGCATTTGGAAAACTTGATCCTAAACTGCAATGACCTTTGATATTCTCAACAGATTTTGGATCAAGTCATTCTTAACAGAGTAGAGAACAGGAGATATTTAAGCTTATTTATGCATTTTTTTTTTTTTTTTTTTTTTTTTTATGGAAGAAAAATTTAGAAGCTGTGTATGTGGGTTGCAAGGGCAGAAAGCTGTCTCATTTCAGTATGTCCAGATTTACCAATCTTTACTGAAAACGTGGAACACACTACTCAACATTTTGCTGAATCATGTGAAAGAATACACACTGCCATAAAGATTATGTTATTATATATTTACAAATGTTCTGGCTATATTTGGAAATAATATCTAAATGATATCTAAATAGCACTGTAAAGCACATGATGAATTAAAGACGTGATAAGTTATCTCATACCTTTGAACATAGTAAGACAAATTCTGCTTTTCTTATACTGCTGAGTGGCCTTACTTTCCGTATTAGGAAGTATAAAGTGCTTCTGTTTCTTTCCTTCCTTGGAAGGACACATATCAGCTTTCTCTTTCAGATCTGACTTTGTAATCCTATTTAAATCTAATTTTTTCTCACATTTAAATACTCCCCCCCCCCAAATCTCATATCTGATACTAGTTCAAAGTGAGGCAATCAGCTAAGAATAACTAAAAATAATTACTCAAAGAGCAAGAAAAAAATCAATAACACGACAAATCAGATTGAAATTTCTTCTGAAAAGAGCAACTGATCAAACCTTGCAATCAATATTTTGATTTTTTTTCCTCACATTGCAGAAATTTTTATAAAACTCATACACAGTTATGACACAACTGTGATCTCAGCCTCACCTGAAGATATCTGGGCACATATTCCTTCACATTTCTGTATACTCAGTGAAATTAAGTTTTTCTGGGAGGACAGCTAGTGAGTCCTGGAGCAGGAATTGTGCCTAAAACATATTTGCATATTTGTGTTGTCTAGTGAGGTGCATAACAAAAAGGAGACATTTGCACTTCTCTGTTGTCCAGAGAGTGTGCAAAACCCAGATCTGGAAGGGTATTCCCGGAAAGATGAGGCATGGTTTTTACTGAGGTTAATATCTACTGAGGTGAGTAGGTAGCTGTACTCAGCATTTCAAAGTAAGTAGATGTTTTTTCAAACTGATTAAGTACAGTGATCAAGACTTCACAAGACAAAGTTCTTTCTTAGCTGAACTATTAGCATCTGGTAACTCAAATTAACTAAATTATAGTATAATTCTCATACAGGTTAAGTGAACTCTACTTTTAACTTATTTTAGCCAAATAAGATGAGCTCTAGCAATTATAGTATGGCAGGATGGTTGTGATCCCATCTCTGACTGTTAAACTTATTTTTTTTCTTAGACTTGCTGCCCAAGCTTTGATAAGTTTGTTCATCACAGAGAACCTTCATTTCTTCACCTTTAAACATTTAGTATGCTACCTGCTGTGTGGTAGGATTCCAGTAGTCCATTTCTTCCATTTGGTATCTGCTCTGTTTTGGTTTAAATCATTCTTGGGAAGTAAGGACCTGCCTTTTTCTTGAGTTTTTGTGACCGTTAGCATGAAGGTGTGCCTGGGACTTTCTGAAATGTTAGTAAGACATAACTTCAGGATCCTGGCTCGTGGTTTAGGACCAAATGACAGTGTGGCAACTAAATGGACTCAGATATCTAAACTCTTCAATGACAAATATAGGCAAAAAATGACTTAGGCAACCTCCCTTTCCCATGCAAAAGTCCAGGAAGAAAGTCACAGGGACAGAGTGGCAGCTGGGGCTATGTGGAAGGTGCTCCTGGGTTCAAGTTGGGATGTCCATGGTCTCTGTGCCCATGGAACTCTGGATACCACAGGTTTTTGGCTTGGGTAGAGAACATTCCATTTTTGATTGTCTTTGTTCAAATTTCTGCGGTGCCTGGCAGCTGGCTATCACTGCTTGTAACTAATCTGTGCCCTGATCCTGCAGGGCTCAGTGAAGCTCATAGGCCAACACCATGGTCAATTGGTCCTAATTTAGGCTAATTGCTACAATCTGTTTAAAGATACTTCCACAACCTCATAGCATCCTTTATGTACATCAGTTTCAGAGTATTTGACATTCTTACCCCTTTCCTACTGGAATAGGGATAGATTTGGCCACTTCAGAGACCAACAGGAATTTGAAGACTTGAGGAAACAGCCAAGGGAAAGCCAGGGAACATCATGGTCATTGGCAAAACTGACACCCTAACATCAGAGACTACAATAGAAGGGGAAAGAAATGCTTGTTTTCTCTAATGCACAATTCTAAAGTACTTACACAGCTCAGTGAAGAGGAGGGTAGAGTCCAAAAGACAGGCAGAATGTTTCACATGAAATGGTCTCACTACTAAGGAAGTGAGAGGTGAGAGAAATTTTTTTGAAAGGAGAGGAGAAAGCTAGACGTTTATTCTATTCATCAAAGGGAAGGAAGTAGCAAATGAATCAGAAATCAAAGATTGAATATCATTGGTCTTGCTGACAAAGGAATCAGCAACCCCCTCACAGCAAGTACAGGGGCTTGTTGAACAAAGCAAAGGAATTTAAAAGTCTTGAACAAAATAGCATCCTTCCATTTTTAAAATTAGACATAACTTTAGAACAACATTTTGATTTAGAAGCTTTAGAGAATTTCTGTATTAAAATATACATAAATCCCATTTTTCTTATGTATAATTAATAATGACTTTGTCCAAACCCTCTCCAGCCTCTTTTGTAATTCTCTTAAGAAAGCATTAAATGAGGGCATTTTCACTTTAGCTGAAAATCAATGACACTTCAATGAAGCATGCATTTCCAAAATTTTGTGCAACTGAGAGACATGCAGTTCTGCAGCTAAGTCAAGAGGCTAAATCTTCCTACATAATACTGCAATTTTAGTAGCAGAAATGTTGAAAATAATCACAATCAACAGCTTAAAAATTTATAGATGCCACTGTTATTCTTCTGGAAGTCTCAGGGTAAACCCCTGGGGTTTCTCACTTCAAATAGAATAATGCAGCATTCATTCAATACAAAACAAAGCAGAATGATAAGTTTCTTTTTATATGATTTTGTTGATGTGGAAATATGACTCCGGGTTTTTGTATGGACGGAAGGAACCAGAGCAGAGCAATGTAGAGAAGAAAGAATCCAGAGCTTTGTATCCAGAAGTGCCTCTGTGTGACTGTAGAACTACAGCCTGACATTTCTAGGTATCACAAACATCCTGCTCCTGTTTCTGTTTCATCTGTACAAATGTAATCTCTCTGTCTCCAGCATCTCTTTGTACTACCCTGCATGGATGGCTGAAATCACTTTCAGCTGGGATGTGACAAATAGTGAATAGGGGTGGACCTGTACTGGACAAAAAGAGATCCAAAAAGGGAAGAAAAGGTAAAATAAATATCTAAGTTGCATCTGCTGAATACCTCACTTCCATCATTGGCAAATTGACAGGAAAGAAATAGAAATTACAAAAATTTAATCCGGAAATTTGTGTTCCTTAACCCTGCAAAGTGGATATTCAAATCAATTGCCACAACTCCTTTCCTCTTTCAGCTCTTCCTTGCTGCCCACTGGCTCTGTACTATGGAAGCATACAAACTAATGTGGTTCTTGTTCTTCTACTCTTCAAATTTTGGCTGTAGTTATGACAAATTAAAGAGAAGAAGTCAGCTGAGACTGCTTCCATGAAGTGGCAAATTATCTAGTGGCTAAAGCCAAGTTTCTGTTAAACATCTCACTTTATCTTGGGTACCAGTTATATAATACCTTATCAGCAAAACTTTTTGGATGTGTGTGAGTGTGTGTGTGTGCATGCATGTGTGTGTTTAATAACAAAGAGCTCATACTAAAAGGCCAAAAAAGAATTTATAATGAGAAAGGATGTGCCTGCTTTTGGAGAAATTAACTGCTCCAGTGAATTGCAAAGATAAAGCAGAAGAAATTATCCAATAATTTGTCTGTTGTAATTAGAGATGGGCCTGAGCTCCTAAATTCTCAGCCAGATCCAAATTACGGGGCATCCGGAGCTGGGGTTATAGTTTTGTCTCATAGACATTCACTCAGGCTAACATGAAGAGCAGATAAAAGCTAGGGGATATGGTCCCCTGTCACAGCATGCAAGCAACTTCCATAGACTTTAAAGGCAGTTACCCAAATCCTATGGCAGAAGATTAGGAGCCAATTACTGTAAGTTAGTGCATCCTCTTCAGGATATTTTCCCTTTGGTCATAACACTGAAAGCTATTCTATGACATTGAGACAATGGTAATTAATTACTTGCCTCCTGCAGTGCTGCAGTGGAAGACCTGAGACCCACAGGTTTTCAAAACCTCTTTTTTTTTTTTTTTTTTTTTTTAAAAAAAAACCCAAAAAACCACCCATTTAAAAAAGAAAAAAAAAAAAAAAAAGTAAAATGAAAATTTTACTCCCAATAACTATACTTCAAAATTTTTCTTTACCGTTTACCGCTGCAAATGGGTGATGATATTTATAGAAAGGGAAAGAAGAAGTGGTGCAACCATGGGCAGGACACAGAGCTTTCTGTGAATCCTTCTGATCAGTTGGCCACACATTTAGTGGTCAAAGAATAGGACTGTGGGACGTTGCTGAAGACCAAAGTATGGCAGGTAAGTGTATGAACCCTAGCATGGAGGGGCCTGAGCAATGTATTTCAGATCTAGCAAGTATAACTGTCTGCTGTCAAGGGCCAAGTACGGGTTCTGCAGACAAGGAGGAATAAGGGGCCGTAACACATTTCCCTTCATGGTTCATATGCTTCCTTTCAAAGGAAAGCAGGGTCTGCTGAAATTTACACCCTGATCTCTTATAAAGGTGCTGTGAAAATGGAGCCAAGGTAAACAGCAGTGTAGGCACACCCATTTATGACTGAGCCTGAATTTCTGCCTAACAGACCATAAAAATTTATCAGTATTTTCTGCCCAGTCATGCCTGTGACAAGAGCAGACCAGGTACAGCAGAGCAAGTAACCTACTCCTGCTGTTTATCTTTATTACTAAGACAATAAATGGAAGGCACAAGGAAACAGAAGATACTGCATGTGGATAACCTGTTAAGCAAGCAAAAAATAGTAGCAGTGGTGATGATGGCTGAGATGAGTGTATGTATATCTGAGGAGGAGCCCAGGAAGCAAAAAGCCTCAATAGTGTTTGGGCAGTAGTTCAAAGCAGCAATTCAAGGAAATAGAACTATTCACACAAAAGTTTCCCCCTTTCTCTATCAGCAAACAGAAGAGATGCTGAGAAAGATGCTTTGCAAAGGGGAAAGTTTGAGAAAGGTGAGATATACCAGTCCAGCCAACAAACTGAGACCAACCTTATAGGAAAGCTACTGCCACCACCAAAGCATCTGGCCTGAGCCAGCCCCACACAAACAACAGAAGGTATAATTGCATTGCTGATTCTGGTTACCACAAGTTCAAAAAGAGTGAATAAAGCACACTATAAACATGAACATATTCCTGCTAATTAAGTAAAAACTAAAACAAAAAACAAAACAATTATCAAGCAAATGAAGGAAGATAAAATCAACCCAAACTCTATAAAATCTGCAGAAAAAAAAAAAAAACAGCTAAAAACATGACTAAAGCAGACCTCAAAGCACAGCAGCCATCTGTGCTAGCCAGGATCTTGTAATAATGCAACTCCTAATAGCAACATGAATAATAAAAGTAAAACTCTCATGAGTTGCTGTATTTTTTTCCTTTTTTGGGCAACAATAATAGATTTTTCTCTGTGGTCTCTGCTAATTATGCACAGATCATTATAACTGTGCTTAACATTTGCAAGAAGGATCCTCCTTTTTAGATGTAACTTAAGGGCTTATTTGCATTCATTGGGCTAAACCCAGCTCAGGGAGTTCAATATTGTGCTCCAAGGATTTCCAGGAAGAATTTATCCCCCTGCAGCCATGGAGCCAAAGCTGCCACTGTTGTACCTACTCTGTCAGGCGTTCAGATCACAGCTGTTTCTAAGAAGACAGTAAGCTAAAATATGGTGTGGGTGTGCACGACTTCTTTGCTCCATGAAATGCAGAACACCTCTCCTTCCCTTTCTTTGTATTCCTGAACACTCCAAAGATCCTCTTGCTTTTCTTTGGTGAACTAAAAAGTTCAAGAAACAAGCACCTGGCATGGAAGCTGCAGGAGAGCTCTTACTTGACAAGAGTGTTTCAGTGGCTTCTGGCCCTATTGACATTGGTTGGAGCAAGAGTAGCAAAACTGAACGTGTGTCTCAGGTGAAGTCTTCTGAGAAGTGTGGATTTTCAGAAGGATCATAAAAATTTGTTGAGGATTCAGAAAGTGTGTTGCAGAAAAAGCTGCACAGTGTGAAAAAATGCTGCCTTCTTAGGGAGAGTTACAGTACTCATAACAAAATGAGCAAAGAAAAAGCCAATGGACATGTTGATTGGCAATGCCTGGAGAAGACGTGATGTAGGTAGATCTTTTAAATGCAGAGATAAAGGTAAAGAAAAAAATCAAGCGTCAGAACATAGAAGCTGGCAGTACTCTCTGTCTTGTTTCTGTGTTATCAGCTTCATGAAGAGATAAGGTGATCCCATAGGAGGGCTTTGATATTGGGAAAGGCTGACCAATCTCAACTGAGCCTAAATAGCACTTTAAAACATGCCTTCCATGACTGTAATATGATCAGAGCTTTGTGAAATGTGTGATCTTTATTCCAGATCTTAATGAGGGAAGTGCAGGAAAAGAGAAAATACCTAATTAGAAAGGTTTTTCCCACAATTTTACTTTCCTTGCCATCCTGTGAAAGCGATGTGTCATAGCACTGGTTTTCTCACCTCTATGTGAGAAGGAGGGAAGAGATCACAGAAAACAGTTGTTTCCAGGAAAGGAGGAACAGAAACAATTAGTAAGGACATATATGTCCTTATATAAAAATAAAAAATTAAAGTTTATAAATAACAGCACTATTCAGGAGAAAATGATTTAAAGATTTTTTTTGAACCAACATCCTGTGTTCTCCTTCATTCTGTAGCCAGATATTCCATCAAACAAATCTCCCAAAGAAATCTCCCAGTGACATCTATGATATATTTTAACTTGTGTGTCTTTTGAGAATGCAGGTGTCTAGGTCTACTTGGTGCAGTGGATAGCTGCTCTTCTGTGTGCAGTTTCTACCTAGATCTCCCTGTGGGAGAAGTATTGTTAATTTGAGGCAACAGCTTCCCAAGAGAGATTGCCCAAGAATGAATTCCTTGTGCCCCCATTATGTCTGCTCCCAGATGGAAAGTCTTTCAGCAGATACACTGTGCCTTCACAATTCTCTGCTAGGTGAATTTTCTGCCACCATGTTAAGCATTGTGCAATGTCCCCTGTGTAACATTGACTGAAATGTAGAAACGATCAAGTCATCTGAAAGGATACAAGGAGGTTTTAATTTCCTGAAATAGACCTGCTGTTCAGGCAATATTGCCTTCTCTGTAATAGGAACTTCAGGAATATCAATTTCTAAATTTGTCTATTCAAATTAGTCCATTACCATTATTGCCAACTCCATTGAAAAACCATGAGACAACCAACCCCCCGGCCCCCCCCCCCCCCCCCCCGGAGAATTTAATGGTGTAGAAACATTGTCCCTTTTTCTTTGTCATTTGATGTTTTAAGACATTTGGAGTCAGGTTTTCAAGTTCTTCTTCACAAAGGCTAGATTAGAAATTTCT
Organism: Nettapus auritus; assembly: GCA_011076525.1. Lineage (NCBI taxonomy): Eukaryota > Metazoa > Chordata > Aves > Anseriformes > Anatidae > Nettapus > Nettapus auritus. Next base: position 79,020,665 of record CM021768.1, read on the forward strand.
TTTTTCCCTCTCCATGAGACGGAAGGCTGTCATCATACAAGTTCAGGAACCAAGCCAATGTAAAAACTGCAGGAGCTGACAACACTGTCTGATGTTTTTATCAGGTGCTTCTGTCACTAAGACATGCTGCACATCATCATGACCAAGTTAATTGGTTAGACCTGTCCAAGTGTCTGTGCACAGATGCTTAAGTGCACAGTCATCATTTCACTTAAAAATAGAGCTGGAAAGAGCTTCATCTGGTCCACCTCTTTAGTTATAGTTGAGATCTACTAAATCCATGTCATTCGTGCTCAAGCTGTTCTTAAAGATCCCTGATAGTGGAAAGACAATAATCTCCTCAGAGATCACTGCTTTATATTCAGAAAACCATTCCTAAATTGTAACTTGAATCTTCTGTGTTATAATTTGAGATCATCTCTTCTTTACCTGTGAGCTATCATGGAGGATTTATTGTTTTATTCCATTGTGTAACAGCCTCGTAAGGTCCCCTAACAGTTTTTCTTAAGCTAAATAACTCAGTTTTTTTAATTTTTTTATTTTTTTATTATTATTATTTTTTTTTTTCCTGGTATATTGTTTTTTCTAGTGCTCCATTCATTCTGGTTGTTCTGCTGTGGGAGTGTCTCAAAATGGTTCACTTTTGCTGAAGCACAGTACCCAAATCTGGACGTGTTATTTTAATTAAACCTGATCAGAACTAAGTAGGCAGGAAGAACATTTCCACATCTTGCTGTTAAACTTCTGTTTATGTACCCTAACTTCATATTAACCCTTTTCATATTCAGCTTGATATTGCAACATCCAGAACAACTGTTACAGAACCTCATCTGATACCTACTTTCCTAATACCCTGGATAAACTTAAGAAACATGTGGATGTATTGTTTAGGGACATGGTTTAGTAGTGGACATGGTAGTGTTAGGTGATGGTTGGAGTTGATGATCTTGAGGTTTCCTAACCCAACTTTTCACCCATGACAACATAGTTTAATTTAGATTATGTTTCCTTAGCAGAGGAACAACAAAAGCCTTTCTATATCAAAACCTGCCACTCCTGTTTTTCCATATGCACCAGGAAAAGCACATTTCAAGATTAGTGAGTTAATCCCATTTTAAGAATGTAGGTCACTACCATATTCATTTTCAAAGTTTTATAAATATTTATGGCCATCTGTAATTACCTTCAGAAGTTTCCCATGCATTCCTGCAGAAAATGTCTTTGCTGCATCCCAAATACATGTGCCTAGCTATTACTTCTGCCAGTCTTTTCTCTGGCACCTAATTCTAAGATAAGCCCTGGAAATAACACCAACTATTTGAGCCTTTTGTCTCTTTCTGGCTCTTATCAGAATTTTTACAACTGAACTCATGTACATTCTCTTCAACATTTCAAGCCTGTCAAAAAAAGTAAGCAAGTCTAACCCTGGAACAGACAACATATCACACAACTCATTGGAATAGTCATAGATGAGCAGCGTATTGCAAATAGCAAAGTAACATCTGAATACAATTTGAAAAAAAGTGTGGATCTTTTTTCCTCTACAGGATACCCTTGTTAAATAAAAAGAAAAAAGTTCTTCTGGAAAGTTTTGTTGAGTTTGCCTTGTACAATATTGCATAGAATCTCATGTTTCTTGAGAGGCAATACATAGAGAGAGGTGACACATGATTTCATCTGTGGCCTCTACACTGCAGTAGGCTTTGTACAGGAGATAGGTGTCAGTAATGTCACAAGGATCCACTGAAGTATAAACTCCCAGCTGCCCATTTCAGTTTATGCTCTGTTTATAAACCCTGGAGTAATTTAGTTGTGGATCTGATCTGGGGAATGATCCATAGTCTATCACTTGAGTAGACTGTTCATTTTTTGGAACAACATTGAGGCAGTCCAACTCTTGAAGACATTCTGTGGTTAGGTCTTGTAATTTGTATACAAGTCTGAGGAAGAGCATTGAATCAAGAAAACTTAATTTTGACAGTCCTGATATATAGTCTATTTTGCTTAACCAAAAGGAACACATACATTTTCTATATTAGAGAAATTTCCATTATTTTTCTCTCAGCCATGAAAATCGATTTTGATGTGATTACACTCAGAGGCTGCTTGATGTGCTTCTGACAGTACAAAATGGATAGAAACGGTGGGTGGTGTTGAATTGAGGATACTGTGGTTTGCTGAACTCCGTTACAAACTGAAAATGGTAAGATTAAAGCACACACCCTTAAAGTATTGAGTAGAAGAGTGAGCCTTAGGAAAAATAGTGATTACAATATTTTGATGTTGAAGATTGTAAAAGATTCAGAGAGCTTTCATCATCTTCTGTTTATTATAATCACTGACATTTGTACTACTAGAAGGAGGTCACTAAAATTCAGCAGATAAAAGCAGCTCTTAACAGTAAGCAATGGGGTAAAGCCTAAACATAGGTGGACATATGTAAAAAGAAAAGTCATGGTATTTGGAGCTGTAGAAGACTTACAAGTTTTCACTCTATTCATGTTGATTACATTGGGTGAATGAGTTGCCTCATGGAAACTACATCCCTTTTTTGCAACCAGACTTTGACCCTATATTTCCATATTTTATTTTATTTTTTTAATGTAACGTTTACTGTTAGACTACTATTTGGGAAGATCCTCTTTTGTCTTGAGAATTTTCATTGCTTCAAAAATGGCAAGTCAAAGCAATTAGAAAGAAAAGAAATGAGCAATAGGTGGATACCACAAAGCCTGAAGTTTCAAATTATTTGGACATTCAGCTGTGAGGATCATCTTCTAAAAATGCTTGGGCTTGATATCGGATCTTGCTAGCTCGCTAGTTAGACACAATAGTTGCAAGCAAATTTGATCATGTTTTCCTCTAGCATGACTAAGGGTCTGTTGCTCCTCAGCCAACTGTTATAAATATGAGTGGATACTTTGCTTTTAGACAAGTAAAAATAGATAAAAATAAATAAACACAATGTTTTTCAACATAGTTGCAAAAAAAAAAAGTTGCTATCCCAGCTGCACAGGAACCTTCTAAAATCTGAAAGATATATTGGCAGTTTCTATATTATTTCTTGGGAGAAGAAAATTTGGAAAAGGATGTTCATGAAGTTTTCCTGACTTATTCTGTCAAAAATATCATGATGGATGTCTGTCTTCTGTTACTATTTCTGTTCTAAGTGACAACAAGCCACTGTGGGTCTATAAGAAAGTGTATTTTTATGTGTTTATCTCATATTTCACAAGCATAAAAATATTTTACTTTAGTGAGGATTTTAAATGTCAGAAGAAGCTGTTTGCAAATTTGTTCTCAGTACCATTCTAATGGAGTTAAATAAAGATGCAATCAATAGGGTTATATACATAATAAATCAGGTCCTTTGGAAATGCTATAAAATGTACACAATTAAATAGCAATTTATATCCATCTTAGTTGCTAACTACTTTGAAGAATTGAAAAGAGAATTATGGTCTGGACTGAGCAAAGTTCCAAGTATGTGTTAAGCTTATAGTTCCCATTGACAGTGAAATCTAACACATTAACGAATACTTTCCTGACTGAATTCTTTAATCCCTTGGAACCTCAGTTTTCTCCATACAAATATTAGTTCTTCACCTCATAATAATGCTGTGAAGTATTCCTTTTAATTTTGCAAAAACATTCAGACATAACTGTTAAGGAAGTGTTCTGTGCACAGGCAATTATTTCTGTCTCTGTCAGTAGCAGTCATCTTTCCTTTACACTCCTCTCTGTACTTAAACAGTTCTGTTTGTTTTTCTATATTTCATCACCTGAGTCCAGTTCTTAATATTTTCACATATATCACGTTTTCAAATTTTTCATATATAAATGGAATATGCACTTCAAAATATGGTCTCACTATTTGTAACTCTCACTGTTTTCATAGGGAAGAAATCAGTCCTTCTGAAAACTGAGGGTAAAGGAGCAGAAGTGTAACTTCTCTGTAGAAAAGTAGTCCCATATATGTGGTCCCTATAACTGGTGAAAATAACTGTGCTGATTAACAACTGTGCTAACCCTTCTTTAAACATAAAACAATGAAGAGTTTGGACCTAGTTTCCTTTCCCAAACAAGTACCTTCCGCCCCCCCCCCCCCCCCCCCCCATTTTTTAAAATAATTCTTATAAACAGTATAGATCACATCATCTAAAACAACAAGATGGTGTAAGAAAGCCAGTGTCCCACCTGATGATGCTGAATGGCCAAATGTACCTATAGTTTTGAAATAATTGGTATTTTGGAGATTTTGAAAACTACACTATGATCTGAGGATAACCTAACTTCATTTCAGCTGTGTAAAGGTTAGGAGTCTGGTGTAAAGTTGTCATCTACATGACTTCATTGTTAATTAAGAGAAATATACATCTTCAGAGACTGACAAAACCCACCTACTCTACACTCCTCTTTCACAACGGATGAGTTGTTTGTTGGAGACATTTATTGCTTTCCTCTGACTGCAGAGAAAACTGAGAGCTAGTTTGGACCAGATTAAATGACAAGATTAAGTTGTCATTTGAAGAGCTAAAATTAGGAGATGAATGCCATTTCTACACTCTTAAAACAAACAAACAAACAAACAAACAAACAACAAAAAAACAGCTTTGAGTGCTTTAGTTTTCTCTGAAAATGTAATTTCATTGCTCTTGAAATTGTTATTCTCTCTTCGTTTTTACAGTGTGAATGATGGAAAAGTATTAGACAGTGGTTATATCTTAATAAAAAAGCTTAACAAGCAAGAAGTATTTATATAGTATCCTATTAATCTAAATTAAACCCAGTTAGGTCCTTTTGGGATACTTACGTGGTATATTCCGTCCTTAATGTGTTCACGTTTCTCCCTTTACTGTTAGACTGAAGTACGTGAATGTATCAAGAGAAAATTACTTCCTCGGGGTTTCATTTTTAAAACTGGACATGCAAATCCTACTATTAGGTCAAGTCTTGAAGTCCTTACAAAGTATTTTCTCAGTCATCCTGCCATCAAGATTTCCATAGACCTCATTTTACTCTTAATGGGTTGGTCTGTGGTTACTATAAGTTTCACATCTAATTTTCCTGGCATGCAAATGTAACTCTTAATATAAAGTTTTATTTGCAATGCAATTTAGACTGCTTAGGGGTATTTTATTTTTATTTTATTTTGCTTGCTCTCTATGGTTCTGTAGATATAAATATAGTGGCTTACTGTGCAGTTTTTCCCTCTGGCTTTGTAATAACTATAATCCAGTGACTTCTTATTTATTTATTTATTCATTTATTTTCCCTGGAAAAATTCCTCGATCTATAAAGATAGGCTGAACTAATTTATGAATTGTAGGCAACTCTTCACCTTGGAACTTGAGCAAAAAGATTTCTTATTGTACTATCTTTGCATACCTTCCACTCTTAGGTTCATTTTACCTATATCAGGTTGCACAAATCGCAAGACTTGAGAACGTATGAGTGATCTTCATGAAGATGTGGTTCTTTTCAATGAGCCCCTTCTGATTGCTTTCTGACTTACCATAATTCACAATAACAAGTAAGAGAAGAGAGAATGTTGTTCCCTCATTTCTTAATTGTAGTTACAGACTCCAGTTCACTGGAGCTTTGCCCTGGTTACTGTTTTGCAAAGGGAGCAGTAAGGGATGTGAAGATTGTGAGGCCTCTTCTCCGACCTTTCCACTTTCTAGATGTGCTCTCTCTACCTATATCACAACACTGATCTTGTTCTTTCATATTCTAATGGAGTTGACATAGTCAATCTGTACTTAATGTGAGTCTTTCTCTCTCTACCATCTTTCTAGTGACCCTGTAGCTGAGAAGTAGAAAGAAGTATTGTGTGAAAAATAGTGAGTTTGGCTTGATCTCTGCTATGTTTAAACTTCTGGCAGTGTATTCAGGACTGTATTAGAGATATTCCCCTCAATTTTATTTTATTTTATTTTATTTATTATTATTATTTTTTTTTCCAAAAAGGTACCAGCCAAGTATATTTTTTCTTTCAGTTCTGAATGTTGTTTTTTCTCATGCCACCTTACTGCTCACTGTCTTTCTTCCTGGCATGACTGCAACACAAATATATCTAATGAAGTCAAGCTATTTACTGGAACATCCAAAGACCCTGAAAATCTCACCTTATTCACCATCTCAATTTTTACTTTCCTTGTATTTTACCTCCCTATCATTTGCTTAATATTTTCACTTTAATGCTCCCTTTGTCTCCTTTACCTCTCTGATTACCTCTGTCATGTTTTATTCATTTGATCTCTTGGTGTTTCTTCAAATCCCTACTTTAAAATACTCTTCTCTGAACAATCCTTCCCGTCTTTTCCTCCACAGTTACTAATTCCCATAACAGTGATCTAGTATCCCTGACACAGCAAGATTTGATGTGGTGAAAAGCCAACACAGGAGCCACTAGCCTTCTCCTTGCCTCACTTAGTGAGCCCGTGACATGTCCTTCAGTGTCACAGTGTGGGGCCTATGACTATTACCTCTTTGATTTAGATTAGCCCAATGGCTATTCTCATTTCTGCTATGGACAGGTAGAGAAGAGCTAAAAAGTACACACTGAGTTTTTAAGGACTAGGTAGTAAGGTGATTAGACAACTTCCCTGCAGTCTCATTGGAGAACACACCTGACCCAAGCAGAAAGAGAATGGATAAAAGTTGTGCTACAAAACTGAAAACCCAGTCTGTGTGTTAGCTGCAATGGAAGCTGTACTCCTGGGGTAAGATATATTTTATTCAGTGTTTTAAAACACTGTGCACATTCATGGTTATATTTGTGAGTGCATTTTCATACTTGATTTTCATTCATTTTATTAGAATTATCATTTTGGGCCAAATTCCAGGTTCTTGACTTGAAGTCAGTAAGAGGTTAGTTTGGATACAAACCAAATAAAAGTTGAGAAGGTGTTTATCTTTTAGCACAGTGATAGTAACTTGCCTGGAATTCTGACCTTGCAATATCTAAGATATACAGCCCTGAAATAGCATCCAAGTGGAGATTTGGTCAGGCCACAACTGAAAGCAGATGGCATATATAACAGAAATCATTGAAAACTAAAAGCCCTGATGAGAGCGATGTATGACATTCTGAAGTAAATCTGCCTTTGACACATTGTACTATCCTTTTAAAAAATTTAAGATCTCTTTTATGAATTGAAAAAAAAAAACTACCACCAACAAAAAAAACCACACACACAAAAACCAACCAACCAACCAAAAAACCAAACAAACACACACAAAAAAACGTTCAAGGTCCTGCTGGTCTCTGTGTGAGATGTGCATTTGCATTCCAGAGAAAAGCAGGAGCCACATCGGTACCCTCTGTCAATAACACACCTCTTCATAAGCACCCCTCTTTCCATTAAGGCTTCAGAAAGGGTGAAGAGCATTTCCTGTCCTCTTCCCAAGCTGTGAGACTGCAGATCAAAAAGAGGATTCATGGAGGAAAGACAAAAAGGAATTAGCAAAAGGATGTGGTGTCCAAGAGGTGCGTTTATGACCCCTTCATTTGCTCACAATATTTTGACCAACTGCAGAGCCTGATGTGTGGTCTAGCCAAGAGGACACTCTCTGCCATGTTTCCTCCAGGGTGGAAGATTTTCCTTTCCCCAGCAGTGTACACACTAAATATCATTCACGCTTGACTAGAGCTAGAAACTACATACAGGAAAGAAGAAACCTGGCCTTGTCTTCAACAGTCAGTGATGGATTTTTTTTTTGGCCTGTTATAGTAATGCAAAATGGTGTTTTCATCTTGATTTGATAGTTACGGCTGAAACCTATGTAAACTAACATATTTAAGTGATGCGCAGTATGCTATGATGTTTTTTTGTAAGACACCGTGTTTATGAATGAAGTTCTGTAAGCAGAAAAATTTCGAACAGCATTTGTAAAATGTTAGTTACTCAAATGTAAATATTAAGCTACAAAATCTGCATGAAGCTGATCAACCCAAGCATTCTGTCAAAGCCCACATGACAGGCTCGCTCATCCTTGACAGCCTAATTGACACTATTAATCTCATGAGGAGAGAAACTTTCACAATAATGTACAGTACATACAAATGCAAAGAATTTATATACACCAGTCTACTTTTCACTGAGATGTTTCAGAAATATTGTTTAGCCTGTGTAACAATGTTTTCATAATCTTATACTTTATGGGCAACCAGCAGTGATGCGTACTGTGCTTCCATGCTGCAAAGCAGTAGTCCTGTGGAAAAACAGATATTGGGAAGTAATTAAAACTTCTATCATAATGTATACGCCCAAGAGGGTTGAGTTAAAGTTACAACCTTAACTGTGACATTTCCTAATTTTGGAAGGTCTGACTTTGAAACCTTAATAATGTCCTCCCTCCCACCCCCCTTTTTTTAACATCCATATTTGGAGGTGCACAAGGGATCACTCATAGAGCAAATAAGCAACAGATCTCTGCAGTTCTTTATGAAGTTCACTTTGAAATACAAAAAAGATGAAAGTGTCACCCTGAAGTTTTTAAAAGTACTAATACAGCCTTATCCATGTTGTGGTGTACTGGTCCTTGCCAGATAGTGAGAGCACATAGCTGCATGAGTTGTAATAGAGCAGAACAGGGTCAAGTACTGCTTTGAACTTTCCTGGAAATAACTTTTATGTGGTGAGAACTTCTCTGTTTTTATAAAATTGGTCACATAATTATAAGGCCACATGGTCACATAATGTTAAGGTCTTTTGCATTAGCTAATAGAGAAATAAACTTTTTTTTTTTTTTTTTTTTTTTTTTTTTTTTTTAATTGGATTTTGTATATTTCATACGTAATCATGACTAATGTGAATTTTGGAAAATTCTACAGAGGGAGAAGATACTGATTACCTGAGAGAGTTCCTAATACACTGGCATTGCTTAGGACTATTAAATATATACCACATATTATAAATTCTGTTAACATTATGCGATATGTGTGAAATACCTACCTCTTAGGTATACTTCCACGGTACTAGAGTATTGCATCTCCAACAATATCAATTTTTTGAGCAGGAAATATTATTTTATGCTTCCGTACACGAAAGCATAAATATGTCCACAAAAAACTCAGACTTCTTACTCTAATACACGCATAAACAATAGTGGCAATTTAACTCCAAAGTTCACTTATTCTTATACATGAGAACCTCCTGATCTAACCAGAGCATTGAAAGAAAAAAAATAATTGTCCTGGTTTCAGTTAGGACAGTTTCCTCCTAGTAGCTGGTGGAATGCTGTGTTTTGGATTAGGATGGGAAGAATGCTGATAACATGCCGATGTTTTGGTTGTTGCAGAGCAGTGCTTGTACCAAGCTAAGGACTTTTCAGCTCCTCGCTCTGTCCTGCCAGCAGGCAGGCTCGGGGTACAGCAACAGCTGGGAGGGGACAGACCCAGGACAGCTGACCCAAACTGGCCAAAGGAGTATTCCATACCATCTGACGTCATGCTAAAAAATATATATGGGGTAGCTAGCCGGGTTGGGGGGGCTGGCTGCTCGGGATAGACTGGGCATCGGTCAGCAGGTGGTGAGCAATTGCATTGTGCATCACTTGTTTCATATACACTATTATTATTATTATTGTTATTATTATTATTATTATTATTATTGTTTCCTATCTTAATAAACTGTCTCTATCTCAACTCTCATTTCACTTTTCCGTTTCTCTCCCCCATCCCAGAGAGGGAGGGGAGAGGGTGAGCGAACGGCTGTGTGGTGTTTAGCTGCCGGCCGGGTTAAACCACAACAATAATAAATGAAGTATGGAGAACTGGGATCTATCTAGATTATTCTGTGTTCTTTGGTTCTGTTATTTTGTGTAACAAAGAAATAGATCAAAACGTTTGGCTTAAGAAACTATTTGGGAAAGTTAAAATATTGGCTTGGGTGAGAATCAAAGAATCACAGAATCACAGAATAGTCTAGGTTGGAAGAGACCTACAAGATCGCTGAGTCCAACCTCTGACCTAACACTAACAAATCATCCCCTAAACCATATCCCTAAGCTCTACATCTAAACGTCTTTTAAAGACCTCCAGGGATGGGGACTCAACCACTTCCCTGGGCAGCCTATTCCAGTGCCTAACAACCCTTTCTGTAAAGAAGTTTTTCCTAATATCCAATCTAAACCTCCCCTGGCGCAACTTTAGCCCATTCCCCGTCGTCCTGTCACCAGGCATGTGGGAGAATAGATTAACCGCCACCTCGCTACAGCCTCCTTTCAGGTACCTGTAGAGTGCAATTAGGTCGCCCCTGAGCCTCCTCTTCTCCAGGCTAAGTAGTCCCAGCTCCCTCAGCTGCTCCTCATAAGACTTGTTCTCCAGACCCTTCACCAGCTTCGTAGCCATTCTCTGGACTCGCTCAAGCACCTCCATGTCCTTCTTGTAGTGAGGGGCCCAAAACTGAACACAGTACTCGAGGTGCGGCCTCACCAGAGTTGAGTACAGGGGGACAATCACATCCCTGGACCTGCTGGCCACGCTGTTTCTTATGCAAGCCAGGATGCTGTTAGACTTCTTGGCCACCTGAGCACACTGCTGGCTCATATTCAGCCGACCAAAACACCCAGGTCCTTCTCTGACAGGTAGCTTTCTATCCACACATCTCCCAGCCTGTAGCTCTGTTTGGGGTTGTTGTGCCCCAGGTGCAGAACCCGGCACTTGGTCTTGTTGAACTTCATACCGTTGGCCTCGGCCCATCGGTCCAGCCTATCCAGATCATCCTGCAGAACCTTCCTACCCTCGAGCAGGTCGACACACGCACCTAACTTGGTGTCATCTGCAAACTTACTGAGGGTGCACTCGATCCCCTCATCCAGATCACCGATAAATCCCAGCAATCATCCAAAACCACCCAACTGGTGAATAGCTCTGCAGCAGCAATGCCTGGGGTTGCAGTCCCAAGAGTGAAAGTCACTAAAAGCTCACCTCTAGCCTTAGTTTCACCTGAATGGGCACTGGCATTCATCCAATACCACAGTGAGGTGGGTCAGAAGGTGAAGCTAGCAGAAAACTAACCTGGCAAAAAAAAGTTTCTGCTAGTTCAGCTCACTGCACCAGACGTGTACAGAGTCAGATAGGCACCAGTGCTGATGTAAAGGACCAGGAAAATCTGAGCTGGGAATGAAGGGTGACAGAAGAAGCCTCAGGTTAGTTTGGCTAGTGTTATTGTGGTATTGCACCTTGACTTAAGAAAAATGGAGAACAGCTTTCTGCTTTCAGCAGCAAATGGCTTTCTGAGGCCACAGGAGAAGCAGCAAATCAGAGTATTTTTCCTCTATGGGCAAGTGCAAAATGTCAATTTTAGGTATGATTTTTGGGGGTGGAAGAGTTTATTTATCATTCTAAATATCTTTTTACAGGTGCAGCACATGTTCAGGCAAATAAATCAACTTTTGTTTGGAGGAGGACCACTGCAACAGAGATCACTAGGACTTTCCATGTGGGGAAGCCCTTTCCATTGGGCCACAAGCTGGTATGGGCAATCAGCTCCAGGGTTCCAGGGGTCTGGCTTCATCAAAAAGCTGACTGTGTTATGAGTGTCTCCTCTCTCCTCTGCCAGAAAAAGAAGTGGAGACATAGGCCTACGGCCTACAAGGAACTATTACAAGGTTACAGAAGGACCCCCAAAGTTATAAACTTGGTCTTCCTAATAGAAAGATTTCATACCCAACTGGAAGCAAGTATGGCACATAACAAATTTTTCTTCTGAACGAAAGTGTTGTGAGGCCATGTTATTTCATTCACTTTTCATTTCTCACATTTAAAATATTGCCATTTCTATTTCTATTTACTGTCTCCTTTCTTTTACCATTTCTCCTGCTATGTCTCAAAAAACCAGAATCATCATCCAGTTTTAACGGTGACTTAGACCAGTCAAATAGACTCTACAAAGTTAGGAAAATATAACCTTCAATCACATTAATTTTAATTAGTGGCCACAGAAATATTTGTTTTCACCAAAGAGCTTGGACTTATGAAAAATTAATTAAGAATTTTTTAAATTGCAAACAGAAATATGTCTATATTGGCTTCGTTTTGATGTTAGCTATCATTACTCTTTTTATCTAATATTGCATATTTATTGTTATGTATTATTTTCTGTACTTCTGACATGCTTGTAAGTTTCACTGTTTTTATATATATAGACAGCACAAAAATTAATCTATCTTGATTTCAGCTGGGCCATTTTCTCTTTCATATGCTTACACAAGGTGCATAGCAATAGGTATTTTTTTTTTCATTACCAAACAGCTGCATTTGCGTTCATTTGGTGGCAAAGCTGTTTACTTTTCAAATGACTTTATTAATTGAAAAACTTGTAAATATTAGTAATGTCTCCTCCTACTGTAATTGCTACCAAATTTTTATACACATTCCCCTTACATTTGTTGCATATCAAGCCTATTCGACTACTTCAATAAGAGGGAATAAGATAGGATAAAACGGTATTAGTTAACTTCACCTAATGTTTGGATCTCAAATGCTGATATTAATGAGTCGAGCCTCTGATGATGCTTTCAGATAGACTGCGTTACTTACTTGGGGACACCCAGATCTGGAGAAGTTAGGGGAGTTACACATTGACTGATTTAAACAGGTTTCATCTGACAAGTCCAACCTGTTCCTGTCACTGTGACAGAAGTAAAATAACTAATAACTTCTGTGACTTGATAAGGCACTTGTTTCCTAACCACATTCTTTAATTTCTTTAATCTGCAGACTGCAATTTCCACCAGCCTTGATATGAAAGTCTTTATCATTTTTTTCTTCCTTTTTTTTTTTTTTTTTTTTTTTCCAGTTCAGAAAATAAAATGTTGTTTTGAGATGTTGTAGATGCATGAGACAATTTTCTTATTTTGTGGAAGAAACACAAAGTCCTGAATAAAGAATCAGAAATCCAGAATAAAGTGTAGACCCCATTCTGCATGTCTCAGTTCTTACTGGTAGCTCTGCTTGGAGGGCTTGCAGGATGAGTTCAAAGAATATGTGAGGAAGATATGAAAGGAAGAAAGAGGACAGAAAGAGAGAGAAAGACGTTGAAGGAGATTTTGTGGAGACAGAGACATATTAAACCAGACTATGCTTTCTATTTTCAGTAGTCTAAGGGAAGTTCAGCCCTGACTTCAGAACAAGGATTCAAAAGAAAACATGCAGCCAAGATTAGTGTTTGCTAGCATGCTTCACTATTAAATTCAGTTAATGTGCTGTTTCAAAAGTCATCTCAAAGAGAAATTGCTGGATTAAAAGAAGATGCCTTGTTTCTTCCTTTCTCTTGTCTTTCACACCAGCATGCACAGGCACTTTCACAGAGCCAAACAGTTTTTGCAGTGGCTAGAGGAGATACAGTGTTAACCACAAAATCTTTGGTCAAAATAGTGAGTCAGTTTTCTTTTTCAATATGGCTAAGATGACTAGTAACCTGTTAAAACCCAAACTTCTTTGTAAACCAGAAAAAGAAACAAAACAAACAGTCTTTATAAATAAATTAAAATTCTAACTAAAAAGCTAATTATAAGGGTATTTGTTTTGTTTGAGGTAAGGCACATCTATTATCATAAAGATAATTAACTCAGTCTGACAGATCTAATAAAAGGACAAGTTTAGCATTGGCTTAGCCAGAAGCCCAAGGCAAGCAATTTTTATAATTACTAGTTATTGTAACTGGGCTCAGAGAAAATGGTCTGTGATATTTAAACAGTAATGTTAATTTGCATTTAGACCTTTTTTTTTTTTTTTTTTTTTTGTCTTTCCTGGGCAAGATTTATTTAGCTGGAAAGAGTAAAAGAAACTTGAATAACTTAAAAGAGAGAAAGAAAGAGGGAGAATGGCACTCTCTTTACAGAAAAACTTGGTCTCTTTATGCCTGGATAATTAATATCCTCACAAGGTAAGTACTCTGGTAATCACAGAACAATTAAACAGCTTAACACAGTTTTAACACACAGATAATGTAGAGTTTTCAGCTTGAAATGATGTCTGTAGACTGCATTTATTTGGTGCAACTGTGTCTATTAATGCACAGATCTGCCATGTGTACCTCCACTGCCTGTGCCCTCAACATGTCCCTGCTGTTGAGCAGGTGAAGAAAGGGCTGGAACGGGGGGAGGAAAACAGTTGGCTGCTGTAAGGAAGAGGTTCCCATTCACAAAGAGAAAGGGAACAAAATAATGTTCAGGAATATATGCATAAGAAGTAAATTGCTCCTGCTGGCACGATGTAGTAGCCCTTTAACTAATGCTTACCTCAACATTTTGCAGCACATTCACTGCAAGAAAAACAAATCAACATTTTAAAATGAGAAACTTATTTTTTAACTGATTCTGTAATGAAGGTTTTAGAAATAAGTAATAACTGGAGTGAGAATATACATTGGTGATATATGACAAAAAAGCATGCAAAGTATTTGCCATTCAAGTATGAATTTCATTATGTCCTACAGGCAGATAATGCTAACCCAGTGCATCCTGGTAGTGTAGTACCAGATCGGGGAATAACTTTCCAGTCAAATAGGGCTAAGCTCCTAATTTTTCTAAGAGCTCTTGGGATGATACTGGGATTCCGTAAACTGCCCTGAATCCTTCCAAGACAGATAGGCATCTAGAGCACTGCAGGCATTTCCTATGTAAAAGAGTAAAGCAAGAACATAGTCTTTGTTTACCAAGCTGGTGGAGGCAATTCTGAAGCACTCATGGTTCAAAGGGACCAGACCATGTTGGAGCCCAGACAGAAGCAGCCCTTGTTTATTGCCTTGCTTGCTGCTCTCTGAAAGCTCCAACCCAACAGCAGGAGTCCACTTGCTCATCAGTAATTCACAACCTTTTTCATGCTGGATATCTTTAACTGAGTTCTCAAGAATTTGTGTTCTTATTTATCCATTCTGCATTATATCAAGGATTTTATTTTGTCTTCAGTCCTACTAACTTTACCAGTTAGCATTTATTTCTTTTTATTGTGATGGGTGTGACTGGCAATTGAATGGTCCCACCAAACACCATCTGTGTAATAGGATGGATGGAGGTATTGCTTGCTAGCCCTTCTGCTGCCTGTTTGAGATGCAAGACAGTACCCTAGCCTTCTGTGCTTCACTCTTAATGCGTTTGATGTGTTTTTAAACAGTTTGGCCAAGATAAATATATATATATGGGAGGAGGATAAATTTAGGATCAAAAATGCCTATTTGAACTCTGCAATTAGCATACACTCTATCTTGTGCCTGGCTATTGGATGTATATTAATAATTCAGTTTCTGTCTTCAAGAAATGTACTTTATCAGTAGATAAGAAAAATGAGATTATCTATTTTGATTGAAGATTTCGATGATTTTTTTTTTTTTTAAATATTTATTTTAACCTTCTCATGCTTTGAGGTTTTATGCATTTATTTTTGAAAGTCTCCTGCCCAATAAAATCCCAATGTGACTTTGTGTTTCTGACTAGTCCTACTGAAATCTTCAAGATTACTCACCTTCTGAGTAGCTGTATATGTGCTTTGCTGGAGGAGAGCTCAAGGATCTGATCCTTAATGACTCTGATCCTTAATGACTAGTTTGATGACTCTGGAAGGCCATCAAGGCATTCAGCTGCAGCTCATGTGGAGGAGGGAAGGCTCAAGGCTGAGGACTGATTTTATTAAGCATAAACTGGGATGTAGTCTTTCAGCTCCTGAATGCATCAATGATATCTCAGTTCTAGAACAATGTTACCACCTCTGTTAGACAGAAATAGACACAAAATCCTCATTTTTCCAGCTCTGTGTTTAAGGCCCTTCAAGTCAGGCCCTTCAAGACAGGCAGAACTTCACCTGAGAGATCAAATCTGGGCTAGGAAAACAATTGTTCCTCTTCTGAATTGTTGTGTGTATAAAAAAATCATCAGCAGCATACCTTGCAGTTCCCTTCTGTCCTGAGTTATGGAAAGTTTTAAGTTGGTTTAAGCCCTAAGGTTTTATACGGAGTGCTACACTGCTAACCCTTTACCACAAGTTTCTGGGTGTTTCTTGCAGTGATAGTCAGTGTTTTTGGTGGAGGATATAATTCGTGGAAATTCTATAGCTTTCATTCGTTTCTTTAAATTTGGGAGAAAAAAAAAGGTTGGAACATTTATCATCATATTTTAAGAATTTAGAATGGGTCAGCTTTTGGCCTAAACAGATTGATGGAGCCCTTTAAATATGCTCTAGGTATAGGATGTTATTAATAACTGTAGCAGACATAAAGTACATTGTTTCCTTGCTGAGAATAGCATGTTTTTCCTTTGCTTATGAATTGATCCCTGAAAGGTTCCTCCTGGGAATATTTTTATTCTTTCTTTCTCTCATTTATTCTTTCTTTCTTTCTTTATTTCTTTCCTTCTAAGGCAAAATGGCTTTAAACTACAGATGTGCTAATCTGTAGGAGATTTCAGAAATCATTGATCTGTGGGCAGTGTAGGTATTAATCTACCTGGGTTGGGAGATTAAAACAATGAATGATTAATTAAATAGACTTGAGGCTATTTTTCAAAAACAGCAATGTAAACAGTGATGGGCAAACCTCAGGTTTTTCTACTGGGTTCAGTTAAGATAATATCTCTAAATTTCATGGACTGATCTGCTCATTGGAAGCATACATAAGAGGAAAAAGTACTTTGAGATAATATTTTAAGTTAGACCAATCAGCCCAGTGGGAAAAATGAAAAAAATATTTAGAAAAACCAAAACCATACATGTTTTAATCTTGGGCCTAAGATAAAACACATTCTGAATACATTTAAATGACTATAAGGGAAAGCATGGGTGTTTAGGCAGTTCTCAAAATTTCTATTTGGGGACAAATGTAGAATTTGTAATCGCATTTTATTGTTTCCAAAATGACTTCTGAGGTGTTTTGTAAAATTGGTAACAACAACTCCAACTCAGTACATTTTTTTTTTTATTATTTTTCTCATAGCTTTTCTTTGTTGCTCCCACTGAATGAAAAGACTTTCCTAAACTGACATACAGGATGATACATGTTGTCACTGCCAGATCCTTCAGGATCATTTCTTCTGTGACACCAGTGTAATAAAAGTGTGGGGAGATGTCCGAGTGGAGAGTCTGTGCAGCAGCCCTCATGATACTGCATAAATCAGCCTGTAAACTGTATACATTCATATATTTCCCCATTCTTGCTCTTTGTTCCTTGCTTATCACACGTTCTGTGGATGGATGCAGAATTATTCTATCAGGCTTCAAACTGAGAAAGAGCAGTGTTAAACATACTACAGTGCAGAACCCCATGTAAATTACCTTGCCTCTAACACAAGGCTGGAACTGTGTTAACAGCAGCTATATCTATCTATTCCATTGCTTTTGATCATCTGAAAGTGCAAGAAAGACCAAGAGGGTGCACAAAAATTTGTCCTTTTACCTGTATACTACGGAGAGAGAAACTTAGTTTGGAATCTCTTTTGGGATGCTTATGACCATTAGTTAAACACCGGAGCTCCTTCCTCAGTAATGCCTCTGGATGGGGTGGCACTAGAAATAATGTGACATTACTTGAATAAATAGTTAGAAAAAACAATTGCCATGATTACTATTGGGGTTTTGAAAGAGGACCTATATGCACTTCTACCGCACAGATTCTGTTGCAGTTTGGCAATGTACTAGCTCTAACATTAAGAGATCCCTCTTAGATCTAACAGCTAGATGGTCAGCAATTGTGAACTACTTACTGAACTGCTCTTGAAATTATGCCAAGATATCTGTATACACATATTCCTTTTGCAAGTCAGTGCTGTAAGGTCACAGGAAAAACAAGGTCAGAATTGATTTGCCTCATGTTTTTTTGGGGTGTGTGTACTGGCTTGATTGGCTGTGTACAGTTGCTGAGCTGCAAGCAGAAGAGGTAATAATTCATAACAAGTCAGCTATTCATTGAATTTTTGAATCTTCTTATGTTTGCAAATTGTCCATGAACAGACCCTGATTTTCTTGAATGCATTTGTTACTCGGAGTTATTTGCTAACACAGGAAACAGAAACCACAAAAATGCCGGCTTACCCTTCTTAGAGGCTGAGCAGAATTGCCATCAACTAGGCACTTAGCATGAGGGCTGGTGAAAGAAATGGAGTGTAAGACCAAAGTACGGGAAGCCGAGAGACGGAGATAACCATCATTAGAGGGTTTGCAGCCTCTTGACCTCAGATGTTACCAGCTACATGCCACAGCTTGATCTTTGGCATTAGATGCTCTGCTGGGTGGGTGTTTGCTTTAACATCCTCCTGGATGTGTTTTTCCAGCTTGGGCTGCTGCTTTTGCTCCTTCTGCCTCACCTTTTCATCTTTTGTTCTTGACTCATCCTCCCAACTATTGAGGTAAGTTTTGGCTACATAAAAGCAAACAAACAAACAAACCCTGAAACAATGCTCACCGCTCCTTTCCAGACATATTAAGAGTAGTCTGAAGATAAAAATAAATTCATAGTTTTAGTTGTTCGATGACTTTCATTAACCCTTTCCACCCACAGTATACACTTTTTTTCTGCCTTTGTTGCTTTTATCTGGAAATGTGCTTATGTACTGTTGTGGCCTGAAGCAATTACAGTCTCAAGAGACAGAAAATGACAGAAAACAACAGCAAGCACAGCTTCTCTCCATACCTTTTGGCTTGCCTGAGGTTCTTCCTAGAATTTGAGCTTTTGTCTTAAACCTGGAACATCCTGGATGGCCTTAGATATCATTTGGGGCCTGTTGACTAAATATGTGCAGTGATGCCCCTTCTTCAGTGGATAGTGCTAGAATAGAGTGCTAGCGCTACTCTCTGGCAGTCTCTGCCCATTAGAGACCTGCCATTGCCATAGTTACAAATTTGAAACTCACTTTCAGTTTTTATTTCTCTTTTTTATTCATAGCTGAGAACACAGTTGAAATTTTCACCCCTCTTTCTTTTCCTTTTTCTTTTTTTTTTTTTTTTTTTTTTTTAAAAAAAAAGTTGAACTGGAATTGTTTTGAGTAGCTCCATTTTCTGTACATATTCCTGGCCTAGCATAAAACTAATGAATAGGCCATTTGTGAGAAGTGCATGCAGAAGGAATGTGTTTGCAGTCAAATTTGACTAGGAATTGAAACAAACAGTCACACAGAGTATTCTGCAATGTTCAGTCACACTAGCTAGCCCTTAATTGATGGAGTAAATGCCTCTAGTTAAAAGCAATGTCTAAGTAACTGAGCTGTACAATTCATATTGCAGTTTTGCACTTACCATATTGCTTCTGCATGTGTGCAGTGGGGCTGGGTGAAAAGCAGCTCTGCATGTCCAATGCAGGGAGGCTGAACAGGTGCAAGGAGCTTCTGAAATGAAATCTCCTGCCCCTCTTCAGATAAAATCCTAAGAAGAAAGACACTGCTGTGGGAGTCTCTTGTTTGTCTACTTTTTAATAATGGATTTAGGGGTTGTAATAGATGACAAAAATTATGAGTCATTGTTATGCTATGCAAATTAGAGAAGATCACACCAAGATAGCATCACAGGATGGTTGAATTCTGCCCTCAGAAGAAGTCTTTCTAGGAGAGAAGGTTCTTACATTGGGGCTGGAGCCTGCACAGCAGAAGCATTCTCAGAGCCCAGTTCCTTACTTGAAACGTGGCAGGGCTGCCTTAAAGTACTTACTGCCTCCTGATTGCTTCCACCTGGCTTGGGGGAACGAGTGAAGAAGGCCAGAAGGATCAGACACCTACTAGTACCCATTGAGGTTTGCTTTAGCAAGCCTTTAGGATCTTTCCAGTTCTCAGTGTGGGGTCTATGACTCCATCATAGGTGTGATGCTATATGATTTAATTAAGACAGAACTGATAGTCTTGAAATATTTGATACATGCTGATATGTGAGACACACTGTAGAACAACCTCATGTTAACATCATGAGCCCAGGTTTTGGGCACTTGAGTTCTGCAAGTTAAATTGTCTGTGGAAATGTGCTGCCTCTGTTAGTGAAAGATATATACTTTACGAGAAAACAGACTTTCTTCATTTGCACAGATTCTTGTTTTATCTTTCCTAAAAATCTCTAGTTCCAGAAAAGTTTTTCTAAAGATGAAGAGACCAGGGGGTGGGCAAACATGCATGAGAAATTAGAAAAGCTATTTACAGAGAAGCTGAACTCAGTCAGATAAGTGAGTATTCTAATAAATGTTTGAATTTTCTCCCCCACTTTCTGGAGAGAGATTCAGGCTTAAGAAATAAAATGACTAAATTAAGAAGCTTAATAATTTCTGCGTTTAAGCTGACTCGGTGGCTTGTGGGAGTGCTTAAGGTTTATGCTAGAAATTCCCCTGCATCCCAGGGATCAGGAGTGGAAGCTGATAAGATAACATGAGGCATGGGAGCAGCATGTCTCACTCCACTGGCTCTGCCTTCAGAGCTCTTTAGTAGCTGGCATGAGGATGAGTCTAGCTCTGTTTCAAAAGCATAGAAGAAGAAAAGGCAGATAGCTACAGAATACTGCCTATAGTTACTACCACACACTCTCCTGAGAGAGGGAAGTTATTTCCATTGCTTCAGTGGCCTTCAGATTTCTTCACAGTGGTAGACTCATTGTCAGCCGAAAGGAAAGAGCCTTTGTCTCAATCACTATCAAATTACATTACAAATATCTCTGTCACCTTATGGAATCTTTTTCCTTGAGTTTCTATTCACATCTGTAGCACTGTCTATTAACTTGCCAACAACTCTCTGCACATGTTTTGCTGCTTTGGTCTGGTACACTATTTCTGTCTGTCTTGCTGTTTCACTTTACATTTTACTGATTTTTTCTTTCTTATTTGTTGCACTTACTCTTCTTCGTTTAATCCTTACCTGCTCAGATAGTCATCTGACCTAGTTTATGATATGGATTAAAGTAAATCCTATAATGTAAGTATTCCTGCTTTTCTATATTCTGCCTCGTCATCTGTGTTTTGCTGGTGTTTTGGTTATTGGGGCTGGCTTTGGTTAAGGGAGCTTCTGTGTCTCTGAGACTTAGCCCCTAAGTGGCTGGGATCATGGTGTAAGCAGCTTTGTTCTCCAAGTGCTTGGGTACCCGTTATCTCATTGCTTCAAAAGCAGCTTCAGTTTTTCAACCTCTGAAGATAACTCTAATTATTCAGACAGAAACTCCCACTGAGGTAAATAAGGAAAGCAGGGTGGTGGTGGTGGTGACTTTTCTCTGATTTTAAATCAGAAATTACTGGTTAGCAGATAGTTTTCTGTTTTTGCAATGTTAACTCACTCTAGGTGAATAAGTACTTTGGAAGGGCAAGTAGCAATCTCTCAACATTCTTGTGTTAAAAAGACAGTAGAGATTTGTTCTGGTACTGTAAATTTATCTGCCAATTTAGCAAGATTGGCAACATGTAAGAATATTAATAAATACAAGCAAACATGAACATCAAGGAAGAGAATTAATTATTCCTTCCCTTTTCTACTCTATGCTGATTCCTCCAAATGAGAGGTGAAGGAAATCAACAAAGAGTTAATGCCCCAGCCCTAGAAAAGGTGTTAGATTGAGGATGCCTGGGATCAGCTTTTTATGTGTGCTTTTTTTTTTTTTTCTGAACATCATAGCTTACTTTTTGCTTAACAGTTGATAATCAAGTATTATATGGGGCGTTGGCTGCTCAGTGCTGTGGCTGATTTTCATGCCCTGTCTTGCCCCAAGGATTGCTCATTGATCCATAAATTCCTTTATAGGAGTGCACCTGGATTTCATCTCTCATTTTTACACTTGCATAGTTTTTCGTTTTGGATGATAATGGTTGTTATAATTGCTATGTGACATGCAGTGTGAGAGGTCTATCCCAATGTGAAAGTTTATACACATCACATTTTCAGGTATGACTTTCTATTTCTCTTGTGTAAGGACATAGTACTGGGTATAACTCATTACTGTAGGATTTTTAAAAAAACACCTTGTGGAAGCTTGAAGAAGTAAGTGTTCTTCACTTCAACTACATGTGAAAGCACATCTTTATGGAAATGGATGGCTGAAACTAAAGGAACCTCTGCCCAAAGCATGACTGTGACCCATACATCCAAAGATATTATTTTGACATCTCTTAACAACCCAAAACACTGGGCAAATGAGAATAAAACTGTATTTTTCTGTATAAGCTAAGGAAAAAGCCAAACCAAGGACTATTTCTGTATAACTGGTAGACCCAATAGCAGATCGAAACAGAAAAGTTAAAAGCAAAGAGCTGATGGATAAATTCCTGGCTGAAAGTAGAGCCATAATCAAATAAAGTACCCTTGGTTTCTTAATTGTAACTCAAAGAAGAGCCTTTGCACATTCTCTGCACCAAGGATCATGTGGAGAAAGACCCAACATCTTTCCCCTTCATCTATTTCTTCTCTAGTGAAAATAGCATGCTGTTAAATGTCAAAATCTGATACCTAAGTGTTGTCAACAGCAGGAAACTGTATAGAGACTTTATGTATATATCACTGTCAGTATTCACAAAATTTTCACAAGACTTCAAAATTTGGAGGTTTGTTTTAAAGTCACAGATTTTGGAAACAAGAAAATCTCTGCTTCTACTACAAAACTCAATGTATTTCTATATTTAGCAGTTCTAGAAGTAATCCTGGAAAGTAACAATATAAGGGTAGTTGAAAAATCTGAGATGCAGAAGCTATAGAAGAGAAAGTACTAGAATCATTTATTTTTTTATTTTTTTATCCCTCAAGAATTTCAACAGCTGGGGGTAGTAATTCTTCCTGTTTGGAGAGTGACTTTGTAACTTCAATCATTACTTTTTGCTTCTTTAATTCAGAATTCAGTACCTGTCTATGTATAGTTCAACTGTTGTGCCTTCTTGCCATTCAAAGGGACATTTGTGGTATGACATAGGGGATATGGCACTGTAAATCCTACTAAAGCTAATGGAGATTTTATTTTTTACATATATAGCACTGAAAATTTGCCATCCAATGTTCCTTGCGTACATGTTCTTTCCTCTTGGACTCCCAAGGATTACATGGTATGTGTCCGTATGAATTGTGATCACCCTGGATACTGCAGCTTTGTGCTGCTGTGGAACTGGTTACACCCTTTGCAATCCAGAACCTGTTTTACTGTTGCTTTTAATCGTCAGCCCCCAGTGCCTGTGAATAGAGTACGTATACAGATGCACTGTCACAGTCATTGCAGGTCTACCAGACAAAGTGTGCTATTTTAATATAAGTCAGGTGGGAGTTGAAAAATTTATAAATCCCAAAATTCTACTCTGTACACACCTGCACCCAGAAGAAGGGGGAGACTGGGCAGTATCTTTCACCCAAATAAACCTGTTAAGATTTTTAAAAAAATCTACCTTAGTTTCTATCCAGTGTCATATTTTTTTAATTAAATGCATAAGAATAAAATAAACGTCTAATTATATTAAACTCTTCTATTAATTAATATATCTAAAACATCTAATTATATTAAATTATATATATTAAATTATAGTGTAAACAGCGTAAATGAATAGGATGTGCGTCACTGAAGAGTAAGTATAGAGCAACCAGTTCAGATCTCCTGATTTTTTATTTTGAACCCTGGTGCTGCATTGCTGCATGGCTGTAAGCAAAGCACTGTGGGATAAATTCAGGCTGCTCTCTGGCTGGACATGCCCAGGAGTTATCACCTGGGTGTGAAGGCAGGAGGCTGAGGACAGTGGCAAACTGGCAATTCCAGCTTTTATCATGGCATGAAGGTATTCTGCTGCTCACAGATCAGAGTCCCAGGGGATTCCAGTCTTCATAGAACTAATAAAGGACTGGTGTATTAGCCTTATTGCTTGCATAATTTTATTTCCATATGTATTTTAGATACTCAGAGTTAAAATTAATCCCATGAATAATGTACACACAGTATTTTAAAATTGCTGCTTGCCCTATTCTGCATCTGTGTTGTCCTGCTACCTGAGACTACACAGATATTTTATTATCTAAAAATTTTTATTTCAGAAGATAACAAGAAATCTCAGTTTTGTGGTTCAGAAATAACACCTTTCCATGGGAAGCCTGATTTCTCTCACAGAGAGCTTGGATACCCATAATTTTCAAGTTACAATATTCCTTTCTGAATGCTTATTATTTCAAAACAATTTTACTAGAATTAATATGCATAGTAGTCCCAATGTTACTGCAATCATTTTTTTTTTCCATTTCAGAAAGGATATTTTCATTTATGTTCAAATAAATTTATTGATACCTAAATGGTTCAACTGATGCTAGAAGAGTCCCCACCCTAAAATGCATGTCTAAATACTCATACAATTTTTGCTTAAGCAAATACTTTTTTCACAGTCAGACAACACGTAATCTAACCAGCATTTATTCAGATCAATAGATTTTAATTGAAACTAATGGCAGACAGCTTAATCTAACATTTTTCACTAAACTAAGTACATTACATCAATACATTTCTAAAAATTGCTGTATCTAGTATAAAAGATAGTTTTATTCTTAGGTAAATTCATTTTATTGAAACTCATGTATATTAACAGTAATCAAAATACTGATATTTAGACACTGCTGATGCTAATGGCATCACTACCTTTAGAAAGTTCTAGACAAACTTATGCAAACAGGCTGTATAACATTAAAAGCTAATTGCCAAAAATTATGAAACTGCAGGTTTTTTCTCCTTCTCTCTGCTACAAACTATTCATCTGATCTTGGGTAGAGTACATAAAGGAGTAGTTTAGTCCTGGACTCCTCCCATCTGACAGGAGCATAAGAAAGGCACCTCACTCCTGCTCCCTGTGCAACCAAATCACCTGTGACTGCATTGACTATTCTGGGATCTTACAACTAGCATGGACATTCCAACAAATGACTCAAGTTTGGTGAAACCTGTAATTAATGGCCATTATTGAAAGGTTCATGAATGTAATCAAGCACCTCAATATCTGTGGAAATCAGCTCACATCTCATCTATTCGTAGCTCAGTTTTTGTAGGTGGAACAAGGAGAGCAACACTTTTCTAAATCTTGTCTACTTTGACTTTTTCAGCCAGGGCCAAAGCTTTTGGGCCACACACCACAACAGGGCCTCCTCAGTCACACACAGCATTGTAATGGCAAGATGATTGCTAACACAGATGTGGAAGAACTAGTGGCTTATTTGAGAAATTAGTGGCATTTACATATCTGGTACTTTAATATTTTCAGCAGAAGATACGAAACAGCAGAGACACCATTATGTATATAAGTTAGAGCACGAAGATAACTGAGTGGGGTGGAGGCTGGCACATCGTCATCTGTTTCAGTATTCAGTTACATTACAGAATAATTAAACTACTAACTGCATGTCCAAGTTTAGTTTATTAATTTATATATGTAATTAAGATTTATTGAAATGCACTGTATTTGTGGTGTTTTCCTCTGTGTTTCCATCTGACAGAGAAATTTTCTTTCCTTGAGAGTTGTTGATTTCACACACAGGTGAAAGTTGACCATAACCCATACAAGAAAGCATGCCAAAGCATTGCAAAAACGGCAGCCAAACTGTGACAATCAGTCCTGCAGCCAGACCTGCCCGGCTTGGATGGAGCTCTGATGGTTTCAAAGAGATCTATCCAGTGCCAGGGGACACCCTTGTTTACAGAAATGCATTGTGGCATGCCAGTCTTCTTTTAATGTATCATCTGTTGGAAAAGGCTCTTAAAAAGGCATTTTCAAGTTCCAGATGAAGAAAACTGCAATTGTCCCAGTAACTTTACAAAACTGTTCTCTGATCTGTTCCACATGAAGAGAGTGAGTAGAAGCCACTGAACTAATGACATTCCTTAAGCAGGAGCAATGTCTTACTTAACATCTACAGAGAAAATATTTCTTCCTTTGATTGCACTTAGTTTTTTTTTTTTTTAAAAAAAAAAAAAAAAAAAAAAAAGTGCTCTTTCAATTTCTGAAGTGGTTGCCAGGACTTTCTGTCCCATGAGAAGGTAAGGTGGCAGCCACATGACATATGGGCAGGATTTTATGAATCCTGCAAGAGGTTAGAGAGTCTGTCTCACTTTCAAAGAGATGCCACTGTATTTATAAGATGGCCTGTACCAAGGGAGAATCGAACGGAAACATGCAGACTTTACATTCTGTAATAGTTAGCTTTAATTAAAATTAGACATGTTCTTCAGCAGAACTCCAGATCAGAATATATTCTCTTCAAACTTTTTAACATCAGGTAATGCAGTGTTATTTTTTTAAGCTTTCTTTCTAAACCAAACCAAACCAAACTGAACCAAACCTCAACAATGTAGCTAGATAAAAACTTGTGGAGCTATAGACTCAAAGTTCCTTGAAAACTAAGCATACGGACCATATTATTTAATTTTCTTTGCACCCGATCCCCACCAGTTATGATTAACAGAGAACAAGATCTGGTGATTTAGACCAATTTGTTGAAATCAAGAGTAGACAAAGAAAAAATATATAAATTGACATTTAAGAGCAAAACACTCTCAAGCTTGGTTATCTCTGTTGTTAAGGAAGCTAGTGATGTAAGGGAAAATTCTGGAATATATACATCAAGAGGGTAACTTTGAGGAGCATGATGCTGTAGATTCTTTTGAGAGTTTTGATATTTGATAGCTCACTTCTTGGCTCAATGGAGATCTGAAAGTTTATTAACTGGAGAAAGAAAAAACAAACAAGCAAACAAAACACACTTTTCCCTGATTTCCTAGGAAATCATTTGCAGTTTTTCATCTGAATGTGGCTGGCTCATTCTCTGCATGGCTATGACCTGTGGTTCTTCAAATCTGAGAAAACATGTCTTCTCATTCAAATTCTCTGGAAAACAGAGGAAAGTATCTGAGCCAGGAGGAAGGGCAGGCTTTCATTATCTAGCCCTTCCTGGTATACTGTTTAGATTTCTGTACACTTTGCAGTTCTCATTATTTAGCAAGACCCTAGACCATATCATTTACACAAGTAGCAATATCCATTTAGAAAACAGATTCCTTCACAAGTTAGCAGTCAAGTGCCATTACCGATTTAACAAGTAAGTTAATTGAGATGTTGCACACAGCACAATCCCCTTGTATGTTCAATTAATTCCTCACAACAGGCCCAGACTTGTTGCCCTTCAAATACTTGCATAGGGATTTAGAAAATGTAGGATATTTAGCAGGAAGATGAACGGGATGGAGGAATGACTAGTGTCTTTCTTGCTAGACTTTGTAAAATTGCCTTTATCCTGGACAGTTTTTTACATTGCTTTGTATAAGATACCCTATCTGTCTGAGCATGTTGGTTTCTCATTCCTGCACATACCATTTGCAACTGCTTGCCAGCTTTAATAGTTAATTACAGCTATATCATGTGGATATTTGTACAAAGCCTTGAGATATAAAATACAATTTCAGCGTTTATTAATTACTTATAGATTAAGAGTGCTTTGGTTGACCTGATTTTGTAGGTTTGTACAGTATTTTTATCTTTAAGGCAGACTGGAAGATACAAACCCTATGTGTAGCTTACTCTGTCTCATTGGTTAGTCCTAAACATGGGTTTAAAAGAGAAAAGTCTTGCTAGCAGAGAACATCAGCACTTTTTAATTATGTTGCTTTGTGGTAAAAGGTGGGCAGGTGAGATGACCTACAAGAGGAAGTCAGCACTTTTTGAGTGAATACCAGCATATTTTTACATTTGCTTCCTTCAGCCTTCTATTCTTTTTCAAATGGATCAAGTTCCCTTTTCTCAGATCCTTAGCTTTGTCCATTAGTACATCCCCAAAGACTATTTTGTCAAACAAAGCAAAACATTTTGAAGATGATTTTAAGTTCTTTTGAGAGTTATAGCCAATACTTTGTTTATGTATAGTGATTATTTACTAAGTTAGCACTCCCAAAAGGCAGCTCTGGGTAGATACCAGAAAAATGCTTTAGATAATTGCTACTTGGTTTGATCTCTTGGTATTTTGTGTTATTTTATGCCATATTTATGGCATCACCTGAGACATTTTGGGCACATAAATGTTTAAACTGCAGTCCCTAATAAATTTTAAAGGAATGATTTTCAAATACCCATAATAAAAAGTTTTGCTGAAAATATTCTCATGTTATTGTTACTCTTGATAATGTAATAACAAATGGCTATACAAATCTTAAAAATACAAGAAGCTTCAGAAAAGAGTACATGGTTATAGTAAGCCTAAATCCTACAATGAATAAGTGTTTTCTTTTAATCTCTTTCCCAATCACTACATTTTGAAATTTAATAGATGATTTGCCATGTGATGCTTAGAAATATTTTCTTAGTTTCTGTTTTCAAATGTTTGCTAAGCATTGCTTCTCTCTCTAAATGCCATTATATTTAAGAACACTAGGAAGACCACTTGGCTAATCTTTGGTGTCCCTATTTGAAGGACACCTTTTAAAGGATATTTTTTGGTAAAGTGCTTTTCCTTTTTTTTCTTGGATTTATAAGATGTTGATGAAGATAAAAACACACTGAAAAACTTAAAGGTTCAATAACAAATAACCATACCTGTATTATGAACTGATAAACATCAACCAAGAAAATGTCAACAGCCATAACTTCAATAATTAAAAAATGTATAATTTTAATCTGTCCATGGCATGAAAATACTGTCAGCCCCTGAAAGATTCAAGAAAGCAGCGGGGTGTTTTGAGATCTGATGGCCAAGGAAGAGTAACTGCTCTTCTGAGATACTTCTAATAAGAACAATACTGGGATACCACACTGGACTATTTAGACACCAAACTGATGCTATCAATGATTTTTCATTACTCATTATTCTACACGCCTCTTTTGGAACTAGTGCTGACCACACAGCTTCTTATAATTGAGAGGCTGAGTTCTGTTTCCATTTGATATTTTCCTTGATATTTCAATGGTAATATTGATATACAATAGACTGAGATAATAACACAATAACTATATTACTCTCAAAAATATCCTTTGCTGTCTAAATCCATTGTACTGCTTGGGAAATAGTTAATTATTAAAACAATATCTAAAAATAATCAACTTCCAGAAAACTGTCAGGCCAAATTCTTCTCTCATTCATCCCCAGACAGCACCATAATGTATTATAATATATAAAAGTGGATTATAGAAAACAGTGTAAAATTATTACTTTTCTATAGTGAGTAATTCCTGTGTGGGTTGTAGAAAATAGCCTAACTACTTTACAGATAGACATTACATTTCTTACCTTCTCTTTTTCTTGTCCTTTACTTGCCAGCTACAAGCACAATATTTGCTATAGGAAGACCTAGATATCCTTGCAAGATCTCTTTCATCTCTCATTGTAGATAGGATTTGGCAAAGAAAGAGTACCACATTATTTTTACACAAAGACAACTGTCACATTATTTCCCCAGTGGCCAATCACCCTGCAGGGGACAACTTCATCTATATTGTACCTGCTTAACATACTTCATTAACTCTGTCAATTGCCAGCTACCTCAGCACCTTTTCTGTTGGCACTACACAATTTATTCTTTCCATGTCCCAAACAATATCATCTTAAGACCCCACCCTTCATAATGCAAGTAAGGAGATATTAATCTTAAAAAAGTATATTAGGAACAATTAAAATAAATTTTCAAGATGGTTTATGGTTTGTTTTTCAATGGTGTTCAGCACCTACTACTGATGTTGAACCTAGAGTATATGAGAGAGCCCTCAAAAAAGTAAAAAATATGTCTATTAGAGGTGACTCTATGTTTCTTTGGCAGAGACTTTTCAGAGAATTTCTCACTGCCAAATTATAGGAGCTAAATTTTCTAAATAAACATATTCTTTTAAGCTAAATTTTAAAGCTAAACAAGCAGAGACTTAACTTTAGTCGCTTTATTGATGCTTGCTAGTTGAGGAGATAAGGAGCATATTTGTTGTGGGCTCCTTCTACAGGCAAAGTAGAAAGACATGCCCTTCCAAAGCGAAATTCATCCTGCTTGAGTGGAACTTATACCCACTGACTGTATGAGATTGCTTCTAACCACATAGCATCGATTAACTGGCTTTTCATTAAGTGCAGCACTTAGAATATCTTTGTGAGTAGTAGGACTTTTGATTTACTGGGATATCTGGCAAGAAGGAGGATTTCAGGTGGCTGCAATGCCCAGCAGATAGGTGGGACTGGATAAGGAGCTGAAATCTGGGGCTGGAAATAAGGTGCCATTAAGGCTGGGACTCTAAACTCAGATATGATGCAGGGGAAAGGGGACTTGAGAGTCCTAAAGCAGCAAAGGTGTGAGAAGGTTCTGAAGAGATGAGGTGTAAAACTGAGAAAAGCATTTGGATGAACTAGCACTTAGTGTACATAATTCTCTGCCTTGATTTTAAGTTCTACATTTGGTAATTGGCATGAGTGAATGAGCCCAGACTACAAGAGATAGGAAAAAGGGGAGCAATGATGAATAGAAAGGGTCCCACTCACATCGGAGTGGGAGTTCTTCACCATTGTGGGGAAAGAAGAGATTTGCAGGATTGCTCCCTACTATCCTGCTTGATTCTCTCTCTCTCTCTTTTTTTTTTTTTTTTTTTTCTTCAAAGGACACTTTTGAAACTAAGAAGATCTATATTTTCACTGAAAAAATCAAACAGTAAATGCCCTAATACCTGTTACAAAGACACCTGATTAAAGCAAATTCAACATACAGTTTAGAACAGATTAGCATCAAACAGTCTGAAAGGGAACAGATGAACCAAGAAAATTGAAAGTCAATGGAAATCAAAAATACATCCTGATTACTTGGATTTTTCCCAGTTACTTATTAAAAGTAGGAAGGAACATCTGATCTCTCTGCCCCTGCTCTAATTAGGCTGAAAGTTGAGTGCTTCAAAAGAGGGAGGCATTGGTTGCAGTTACCATTGCAATTCAATGGTCTGTTGTGAAGCTGCAGATTTTTGCTTGCTCCAACTTTCCAAATAAATACTTCTTCCAACTGAATATTTCACTGCTTCTCCTCTACTCTTCATGACTCTTTCCTTTTCTTTCTACCCAGTTCGGTGTATTTCCTCCAAATGGAACTGCTACACAGTTCTGCAGGTATTGATCAGGGCAATTTCTCTGATTAGTTGGAAAGCAAACGACATTACCTGTAATCTCTTCTCATCCTATGGCATTGTAAAATATGAGTTTTTGATACATCAATTAGCTTTCAAATACCGTAGCTGCATATTAGGAAACAGCAGATAACTATTGCCATATGCTACATTTGTACCTTTATTATCATTCAATACACCCCTTGGGGCATTACGGCATTCCAAGCAGAAGTGGAATGTGAATATAGCCTTAATATAAAAGAAAGAAGTGCATAGCACTTCCATTTCTTTGCAATAAATGTACATTTTTTGAACACGTCCTTACTTAGTAACACTGCTGTTTGGGCTAAGATTTCTTTTAGTATTAGTAGGACAGTCATTTAAAGAGAACTCTTTATTAAAAATAAAAACTTATGATACTCTGATTTGCCCATAACTTGAATTTTTTGGATTAATCCAGGGAGTTTAGGGAGTTGCACTGTGAACTACTTCCACTTCTGAAAAAGCTTTTTGTTCATAGCCAGGTGTAGTACTCCTTTTTTTTTTTTTTTTTTTTTTTCCTTAAATAAAAATTAACACTGTGCAAACACTATCTGAGTCCTTTTTATTCTGTCAGCACATTCTTTACATCTGTGCATAAACATTATTAACACAAACTCAGAGTGTTACTTCAGAAATTATCAGAGTCCTCAAAATGTACTCTCTGCAGCTTCCAGTGGAATACAACTTTAATGCATTAATGTGAAAACAAGCAAGCTTTAGGAAGAAAAAAATGAATTTTCATTTTAACTAAATTTTAGCCAGGGTTTACTTCATTGTCATGTGTATGCACAGGGTTAATATTTTGTATTTAGAACAGTATTGTCTTCTGATATATAGTTGGCCTCTATATTATTTTGAATTGCATTCAGTTAAAATATTAACTCTTAATGAAAAGACAGTCTGAGGGAGAAGGATACAGGATATGTCATCTTTTCAGAGATTTTTAAAGATTACCTTGTGAGTAGGAACCTCTAGTTGAGCATTTGTTTGTCTTTTTGCAGGAAAAATACAGTCATCTTTTTCATGTTTATAGGGATGACCTTTTATGTTATAATACAATGCTCTGAAGCACAGTTATTTTTAATTGCTTTATGTGTCTATTGAGAGCATTCTACATGTCACTTTGTTATACACAGCACCAAGTCACATATGTTTGGCCAATGAATCTTCTGGTGCTTTGGTGTTTCTCTTAAAATTTGAACAGGAGCTGTGGAAACATTGTGTTCTGGTTTTTGCTTGCTGTTTTTTTTTTTTTTTTTTTTTTTTTTTTCACTGTCACTCTAGCTGTATACCTAATGAGATGACAGAAAGAATTAAAAATGACAGACGGTCTTGGCTGCAGCTGGGCCATCTGAGATATATTTTCCTATAATACAGCTCAATAAACCTGGCTTGTGGAAAGCCCTCTGCATGTGATTCATTGCAGCAGCAAAGGTACTTGTGGAGGTTTGAAGAAGAGCTGGTGATGGGCTGGGCAGCAGGGAACAGGAATGGCTGTCAGGTGGCTGCGCTGGCAACTGCCACATGAATGCACTGGACTGACCCTCCCAAAAACATCTAATTAGAAGTTGTGTGGGTTGGCTAATGCACATGTAGCTCTGTCCAAATACCTTGTATTAAGGACTGCAGCTTCCAGTCCTTAATGCTTGGGGACGTGTGTCAGCATCCCCTGTGGATTGTCCCTCAAAGCCTGGAGGCGGTGGAGGCATAGTGGTGTCAAAGAGTGGGAGTGGGGATAAGAGTTATCCTCGGAGTCTGCAGTAATAAATGTCCTAATATCCACATGCCGCTTTGCAGCTATGTCTCTGGTGGAACAATAAAGTGTATCAGAAGAGATTCCTCAGGACAGAATGGCTAACTACAGGTGTTAGACTGATAGCCAGCATAATTAAGAAAAAAGATCTGTCATTTCACAGACTGTGCAGAATAAATCCCAGATATCTGTGTGTAATCTTTCAAAGTGCCTTTATCTCCAGAGCCAGTGAGGGTGACCACAGAATACCCTGAACCCAATTATGTACTTTCTGATTATCATATTTTTATTTCTCAAGACACAGGGCTAATAGGAAAGATCAAAAAATGTTTGAACCAGAGTAATTTCAAATGTCAAGAACTAGTTATTCTTAAAATGAGCTCCCAGGTCTTGACAATGTAAGCTGTTCTCTGTTTGGTTTGATTCCTCTTGGGGAGTAGAAATGAGGGACTAGGGGATTTAAAGTGACTTTGTACTGTGGAATCAACATATGCTTTTGAGACCTGCCTTTGACACTGGCTTTGAGGTGGTTTGCTTCTTTTCATTTCTTTTTTATTTATTTTTTTTCATTTTTTTCATTTTTCTTTTCCTTTTCTTTTCTTTTCTTTTCTTTTCTTTTCTTTTCTTTTCTTTTCTTTTCTTTTCTTTTCTTTT
>CM021768.1:79058744-79082817 GCA_011076525.1 Nettapus auritus
ATTTTATTTTATTTTATTTTATTTTATTTTATTTTATTTTTTATTATTATTTTTTTAAGCAAAACTGTAGTCATCGTCAGGCACTAACCTGGGTTAATTTAGTACAGAACTAGAGATTAAGTACAGTCTTTGAAAGTCACAGTTAGCTTGGGTAAAAAAGGAGTATTCTTACCTGAGCTCAACTTTGGCCAAGAAGCTGAATTTATATATATCCTTTCCTTATGAGAAGTACTACAGTTCTACAGTTTGCTTGGTTTGTACACAGACTGGAGTTTAACTGAAGCCTCTCTAGGAATACTTCACATTGGTATGATGGAGTATTTGAAAAAAAAAAAAATTCTCTTTTAGAACAAATGCCATTTCCAGCAGCATCAAATCCCTTGTCATTGAGAAGCAAACAAAAAAATTTCACATGTGAAAATTTCCTAAATCCAATCCTAAGAATTTATGTAATTGCCTTAAATCTAACTTTCTTTGGCACAACTCCTGTTGTGCCATCACTTCTTATTTTAATAGAGTACAAACTAGGATCAAGTGGTCTGCATGGGCACGTGAACATATGTGCCTTGTCCATACTCTCTGGTACAAGAAGGGCACAGACCTGGAGGCAGTATGCTGAGCTACTGACCAGTTCCACTTAGAGTGGGACATCTTACCAACAGTCATAGCTAGTACCACCACAGAAACCTTCAGGTTGATGCCAGAATCCTGTACTGATCTGCATGGATCCTGGGAGACTCTGTAGATGCAGGTCAAAGTGGGAAGGATTTCTTAATAATATTGAAATACAGCCCCACTCTGCCTCTGTATTTTTGCTGTCTCCTTTTTCTGAGCTAAATTGTACCAATTTCCCTGACCAGAGCTCATTTCAGTGGCAGAGCTATGACTCACCTGGTAGTTTCTGAGATTGCCAGGCATTCCCTTCTAAATCTTTTCATCCCCTTCAGCCTATTTTTAAATGCCTGGCCTCTGTTCTTAAGTGCTGGTATTGAGCAAAATATAAATATAGTGTAACCTCCGGTTTTAACCTTGGCCTTGATCCTCCTCCTATTCTAGTTAAATGTAATAAAAAAGAAAGGTAACATAAAAATGTATATTATTTTTTTAAAGATGTTTAGAATTCTTTAAAATACATGAGTCAGCTAAGCATTTAAAAGTAAAATATAGATATAAAATTATTCAGACAGGGTGATATAATATAGAATTTAAATTGAGCATATTTTAGCAGCACTGGGAAACCTTACCCCAGAGCTAATAATGTAATAGATCTATCTCACCAACAACTTGGAAGTTGCAACAGAGTTTTATCCACAAAGGAGAGTTCTCTGGCCTACTTTATTAAATACCTTAGAGGACTTTGCCTGTAAGATTACATTTGAACAATGTGATTTATTAAAATCTCTGTTCTTATTTTTCCTGCTGAAATTTTAGATATTTTCTATGGAAAAAATGCATAAACAAATCCAACAGGATAAATAAATATCATTCAACAAATGTTTCATGAAACAGGCATATAGGGAAAACATCCCATAGTTTATTTTTCAACATTGCTTGTATACTCAAGTTTATGCATCTCCCTCTTTTGCTACGGTATATCAGACAAATTGTGTTCCTGATTAAAAGTACTTTTCAAATCTGAAGGAGAGCTGGGAAAATAATGA
Organism: Nettapus auritus; assembly: GCA_011076525.1. Classification (NCBI taxonomy): domain Eukaryota; kingdom Metazoa; phylum Chordata; class Aves; order Anseriformes; family Anatidae; genus Nettapus; species Nettapus auritus. The sequence continues at coordinate 79,060,406 of CM021768.1, forward strand.
CCCATTAAAAGTCCTAATTAAAAAAAAAATGAAGCAAATTGAAACACTGTTGTTATTTCTTTATAAGTGGAAATCATTTCAATTTTCTTTAACAAATCTTAATGCACTGAGTGCAGATTACAAATCATTGCAAAAAGATACAGACAAAGGTTGAAGCTACATCTCCTCATAATTGGGATGGACATGCATATTTCAGTGACTTTTATTTAGCAATAGTTTACATCAACATACCAATGTTGTAGGTGCAAGTATTTAAATATATTCACTAAATAGGTTTTAACATGATGTAAAAATAACAGAACTCCATACAGCAATGTTAATTAGCAGTTATTTCTTGGGTTTCTGCTTAGATTCAGTTATATATTCTAGCATTTACCTTGGAGTTTTTATTTAATTCTGTTTGATCTGAGAATTTAAGTTAACTCCATTCAGTGGGAAAGTTTAGATATTCAACAATAATTATTATTATTTCTAAATTAGGCCATTTATGTAAGTGCTGGAGTGCCTAGTTGGCATGTAAATGCAGACAGCCATTTTTGCAGAGAGGTGTAAAGAATACCATAAAAGCATTTTATTTCCAGATTTATGCCCTTCCTGGGTGCTACCTACCTGCCAAGTTCAAGAAAAGAAATTGACACCAGGAAAAAAATGTAGTAGTGTAATCCTGGAGAATGAAAGGAGGAAATTCATACCACTTATTTGGCAATGCCAAAATCCAGACACAGACAGCTGAACTGTCACAACTACAATATAACCTGTAATTCCTTTATTGTATAAGGAGAGGTGTTAATGTGATAAAGGACTCTACCATGAAAATAAATGAACGGACAAAATTTCCATGAACCTACTGTCATAGGCAACCCAATTTAGAAAAAGAGAAAAAGTTATTTGGTCTGACATTAAAGATATTAATTTACCAATAGCTGATAGAAAAGAAAACAGCAACAACAACAACAAGCCATCTAGTAACTCAAGACACGTAGAAATGATTGAGGGTAAGGAGTGTGAGTGGGTGGGTGGGTGGTGAGTTTAGAGCATGAAGACATGAAGTCAAAAAGGGAGTACAGCTTAAAACACTACATAAATTGTTATCCCAAAGAAAACCTGGAATGAATAGTTGACTTGCAAATAGTTTAAACGTTATGGAATTCCTTAGACTTATTAGCTGGTAAAGATACCTTTTAGGAATATACAAGATTGCAATATTCAAGATTACAATATACAAAATTACAATATTCAAGACCAGTTTAGATGAGGCCCTGAGCAACCTGATCTAGTGGGTGGTGTCCCTGCCTATGGGATGTCACCCACTGAGTGGGTGTCCCACATGAGTAGGCTACAAATGATCAGTAACAACAACCCTCTACAGCAGTTTTTTTTTTTGTTTGTTTGTTTGTTTGTTTGTTTTCTGTCTGACTCCGTGTTCATGGACCCATCTTCTCTGCTATCTCGGACTTCCTGCAAGGAGGAACATCTATCTATCAAAGCAGACAGCAGGACTTTGCCATTGCTTTCTGAAACTGCACAAACCCAACCAAAATATTCAGAAAATATTATTGAGCTTCACTGTAGTGATATATCGCATTCACCTTGTTATCTGACATGGGCCTCTGAATATCGGAGGTTGAATATTCAAAAGTCGCCTGAACATGGTCCTAGGCTGCCTGATGGGTGGCCCAGCTTGAGCAGGGATTGGACCAGATGGCCTTCAGAGGTCCCTTCCAGCTTCAGCCATTCTGTAAGTCTGTGATTCTGTGAGAACAGACATGAAATAAAGACAACTTGACTGGGATGTTTGATCTCCTACGTCTCTAAATCCTGCTAAGACAAGGTAGCACAAAAATGCCTTGTTAAAGAAACAGCACTCAATTCATATAAATTAAGTACAAGCTGCAGGTTTTGTGATGCACAAAGCTGCAGAAGCAGAAAAGCCCAGGAGTTAAAGTTTGTCCAAGGAATGCCATGGAGGCATGATTTCAGAGCATTCCTCACACCTTAAGATGCCTTTGACATCACTGGTGACATTCATAGTTTGCCACTGCCCTTGTCCAGGGTTCCATTGCATGTACTGCTGCGCACATGCAGCCTGACACCCCGGATTTATCATCTCATACTGTACACACACAGGCTCTCTCAGTCCCAGACGTAATATTTACACAACAGATTGGATTAGCACATTTGCTGGGAGCTTGCTATGAATACCCCTTCAGATAATTTTTGTGGAAAAACTTTTGTTTGCTGATTAGCTCAATGCTAGCCTTCAGTCCAATATTTTCAGGTGAGGTTATTCAGAGTGAAAAGAAGGAAAGGATAAATCTGTATACTTGTATGAGATGTCTGCATGGTGGAATATTCCCTTCTCTCTGAACTGGCAAGATTGGAGCCAGCTTCAGGGCAGAAGCTGCACAGCTGTGCTAGCACAGCACTAAGCTTGGGACAAAGGGTCCTGCTGAGGATGTTGTAAGGTGATGAATGCAGGCCTGAGCCTTCTGGATTTAAACCACAACTTTTTCAATAATACAAGCCAAAGTGGAAAGTGAAAATGATAGACCTGCCCTTCAGCTGTGCTGTAATTTTTATACATGACTGAACTTGGACCACTCCTCGCAGTTCCTTGTATTTCTTGCCAGTATTGTTTCTTGGTTCTTAAAGGTTTGCTTCTAGTCTCAGGCCTCGCATTTAATTGCTTGAAATTATAATTAGAATGTAAGATCCTCATCTTCCTGTGTGTTCATGAAGCCAGGAACACCTCCGATCACAGCAAACTCCTACAAAAGGATAATTATGCTTTTAAGGAGATGGAAAAAGGAAAGAACCTACTCCCAGGATGAAACCTTGAGCAGTCTTGAGTAAATGATAAATTGGGGGTTAATATCAGGGGAAATAATGTCAGATTTTAACAAGACTGATGAAGCACAAAGAGTTTAATCCAGGAAAAATAAGTGGATAAAAAAAAGTCCTGTGTTTGAGACAACAGTCCTGGTTTGTTGCCACGGTGAAATGCGCCTGTGCGCAGAGGGTCCTGCCCAAAGCCTTTACAAATCCCTTATTTTAAAAGGTTCAGAAAGATTCAGGCTGTACCCAGCCTTTATGTTACACTGTTACACACATGTATAGATTTCATCTGTGTGAGAAAACTGTGGAGGCTTGCAGCTGGCTTTGGTGGCAGTAGAACCGTGACATTTTAAAACTCTCTTTTTTTTTTTTTTTTTTTTTTTTTTTTTTTACCTGTACAGCTGTCTCTGTAAAATGTAGCAATTGGTTCAAACCATGGTACAGCATGCAGACAATTAAAAAATACTTGAGGTGCTTCCTGAGAATTTATTTAAGTTATCAGGCAGCTTTAAGTTATTTGATCAACTACACCTGAATCTTGTCTTGATGTGAAAATTTGTACAAATATTTTTGTCAGCAGAGAAGAATGCCTTCACTAATAAAAGGCATGTTTCAAGCATGCTTGTGACTCTTTTCCTCCGTGCTCCAATTTTTTGTGTCACATCCACACAGCCAGAAGATCTGGACATCCTTTCTTCAGATTTTCAGTTTGCTGCATTGTGTAAAATAATGCCACGCCAAGATTATCTGTACTGAAGATATGGTATGATGAAAGCTGGTTCTGCAAAAAGATTCCTTAGGAAATGGCACTCTTCAAACTTTAACAGATCTTTAGAACAGCCTGTGTCAAACAGAGCATGCAGGGCTTTTGTCCCCCTTCCCATAATGTGGCTAATGTTAACTGCCTGAGCATTAATTTTAGTTTCTTTTCTTCTCTTTCATCAACTGAATGTCAAGATGATGTCTATATTTCATGCAGATAACGCAAATGGGGAAAATTTCTCTGTGGATACCTCTTCTGCTTTTTAATAAATTCTTTCTTTTGCCTGAAGAGAATTAGAAGCTGGCTTTTGACTTCCATTAATTTTTTTTTTTTTTTTTTTTTTTTAATTTAATATTTCTCTGCATGCATTAATAAATATTTTTAACTACACTTTGTACTGCAGCATTTCCATTTCCTGTTCCTCCAGTGCTTTCTGAATTGCTGAAGCAGATATTCAGTAGAACAGCAGATCAGGAAAAGCAAAGGGAATAAGTAGCGGAAATCTTGGCCCGTATTCCACCTCTTCCTCTAAGACAAAGACACGGAGTCTTAGCAGGCCTCCCTCTAGCCAGGCTCCTTTATAACTGACTGCTACTCAAAATAAAGGTATAATTATAAACTCAGGATTACTGATAGCTTTCTGAAGGCAAATAACACTGCTTAAAATTCAGTAAGTTAAAAATGATCAGAAGTTTTTTTCAGACTGTGACATTCTGGCTAGCTGTTGCATTGGGCATATTTTCAGCCAGACTGCTTGAACTGACTTCTGCAGGACTTCTCCCAGAGCCAGGAAAATACCATTTAGAGGAACAGCCTCCAAATCTTGTCTTTACTATCTGAATTCTTTCAGCATACCTTCTGATTTACCTCAGTAATAAGTAATTCATCTCCAGAGGAGGAAGAGGCTGCAAGCTTATAATAAAGCCTAAAGTATAGCAGTAGTTACCACCTCTGAATGGCAGCACAAGTCATAAGATTTAAAACTTTCCTATGGGCTTTGTAAAACATGAAGTGTATAGAAGTCTGGTAGCTGTCTGTTAATTTGCTATTAAGGCAAATAATTTCTTGTGTTTGTTTGTTAGAGATCGGGAAGAAGTGGCAACCAGCAGTCATTACTGAGAGGCAATCCACTTACCAGTCTTCCGGCTAAGCATTTATCATACAGGAACAATTGACCCCTCTAGTGGAATCAACAATGTACTGCAATTGTCTGTTTGTAGGTACTTAAGATTAGCAATGCAAAGAGAGCCACAGGTTTTTGCAAGACCTGTAACGCGGTGACCCGCTTGCACAGTGTCACAACATGAATCCATCTTTTTTCAAATGCCCTATTGTAAATCTTTAAAATGAAGGCCTCTTTTTTTGATGATGTCCAGGAAAGATAAAAGGAGAGAAATGTCAACCCTCCTACTTATAACTTCCTTTGTGCTTTTCAAGGCGCAATGTCTATTTTGCAACTGTCTCCTTTTCAATGCATGCTCTTTTCTCTGGAGGCTGTATGAATATTATACAATACCAAGTGCAGCTATTGGCACTTCACAAGGAACCTGGAATAATAAGTAAAAAGGATATGCCCCTAACCATGCAAAAAAGCTAATGCTTCTTCTGGTATCATTTACATCAGTGATTTTAATATTTTCTTCTGCATGTAGATCCCTAAATATTTTCAAGTGGAAGTTGCTGTATAACAAATTTGAACCCTTTGGGAACATGATAGCCTTTTTTAGTTAGCTTTTCCAAGCCCATTAGAAGCAGTCTGTGGGTTGAAAATCCCTCCTTTGCATTTTGCTACATAGATTGTTTGTATTCAAATAGTTAATGACTGGTAAATAATTTAAAAGTATTTGATGGAATTTAACAATAATAAAAGATAATTTTGCATGGAAGTTTTTGCAAAGCTTATTGTCTGAGGTAATGGTTCAGAGTACTTTTCCATAGAAGTGGAAAATATAGAAATGAATAGAATGAAGTAAGGAAGTTTAAATCACACACACAACGCACACACACCCTTGCCTATTTTTCAAAAAGCTCTTTCATTCATTTCCTTCCTGGAACTCCTCCTTTGTTTATCTGTCACCACTGGCTTTGCCCACATCCTTTAACATTTGAACCACTGCCTCATGCTTTTCATTTTGCTTTCTTGCAACATCTTTGGCATTTCGCATAGCTAGAAGCACTAACAGCATTACTTTACAAGGTAAAAGGTTAAAAAAAAAAAAAAAAAAAAAAAAAAAGAATATAACTTTGCTTACTCCAGGGAAACTTGCATCAACACAAACATGCACACATGCCCACAGACATCTCCAAAACACAAAGCCTTGTTTTAATCCCCCAGTAAAATAGTCCATAGATTTCCAGGGCAGTTTTTTTGGCTGACTACAGAGTACATCTTGGTCAGGCACTATTGTTTTTTCGGTCCTACTAGTGCTTCTTAAGACTGCAACATTCCCTTCCCTTCCCTTCCCTTCCCTTCCCTTCCCTTCCCTTCCCTTCCCTTCCCCCCCTTTTTTTTTTGTTTGTCTTTCTCAGCCTCTTTCCTTCTATTTCCTCTGTCCCCCTTTCTCTCCTTCCTTCTCTCTTTCCTTCTTTCACAGAATTATAGAGTCATAGAATGGCTTGGGTTGAAAGGGACTTTAAATAATATCTAGATCCAACCCCCCTGACATGGGCAGGGCTGTCACCAACTTTACTTTTTCATTAAGTCATAAACCTTAGGACTGCCATTATTCCCATATAGCTTTTGTTCCTAAGGTAACATCTATCAAAACTAAGCATTAATACACAAAATTTCAGTGCAGGTGATTCCCCAGTACAGGTGCAGATATCTGATAGAAAACCCTTTAAACAACGATCTGTCAGTGTGGGGCAAACCATATTATTTGAAAGAAAAACAGAAACCAATAGAAAAAGAGAGGGTTTAAAATATGTTTGATACTGACTACGTTGTGGATTCCAGCCAGATGATTCATTGTCTTCATTCTTTGCTTCTGCAATTCCCACAATAACTGCACCAAATATCTGAACACAAGTGCATTCTGGTTTAATACACATAAAAGGGATTGACTCTCTAAGGAATGCTTTTTGTTTCAAGAAATCTCACTAAAGCTAAATATTAGTAGTTATTGAAACACTCTTGGGTCCAGTCAAATTACAGAGCTAAAGTATTCAATGTCTTGTCTATAAGAGAGAGCTCTGAACTGTAACGACTGTATATATATTCTACAGCTGTTGAGAAAAGATCCGACATCAGTCCAAGATCAAATCAGAGATAACATCAAAACTGTATCAGGAAATAAAAGAAATACAAATCCTTGAAGGACGGGTGTAAATTGGACAAGCTCAAATCCTATAAGACTAAGAGAATGCAAGAAGTATTCCAAGGCAAGAACCAAAGTTTAGTGTTCTGTATACCAGAAAAGCATTATATATATTGTTACAACATATGAGACAACAATAGACAGAAAGATTTTATTTGTGTGTATTCAAAAAGTTGATGTATTTATAAAAGAAAAGCAAGAAGAAATTCAAGCATAACCATAAATCTAACTTAAACCGTAAATCAAACAACAGTAGGAATATAGAAATTATAGGTAGGGTAAAGTACTACTGTAAATCACATATGTGAAAATGAAACTGGGAAATCTATTTGTTGTGGACAAATCAAAGCTAATATTTGACATCACATGTAGCTATAAATTTTAGGCATATGTGTCTCTATGGTAGTGTTTCTAGTGTGTTTAGAAGCAGCAAATTCATCTATAAATTGTAACAGTGAGTTAGAGAAGCAGTAAGATAGAAGCCTCAAACTCAGAATAAAAATAAATCAGTTTTGTTAGCCTCTAACAGATTGAAATCCTGGCAGGGTAGAAGAAAAGCAAAGGCCCTGCTGTGAGGCTGAGGCAGGCACCATAGTTAGCTGATGGAGGTAAATGCTGGTATACTAACGAACTATTTGTGCCTGACGGACTGAAGCTAGAAGAGTTAAAGTTGTTTATTACATTTAGCAGAACTTTACAAAACCTGTAAGGATTCTGCTGGCACAAGAAGAGGAACTCAGCACCTTTACGCCATTCATGTTTTCATAAATCCATGACTGAAACTAAAACAAATGATGTACCTGAAAAAGAATTCATGAACCTATTTTGCCACTGGACTGGAGCATCACTGTTGTTTACCTATATGTTGTATACCTATTGTTTTGGGCAGAAGTAAGTCTAATCTGTCCATAAGAACTTTCAGTGATGGTAACTCCATCACCCCAAACTTGGATTCATAAAAAAATTCAATTTTTTTTAGAACAGGTTGGATTCTAAGCAGGTCATCTATTTGATGGAAATCTTTCCTCAGTTGGTGTGATATTTTAATATTTTTTCTATACTTCTGGTCACTAGTAATGGAAGTATTGATTGGTACTAAACTGAGGAAAAAACCTTGTGGGAGCAAAACACAAATATGTCAATAAGTCATTGAGATTTCCTCCTTAAAGTTTGTCTTGCAAACTGTTCCAGTGATGGCAATTTTCCTTAATTTGCTTATAAGAAACTTGTTAGACTCAGTGAAATCAAGTCATATAGTTTATCCTCTTTCCTACTTACATGACTTCTATCTTCTTGCAGTTTGAAATGTGGTATGAATTTTTTAAATCTGCATCAGGTATAAGAAAATTCTCTTTTTCATCCAGGTGCTTACAAATTATTAAATTATTGTACTCTCTTTGGGGACTGTTCCTATTTTCTCCCTCTTTTTGAGACAGGCATTATGCTTGGCTGCTTTAGCAAAGACATTTCCAGCCCCCACTGTATCCGTTGTCTTCCACAATTTCATATATTATTGTTAATGGCTCCAAGATTTCATGAGCCAGATTTTTTAAAATGACAAAATTCATCACATGTGGATGATTCAGAACTATCTTCTCTAGATTCTGTGAATACCTTTATCACTGGAAATAACTAGAAGAGCCACCTAAGAAAGCTGAAAACCGGTGTTAAATCTTGCCATCTCAGATAAGTAGCTCTTCTATTATGCTTATTGGGAGAATAGTTTTTTCTTTGGTTTGCCTTTGAATAGTCAGGTCCTTTCAGAATCTTTCTTACACATGTCCATTGCTAAGTGCATTTCAGTTTCTGTGCTGTTCTCATTTTTGCCCCTGAAATTGTGTTGCACATTTATACTTGTGTTACTTTCTAACTTAAATTCTTTTCCTTTAGATTAGGGTTCATGTCTGAATTCATATATCAGTCTAACTGGTGTTGTGGTGAGTTTCCTAGCTTTCCTCTGTCTTAAACATCTTCCAGATCTCCTTAATCATTATTCCCTGAGACCAACATCACTGGAGACCTCCCCTATCAATTTTCTGAGTTTATTGATTGCCTTTTTCTGAAATCTATTGGCTTTATATGTGCTAACACTTTCCAAACATCTTAAACTCTACCATTCCATGATAATGCTTGCCTCTTAATTTTCTATGAGTTAGAAGCATTTTCTGAAAGCTCTTCCATCCCATTTTCCTATCCTATGTAACTAGCAATGCATTCATGGACTTGCTGGACAGCTTGTCCTGATGTATTACTTTTGCAATAGATACTTAGGTAGTTAAATCACCTACAGCTTGCAGGTTATAGTATAATAAAACAGAATTCTTCTGTCTATGGGCCTGTATGAGAAGCAGCAACAACAGTTTCTTAGTAGCATATATAGTCACTCAAAAGAAAAATAAATGAAAATCATTTCTGATTGAGGGTAGTAGAAAAAATCAGTAAGACTTCCCCTTTTGCAATAAATACAGTCTAATAATATCCATGTCTAATTTGGCTTGAATCTCGTAGCTTAGTAACACTGCTTTAAAATTGATCGTTCTATCTTCTGTGTTCTTGGAGGCTAATTAAGCTCACAAACACAGGGAGCCTAAATTCTAACAATATTTGCCATTTATTAAAAGCCAAGGATGTGACTGAATTCCTGACATTTGTGATCCTTTAGTCCTTAAATTGTTAAAAATTACTCTAATAAGATTCATGACTTACACCAGTTTTATAATTATTGGTGCTAATTTTCCTCAGATCTGCTATTGACTAAGTATATGGACCAAATGAACCTCAGTGAACAGTTGAATTCTCTCACTCCGATTCTCTAAAGATGGATGTGAACCACTGTGTAATATAACTTCTAAAAGGGTACTACTTTAAGGTAGAGAGTATAATTTAGACTCTAGATTACAGTTTTAGAGATCAAAATATTGATAGACATCCATGGATTCAGTTGAACTTTTTCAAGTGACAGCAATTGAGGGTAATAATTGTATCATTGAGTATACAAAGAAATATATAAGTATATGCAAACAAGAACAGTATAGCTGTTCCTGAAGGCTTAGATCTGCTAAAGCAGTTGCCTTGAACAAAAGTTAACATCTACAGCTAATAAGGCATTTTACAACCTTCTCCTACTTAACTCAGTCCTGAGTCTCACACTGCAAGATGATATTAACTGATTTTAAGTGGGTGGAAAAAATATCAGGTAGAATGGTTGGCAGAAAACCTCCCTCCACATGTTTTGGCTGAATATACAGCATTTCCGTAACTTCTGAAATTAACATTTGAAGAAAAATATTTCCCATAACATCAATTATAAAGAAAATCCATGTGCAGGAACTGGTGCAGTTCCTCAAAGGTGCAGATACAGGTGTCATTTAGGATAAGTTTACACATTGTTAGATGCTGCAAATGTGGAACTGGTGACACCAGCCAGTGATGTTTTCAAAGCCAAGCTAGCCTTTTATGTCAGACACTTACATCAATTGTCAGTGACTGACAAAAGAGGTTACTGTTAAATATTGGCCTAAGCATTTGCTACCTAATGTAGCAAATGCAGCAAGGTGGTCTTGATAAGAGTCACTGAGACTCATTTTCTCTGCCTGTGTTCTTATAGAATACATCTTAGCACATTTTGTTACTAGGTACCACTAGGAGATTAATGCTTAAATTTTTTAATTTTTATTTATGTATTTAATTTATGTATTTGTTTATTTTTCCAAAAGAAGAAGAAAATAAGGGCCCCATTACTGTTCCTAAAAGGAAAACATAATTTTAAATCTTACACACATCCTCCTACATTATCCCAAAGAAGCCAATCACTCTCTGTACAGGCACTTCTTTTAATCTGTTCATAGGCAGATATATACTTTGGTGATATGTTCACAAGTAGCAGAATATATTACATTAAAGTAATAAGTCTGTTGACTTGGTTAACCCATTATGCACTGTTCAGTTATTTCACAATCATTTTTCCATCAGAAATTCTGTTCTAGTAGTTTACAAGGTTTGACTTCTTTACCTAAAGGTTATGCGCAGAAATCTTCTGATAGATTTCCCCAGGAGAGTGCATATTTTTAATTAATTGAGAAATACTTTTTAGCTAAAAACTGAACAAACTATCCATGCATATCTTCTTTTGCACAGTTACCAACAATGAACTTCTTAACTGTAACTTTGATAACTGCTTCTACTGGAAGTGTACTTCAATCCACCTTTAAATTGTTATTGCAAAAATACATTCATTCCCTTTTGGTGACAGCATGAGAAATTGAATATATAAACTTACTTTTAGTAGAAGATTTGCCACAAGGTTCTTAAGCCTTTATTGGCTATTTTGTAAGTTCAAGCAGCTTTCAAACAGTGGCAGAAAAATCCCTTCGAAAGTATTTTCCTAACTCCAGCTCAATTGTTTAATGCCATAAGCAGTACTAATCAACTTCCTTTTTTACCCCTTCTTTTTTTCATACCTGAAGTCCAAAGAAAATGAGAACAATAGTAGAAATAAGTCATTATACACATATTAGTGTTCTGAAGTCAGGAAACAGGATTAATCATACCCAAAATACCCAAAGAAAGTATGTTTATAATCCCTGTACATTCTCATTAGCTACTTGAAATCAGTCCGTGGAAATCTCTAATTGGGGAAGAAATTCTATACCAGATCTTTGCCCCAGAATTGACTGAATCAGGGCTCTAGGGGATAAACAACATGATTATCTTTGGCAGTTAGACTCAGCTGAAAGTCTGAATAAGAAAACAGATTCTCTTAAAAAATATTGATGCTATTGGCCTAACTCAGAACACACCTTTAACTGCGGTATGAATGTCCTTGCAGAAATATGAATCTGTTGCAATGTAATTTGGAGTTCAAGGGAAAAAGGCTCAGAGGTAATTTTTGCCTTTCTGTTGCTATAAAGGCTATAGTTATCACCCTCACCTGTTAAAAACTTTATCCATATTGTAGCATAGACTTAACATGCAGCAGACTTCAGTGACATCCAAGTCTTGATTTTTTTCTCAGTTTATTTTTTAAGAAAGAATCATCTCTTGTTTTGTTTTGTTTTTCTTTAATATGATTTCTAGTTCTTATGATTACTTCTCATGAAGAAATCTCTTCATCTGACCAGGCTGTAACTAGGAAATTTAAGAGGTGAAGACTTCACCATGTGTATTTAACTACCATCTTTCAGAAGCTCTATTTCCATTCTCCAGCATCTCTCTGATATGTTCTGTAGCTTTTATGGTCAAGACAATAAACCTGGGATGATAGCTGAATATCATCAAGCATACCATCTGTGATAGCTGCATTAACCCAGAAGAAAACAGGAAAGCCACTGAACTTATCTAAATGGCAGAAACCTAAGTACAGCAAATACAACATTATCCTCCTGGAAATAAAACATGGGAGGAGCTGTGGAGGCAGAAATGGAGACAAAATCTAGGATGTTGAAGGACAAAGTTGGGGAAATAAGACACAAGCTAGCAGTGGAAATATTTTGAATACAATAATAGCGGTGAATTAGGACATTTTTAAAGAATCCTGCTAGACTGAGAAAATTGAATAGACTGTGTAAGGACAAAAACTGAAAAAGTATGATAACTAATCATGGTTGAGTGGAAGCAAATCTGGGGCACAGGGACAACTTCGAAAGTTTTTGAGTAAAACAGATGCCTGAAAAAGAAAAGAAAAAAAAAAAAAAAAAAAAGAGAAAAAAGAGAAAGGCACACCAAAAGAACAGAGAACACTTCTATTAGCCCTCTTTTGCTGTATTTTCTGGCCAGGCATATGTATGTAAACATACGTAAATTTTATGCAGATTGTATCTTCAGCTTTTTTGATGCCCAGTGTACTCAGGTCTATAATATAGTTACCCAGAAGGAATCAGTGAATTCTTGCTGGCAAGGCAGAAGCATTTGGGTATGGATGGAGATCAAGTAGTTTTTCTTCCAGTTCTCTGTTAATGAGTGAAGAAGAGTGAATAACTCTCTGAATTAGGGCATGTGCTAAACTTGAAGTCATCTGTAAAGAGGATCAGAGGAGCCATGTATTAATGCATTGGAATAAAGGTATATATATATTCTGTTGGTATTTCCAAATTATGAAGCAATTGTTACAAATGACAGTTCAGTTTCTGTAATTCATATAAGGAGTCAGCAGGGATGTACTCTGGAGACAATCCATCCTGAGTCAAATATCTATATTTTTTGAAAGTTAGCTAAAAGATTTTTTACAAACCTTTAAAATATTTGTTCATAAGCAAATAGTATATACAGGGAAATATAAACCATTACTTTGTACTCTACACTGGATGGCACTGGAAACAGGAAATGCTAAAGTAAAAATTTCTACTTAACTATTTTAACCTGAGGTTTCACACTAGGTATGGCATTTTGACAAGTCCTGAAAGGACAACTGAATGCCAGCATCTGTCCTTCAAACAACAGAGTTTCAAAGACAGGAGAGGGAAGAAGATAGTCGTGACTATCATTTGGTGGAACATTCCCAATCATTTTTTATTTTTTTTTTCCAAATAGTTGTTCAAATGAATGAGTTGTAATTAACTATTCACATCATTTTTGTGTTTGCTTTCCACAAATAATTCAGCATATCAGTTTATTGGCAAGAATGATCAATGCCACAATGACTTTGCATTTATAATTATTATTATTACTAGCAGGCAGTTTCTGAGAGATATTCTCATCCAATTAGAAAACAAACATGTGACTGATATGTCCAATCGGATTCCCTTTTGAATGCCTAATATCAGACATGTTGGTTAAACTGCCTTCCAATAACCTGCATACCAAAAATATTTATAGAAATTGTTCAACAAAATATTTCAAATAATTACATGTAAGAGTGACAAGTGGTGAATTAAGCAAAAAGCCCCTCATCACAAATGAATTGTCATTCATCCAGCTCTGTTGCTGATATATGACTTTCCCCGGTTATTTCAGCTATATAATCAAGTTTTTTAGAAACCTGAACTTCCCAGCAAATGGGTGACTCAAGATAATTCAACTACTGTATTTCATCACTACATCCAGAAAGTAAAGTGCAACCAACAGTCAAGTTCAGCCTTGATGCTATCAGGAAAGTCTGAGTTAAGCTGTAACATGCTATTTCACCTTGGCTGAATCTTCTTCATCTTATCTATATCCAACAGGTCCACCATCAACTGACAGAAGAAGTTAGGATGCTGGAATGAGAAACAGTGGCTCCATGTGTGAAACAAGCTTTGCATTGCTGACTTTGTAGGAAAAGAAAACATTTAGCTTTCTGTTCTACTTACAGAGTAATATTTTAGAGAGGGAGAAATGCAGTGCCCCATTTTGGGGTGTCCATTTTCCTACCCAACATTTGCACATTGAAGTTTCCTTCTGGAGACAAAGTGCATAACAGGAACAGCTATGTTCCTGTACTAGTCCTGTATCAGACTATTCAATGCTACACATGAAAGAAGTTTCAGCTAAACTCTCTAAGTGTTGTTTTTTTAAGAAGTTTTGGTTCACCCCCTCTTCTTATCAAATCTGTAGCCCTCTCAGGCAGTTTTGTCACGTCCACCTTCTCTTTATTATGGAAAAACAGTATTCTCCCTATTGTTAAGGTTGGAAACAGCTTCTGAAGTCCTATTTTTGCCCTTATATAACTTTGGCTTGGAAATTAGTTTGGCCTGAAAATTTCCATACTTTGAAGGAAAAGAAGGATAATTAATTTTCTTCAAACAGCATATAATCAAACTAGTTTAGATTTAGAGGTCATTTAAAAATTACACTGATTGGAAATTGTTATTTAATGTTTTGCTACCTCTAACTCAAAAGCTGCTTATTACAACCCCTTCAGACTTTCTCTGTACTTAGATAAATTTGACAATTCCTAGCCATCTTAATTATATAAATATATATATATAAATATGAACAACAACAACAAACAACCTGCAATTTTGAAGGATAAGATTTTTAAATTTTATTTATTTATTTTTTTCAGCTTGTCTTTGGCCATATCCTTGTCCCTTTGTTTCAGCAGATGTCTTTGTGTTAGATTTAGTAGAAAAAATGGTGTTTCATAGATTCATTCTGCAAGAATATATAGAGATCTTCAAAAGAAATAGTAGGATGATTTTCACCACACATGATATTACAAAAAGAAATAATTCTCTCTCTCTCTCCCTCTCCTCATATATACACATATTTAATTTTTAGTGTTATTTGATAACTGAGAGTCAAGGAGATTTTGGAAAAATCTGGATCAAGTCAGTATTTTTTTTTATTAAACGGTGCATCTACATTATTATTTCTACTCAGGTCAATAATGTACTCCTTAAGTTAATCTTTCGATTCACTTCAGAATCTTTAGATTCACTAAACATAGACGTGTCCCATTCAGTCTGGGAACTGTGGCTAGAGCTGGTCCTAAGGAAAGACCCCAGAGAAATGCGGTGTGAACACCAGATGCTCAATGCCCGACACTTCTTTTTACAGGTCTACTCCAAAGACATCACTCTATTTGTGTTTCTGTAGTCAGAAGGCTACAGAAATCTTTCTGAATGTGATAAGGGCAAGTATTTACCAGTCGGTAATTCTGACATGAGTCTCCAGCTTGGAGGACTCTGAGGCCCTGGTTCCATCAGTGCACTTCTGCAATAATCACCAAAGTCATCTCTGGGTAAGAAAACATCCTTGTGAAGAGGACAGGTGAAAGCACCTGCCACAGTAGCACATGGAGAAAAAGGGAAACACAGGGAAACTCATCATGGTGAGCCCATACTAGCAGTTACAAAAAGCTGAAATTAACAAGGAGAGCTAAAAGACATGTAAGAAGAGTTGAGAAGGAATGTTTTAACTAAATCAGAAACAAATGAAATCCTAGAAATGGCATAGATCCAGTACTTGACCAGGATTGTAAAATTGTCGATCACTATGCATGAAAAACGGAAGTATTCATCATTAGCATGATGTATTCAACTCTTACAGTGATTAATTAAATACTTTCTATTCCATTAGAAACTGGGGAGGATGTGAAACAAAAACCATTATGCATTTTAGAATCTACTGTGTCCAACAACTTGCGCCCAGTAGTATTAAAGAGTTGGCTTAGCAACACTTGGAATATTAATGCTGATTTTGAGCAAATCTTGATTTGTGGGAAAAAAATATATAGATAAATAAATCTAGAGGACTAGTAACACATGTTACTATTTTAAAAAGAGTGAAATGATATCATATAAGGAGTTACAGGCTACTTAGTCTGGTATCAGTTTCTTTTAAAACCATGGAAGGGCTTGTACGGGACACAATCAGTAAAAAATAATAAGATTTTAGCATAATTAATGCCAGTTAATATGGTTTTATGGAAAATAGGTCTTATCAAGGAAATCTGTTATAATTTTTTCATAAGATCATTTAAGTCTGGGTGATAAAGATTAAAGTGTTAACATAATATACTTAGATCTCTATGATGAATTTTACCACTTATGTTGCATTATGATTTTAAAAAACAGCATTGCACAGACTCAGTGGAGAACAGTATAAAAAATAATGAAATAGGTTAAAAATCTGTTAATGAATGAAATACAAGTAGGTATTGCAAGTGGTCTGCAGTATAAAATGAAGGCATTTGATTCATGGCAACTGTAGGAATCATCTCAAATTTTCTTATTTAATACTTTGTCTTCTACAACACTCAGGATGATTCAGAGGGAGGTGCTTAAAGAAACCTAGCAGCAAGGATGTGGGATAATTTGTGCCACAGCAAGATTCCCTAACTTAGTTTGTCTCAAAAAGAAGCTCGTTCTAACAAAAGTTATCCCTGAAAATTCTGGGCACCCCTATACCTGTCGAGAAGTCTCTGTGAATACTTTTCCTTTCTTGGCCTTAGTGATTCCTTAGTTTCAGAATCTAACTGGAAATTTTATGGAAAAGTATTTTTCCATTTTACTCTTTCTACTTGTTTTGCCTCTCACTTTGGGTGTGTTATTAGACATACCTTTACTCTTTTCATAACTCTTTGACATCCCTTTTTTCATGGTCAACAGCCCCAGCGTCTTCGATCATTTTATCATAAGGGAACTTTTTAATGCTCTTGATCATTCCCATTGTCCTTCACTAAACCCTCTCTAAATCAGCATTATTGTTTATAAGATGGAGTCACTGGTACTGCACACAGTATTTCAGATCAGACTATAGCATTGGCAGTTTAATCCTTTCTCTATTAGTTCCCATTCTTTATGCATCTTAATATGTTTGCTTATCTGGTACAGCTGCACATTAAGCAGAAGTCTTTACTGAAGTAATTTACAAGGATAACTAGGTCCCTTTCTAAAGCTGGTAAGCTAATTTAGAGCTCTGTGAGGTGTTGAGTAATTCATATTTTTTCCACCCAGTGTACCTTACTTTGCTTTTGTTGATAATTCATTTGTCGGAGTGAGTAGGTCACACAATTTTGTTTGTTTCAGAAGTTGCACACAATCATCTCTGAACTTTAACTGAACTATTTTTTATCCCTTGCAAATTTTGCTGCCTCACAGCTCTTCCAGCTTCCCAAATGATTAATAAATAAGCAGATGAGTAGGAACCTTGGGGCCCACCGCTGTTATCCTTTGACATGATGAAATTGACCATTTAATCCTGCCCTTCACCTCTTTTGCCTCCACCACTTCTTGATCCATCACTACTTAGCTTCCTTCATAGCTTCTCACAAAGAATTTTGTCAGTGGCCCAGAGAGGTTAGAATAAATTACGCCAGCTGCTCTTCTTTATTAACATATTCAAGGAGTTCTAGGAGATTAACACAACAATATTTTGCTCTGTAGAAACTGTGCTGATTGGCCCTTATTTAGCCATAGTCTCCCAAGTGTTTGTTACTTTGTTTTAAATTATGATTTCTACTAATTTATTCAGTTCACCTATAATGCTTCTTGGTCTATTATTCTCTCAAATACCCAGAGCTTTTTTAAATACACAAATATTTAAAGACAGCCATATTTAAAGACAATTCCCATATTCATTCTATTGCTATTCTTTATATTCATTGATTACCTGAAGCTAGTACTGTATCTTTACTGATGAAATAGTTTGGTGGTGGTAATAAAACAGATGAGGATGTGCAAGCAGCTAAGAATGTGGCTTTTGGGTAGATAAGCATGGTGAAAACAGCTGGTAATATGAAGTGCTGTTGCTACTTAATGTACCATTCATTACTTACCCCGTTACTGTGAATATTTTGGTTCCCAGGCCCCAAATTCAGAGAGGATAAAAAGGCTGAGAAAGAGACAGATATATTAGATAGGATTTGAAAACAAACAAAAAAACAAACAAACAAAACAAAACAAACAAACAAATAATAATTTAAAAATTGCAAGATCAGAAATGCAAAATATTAAGTGAGATATTAAGGAACCTTGCAACATTTTGTATATTCAGATGAACAGGTAACTTAATGGTGTTGGCCAAATATTTAAAAGGAGAATTCTTTTTGGTTTCTCAAAACGGGGCTGAAAATGATGAAGACATATGATTGGGTCAAGTGGGAACTTCTGGCTGAAAGGTTAGAGGAGCTGAAGGGTAGAGTTTGGCAAGAACTTACCAAACATTATGATGGAAGTTTGTCAAAAAGCTGAAAGCTGGGCCCTGATTTTAGAGACAGTATTTGGGAAGGTGCTGGTTAGTCACAAGTGCTGCACAGGTATCAGGAAGAACAAGGGGGGGAATGCAGAAAATATGTTGACCTTAAAAAGAAACTTTCCTCAACTAAGCTTTTAATTTCCAAAAATATTCTAATAAAGACATTGACTGGTATGAAACAGAGAAATTGTGAATGAAGAACAGAAACACGGCATGTGATTAAGGTTACCAGAGCTGCAAGACTATTTTGGTAATTCAAACTGTTAATCTGAGGACTACATATTATTAAGCATTCTAGTTTATAAATGGATTTTGGTTTTAGATCTAATGAGTCAAATCTGAATTATTTATCCAGTTCTCAGCTGTGTGATTCAAAATAGTCTGCATAACTAATTACGACTGATATTATTCTTTGTTTACACCTGCCATTTGTTCCTAAAACCATAAAGAAAAGAAAAATCTGTTTCAATAAATAATGATATCCTCAGGCCAGCCCACTTATGTTTGATTTTTCACTTATGCGTGTACTTTCTCTGGTGCTTTTATTCATTTGGGATACACTTAAAATACAGATTTGCTACACCCTACCGAAAACAGGGTAGAATGTTCTAATACTTTGTCACCATAATTCAAGCAGGAACTGTAATGGTAGCTTGGGGAACACAGGACCAATGCTGAACTCCAGCACAGGCTCCCTATTTCAACAGAAGAAAAATTGATTTTAGAGAGTATTTCTTTCAGGGGTTGAACTTAAAGCCTACCTTGCTATGGGATTAAGCATTGTGAGTGGAAGGCCCAAGACTATTTTCCTTATTGTATATCAACCTGGGGAGATGGCAAGCAACACTCCAGCATTAATCTGCTTTTTTGTTCTGCACTGTCTTCACTTCAGGTAGACAGAGTAAGAAGAGAAAAAGAGGAAAAGCAAAGAGTGACCCCCTTGCAAGCTTTTGTTGTCTGTGAGAAATGGTAGTGAGTGTGTTATTTGCAGTCTTTTGTGTGGTTACAGTGTGCTCAGAAGATGCTTTGTCTCAGGCCTCAAGTTCTAGCTAGCTTTAGAATTGCAAAGCACCATGTGAATCACCAGTACTCTAATCGGTAGCTCTAGCCTCATACTCCCAATGAACTGGAGTACAAGCACAAAATGGTTTTCAGCTAGTTAGTAACTTGTCATGCCTTTTAGGCATATTTCAGAGGCTGAGTGTAGGTTAATTTTTTCACTGCTTCAGACAAGTTACTTAGACCCATATCCTTATCTGGATTTGACTTGCTATTGAGAATGATAGAAATGAAGTGTTTTAATACCTGCAGTGCAGCTACACTCTCAAATAACTTGTCTCTCCAGTTCACTCCCAGGTCCTGGTCCACTGATCATCAACACTATGTGTGTGTGTTATTTTTCCCCCACATTATTCCTCAGGAGTAATTCAATTTCATCTCTCCTAGATCTAATTCGTGTGAAATGTGGGGGAGGTTCCTTCAAGGCAAGACTGTAAACAAGACTGCCAGGTTTGGTGCATCCTGTTTTATAAAACCCTTCAAATCTATCTGTGTAAAATATCCAAGGCAATAAATCTGAGGGAATCTTAAGCTTTTATTTTATGTCTTAGAAGAGAATCCTTGGGGACTTGCCAAAAACATCACTCTACTGGGCCATGACAGTTCTCAGGTTTAGGCACTTTTATGTATAAAAGACAGATGCCTTTAGCATAGTAGGTGTAGTCTTTGAGAACGTGCACCTTTGCCTTGAATCACTGTCTTTGAAATGGGATCGGGACACTTTCCCAACTCACTGGAATGTGGGAATGAAAACACTGAAGTCATGTGAAAACAATTGTGTTAGTTAAAAGTGGAGTGCGAGATGAGAGACTTGTCCTACCTTACCTTCTAGTTCATATTTAACTCACCCACTCAACTTTTGGAGGCTGGCTATACCACCTGATCCTTTGGGTCAAGTCCTGCTTTTCCTAGCACAGTGTGAAGTTTGCTCTGGGACAGAAGTTCCTCGTGTCCTACTGCAGCCTGGGAAGCTGCTCAGCTCAGCAGCACCTGGCTATACCTGAAAGAGATGACTGCCTGAAGAGAAACTGCATTAGTGATCAGACATGGAAGCAAGGTGGAAGGGTGCTGCAGGGGCATGGGGGCCTTAGGAGGCATGACTGTCAGATTTGTCATAGGGTGAGAGCCAAAGGGAGCCCAAGGCAGCCCAAGGTCTCAGGGAGCTTCTGCAAGGGCAAGTTGAGAGGGAGTCACTCCATCCTGTGAAAATGCTGGCTGTGTAAAGGGGTGGATGAGTTGGTCAGGGGAACTAAATTAAACTAGTCTGGAGATCTTAGGAGTGGAAGATTTCATTTCCTAGAAAAACTGATTTAAAACTGCTTATCCTACCTATTTGTCCACCTATCATAAGTAATTCCAGGTGCCTATCACTGTCACTATCAGTCCTTTGTTGGAAATCTCTTTACATCACCTCTTCTCACATGATATTATCAAAGGGTTCATCTAAACCAGATCCTCAGAGCAAAATACGTTGCTTCAGCTCTGCAATTGCCTCTGATTTTAGCCAGATTAAAATTATAGGGAAGAGCTGAATTTTAATTCCCCTGAAATTCTGGCATAAAGGCCTAATTATGATGTTTCTGTTTTGAATGCATCTCATAAGCAGGTGATATGAATAAATTCCCAAACAGAGGGTACTGCAGAGGGGTAGACAATGGTATATTTGGCACTCTAAATGTACTGATCAAATAAGATTTCACAGATGCATTGTTTGTATTTTACTGTTGTCTCATTACACACTTTCTGAATACATATAATACTGTTTTCAAGGTAACTCCCATAAGCAATAAGAAAAAGAAAATTCACAAGAGATATAGAAAAAAAGACTCGATTTTTGATTAAAATTCAGTATTTTGTTTTACGAAGGATTACTATTAGAAGTTTAGTTATCTACCACTGACTTAATGTTGAAGGCAGCTGAATACACACTTCAGTGCTGAAGTACTTCACTTTATCTTCACGTGTTTTTCCTTAAATATTTGCATTAAGATAGTACTCCTATATTATGAAAAATCTTGTGAAAAAATAGAATTTCATAAATTGTTCGGAAAAGTAAGATAGAAAGGTTATGTGTCAGAGACAAGCAATGGAGGGAGGAAAAAAGAGGAAGAAAGGCTTATGAAACAAAATTAAGAAGCAAAGGGGACACTAATAAGAGGGCATGGATATGGAAAAGGGAAAGTTCGAAGAAAATGAGATAAAAATGCAAATATTTAATACTGTGACATTGTGATGCTTCTATTTCTTTTCTATTCTTAAAAATGGTGAGACAGAGTGAAAGACCTTGTATTTTCTTTAATTTGTTCTTTAAAGAAAATGAAGTCTCAAACATTGGCCCACTGTAGCCAGCCTCCTACTATTGCAACACTTTGTTCACGATACAGGAATGTTGCAGCTGAACCAAAGAATTGTCCCACAGTCTCCATGTGCCTGGGGTTAGGCCCAGGCAAAGGCTTGCAATAAGTTCACTCACCTTTTGACATTAGCAAACACAGAGAACTGAAATACAACTTCTTTGTGCAAATGTTTTCATGTCACAGCACTCTCTGCAATAGCATATTTCTCATCATGCTGACAAATCTGCCAGCATTCCAGATGCTTTCCAGTTCTTCCCAGGAAGAGCTTACTATGACATGCAGTAAAAGCCCTAAAGATCAGTTTTGGTTTTGGTTTTGTCTGCACCAAAGAGCTGATTTCATTGTAACTACATCAGTGTCAGGAAAGCAGTTTAGAAATAAATAGGTCAGCCTTTTGTCAGCTGCTCACTGGGAGAAGAAAAGAAAAAAGAAAAAAAGAAAAAAAGAAAAAAGAAAAAAGAAAAA
>CM021768.1:79082917-79319337 GCA_011076525.1 Nettapus auritus
CAAAGAAAAGAAAAGAAAAGAAAAGAAAAGAAAAGAAAAGAAAAGAAAAGAAAAGAAAAGAAAAGAAAAGAAAAGAGAAAAGAAAAAAAGAAAAGAAAAAAAGAAAAGAAAAAAAGAAAAAAACTAACAGCTAGGGCATTTAAAATGTCATCTCCAGTTAGCACAGAAGAATACAACTTTCATAAGAGATAAAACAGACATGGCTGCACAATCATTTCTTATGTGTTTTAGTGCAAAATTGACCAATTTGGCTTAAATGGTTTTTGTTTGTTTGTTTGTTTGTTTGTTTTTCTGGCAAGATGCATTAGTAATATCCATAAAACTCTTTCCCTACAGTGTTTTGTGAGCATCATGGACTTTCTACCAAAGTACCAAGAACTACCAGAGCTGAGGAAAAAGGGCTCTGAAGAAAGCAACTAAAACTGCCTCATCTTGTTCCACAGTGGGCACTGCCTGCTCTCAGAGCATGTTCTTACTAACCGTGTTCAAGCACACCAAAAGGATCTTTCCAGAATTACCTGGCATCAAAACCAGTGATGCTGTTAATCTTTTTGGTACCTCCTGGTATCTATTCTGCATCTTTTACCTCAACTCCCAGAACAATGGTCTCTGAGGTCTGGACAGCTGTTGTCTTCCAGATGTGCTAGCACAATCAATTCCCTTCTCTTGTGTGTCCACAGCTGCTCACCACTGACCTTCTCTTTGGGGTTAGTCCTCCACCTCCCTCCCCATCAGCTCAGCCTCATCTCTCATGATAGTTTCTCATATAATCATTTCCTAACATGTTTCTTTGAAGATGAGCCAGGTTGGCTCAGACTGTTTAAATCACAGGGCTCACTTATCTGACTAGCTGTAACTGAAATGGGTTAGGGAGAATGCCATAAGCAGTGGATTCTAGGGGGAATATTTTCTGGCACAAGAGATAAGATGGATCACTAAAAGCTTTCCCCCAGCACATATTTTAGAGTTCATCTCTGCCTACACCTTTTAGAGACATCATCAGGTGCAGATTGAAGAGCCAGAAACATAGTCAAATCTGAAGAATGAGCTCTGCATTCTCTGAACCTGGAATTACTGAGGTTGAGGTATTCAGCCCTGCTGATGGACAGACTACCCAAATAGCACTTAGACTCCTATAAACCACCTGGAACTCTTACGTGGAATTGAGATATTAGATCATAATTTGAAGGAAGAAGATATTATATTTCTATTTAAAATGTATTTTTTGGTCTAAAACTTATTGGACAGAAAAAAAAAAAAAAAAGATAGCTGCTCCCTCAATGATTTGAAACTCAGATTTTTATATTTGTTTAAAAGACTAGAGTGTTTGATGGTAACTGAAAGAACTAAAGACGCCCCAAGGTATAGCCTTCCCTTTTCCCTTTTTCCCCTTAATTCTGAAACAGCAAACTGATTATCATATACTCACTTTTCCTAAAGGCAGAGAGCAAGATGCAGCATGAGAAGTAAAAAATAGCACTAGAGCCTCAGGTAAGACCCAGGAGCTCTGACTATCCATGGCACTGTATATTTTGATGGGGAGAATTGCACACTGGGCAGAACTGGCAGACTGGAGAGTGAGTATTGAGTATGTATTAACTGGAGCTTGCTTGACCTAAAATTTAAATAATTAAAAGCCCTATTAGAAATTACACTCCAACCCCTTACCTTATTACTATTAAT
Source organism: Nettapus auritus (assembly GCA_011076525.1). NCBI lineage: Eukaryota > Metazoa > Chordata > Aves > Anseriformes > Anatidae > Nettapus > Nettapus auritus. Next base: position 79,084,601 of record CM021768.1, read on the forward strand.
TTGACCCCTATTCCCCCCCCCCCCCCAACACTTCAATTTATTAGAGAATGATAATTTAGTCTTGAAGTGCAGCTATACATCAGAGGGATATTTTTACTACAATTTTCATTTCGTATATGTAGGTCCATATAAAACTATATAGAAGATGTAGGTAAACAGTCATGATGCTCTAAACTCTAACCTGACCCCTTAACTCTGAGGACATCTTATTTTCTTCACACCCACCAGCCAGGAGAATAATAGCAAAAGGCAGCATGATCACTTTTTGTCTTCATAAATTTAGTAGACTATATTCCAATTCATTGATGCATGGTCCAAGTTTGAACATGATCTTCCACCAAAAGAAACAGCGTTTAAAAACTGCTGTGTCACTGTTAAACATCAAGATGGAACTGTTCAAGAGAAATAAGGTACATCAAAAGCACCTTCTGTCTTCACAGAAGCCATTTTCCACCTTCCAATAGACTTTGGAGAATTAAGAACGTATGCTTTTATTGCAAACCTTTCCCAGTATTCTTGAATAAGTGATGTAATACAAAATTACAGTTGTAAAAAGCATTAAGTTGTAAATCCACATATATTCTCCTGACAATTGTTTTAAAATAGCAGGGAATAAACCAGCAATGTTTACTATCATCTTTTTAGATTTTGTAATTTTTTTTTTTGCCTACGGTTTGAAAGGCCCTAGACACCGAGGCTATGATGAAACAGTTATCGGATCAGTTCCAAGAAGATACAGAACCTGGTTATGTATCCTACCCATGCCCTTGATGAGCCCTTACTCAGTCCCATCAAAGAGAATACACATATACAAATGCTAACTCTTCAATATTAGTAACCATTTAACTACTTCTCTATTTTTTTTGCTCATGTAAAAGTCATTAGTTTTTTTCCAGAGCAGATCTGTGGCTTTCAAGGTTGGAGTGCCACATTAGACAACTTTGTAATGATTTAAGGTGTATTGCCAAAGAGTTTCTTTTTGATTTCTATCCAAAACATACACACACACAAAAATAACATGAAATTTACCAACTCTAGAATCATGCTGTTGACATGTCTGGAGGGTGATTAATTGTGCCCCTAGGGTTTATGCAATGTTCTATTTTGGACAAAAAGAGCTTTTAAAATCTATCTAAGAACTATAATTATGAGTGAGGACAGAGACTCATAACTATAAACTGGTTCTCTGTGTTTCTTATTTAAGCACCTGCCAACACTGAAAGATGGAAAGCTGAAGAGCGTTTTGTACCAGCAAGCAGAATACAGCAACTTTTCAGGATAAATTCTATCTGCTGTGAACAGTTTTGTCTAGTAAGAGCCAATGAATCTATTAATCTGTTCTGCAAGACAATGGATAGCGACGACCTGTCAGCTTTATGAGATACATCAATGTCTTTCCATATCTTTCTGAAGAAGGCCTATGTGCCCTCTGCAGGCTCTGTATGATGCAGTAGCACCATTAACACTGTCATTGCTACTGTTACAGACCTTTCTTTCTCAGGATTTCTAACAGTTGTTTCATTAAGACACATTACATGGGGTTAAAATTTTGCACAGATTTATTTATTTATTTATTTATTTTTTTTCCCAGAGAGTGAGTTTGAATTTGTACAATATTTTTTAAAACATAAAAGCCCCAAAGTCACTCTGAATTTGAATTTATATAGTTATTAAAAATCAACAAAGTAGAGATATTTGTTTTCTTATCCTTAAAAGGAAGGGCATACAAAACAAAAAACTACAGTGGCAGAGCTATTGGTAGCTTGACACTGATTCATTCCTTGTGTTGCCTCCATATTGATTTAAAGGATGTGAAAAGAGAGTATAAATTTATGGGGACATTTTGGATCAAATTTTGCATTAATTTATTAAATTAAATTTATAGAGTACTAAACCATTGACCCTATCATTTGACTTCACAGACTTATGGCTGAATCTCAAGCCTACTGAAGTCAATAAGGGTCTTTTAAACAGTAGGCTTCAAATCAGGACCATGCTGCCTGACTCCTCTCTCACGTGAAGCATTTTAAAAATGAGTGGTATTACATCAGAATAAAGCTATAAAGAAAGCAAATCCATTCCCAGTCTTCAAGAAAAAGGTGCAATTAGCAATATAAAATGGACGTAGCTGTGTGTACATATGTTCCAGAGTTCACTTTGATTCTCTCATAAAGGGGTTCAGAAAGCAGAAAATGAAGGGAGGGTTAAAAGATTATAGGAGGAGTAATAAAGAAGCTGGCTAACTGCCCATGAGATTTAACATGGGAAAAATGAAAGCTAATATACCTCAGGAAAAAATGATCCGCAGCTCAAATATTTAACTAGAAGGGAAAACTTGGAAGTTTTTAGGGTTGAAAAAGTCTGAACGATTAGAAGAACCAAAGAAGCTCATCTTAAAGAGAAAATTCTCCCACTTTAAGCACATAATGTATATTTAAAGCTGTACTATCCTTTTTGAGCGTTCATGATCCTACAAATATGACTGTGCTATATAATGGTATAGATATTCAACACAGGAATGGAGTTAAGCAATCTCCATCTAACATATATCTATACTTATACCTTCACACTTAGGTGCACACTATTTTTAAATAGCACAATTATCATCCAAATTGTAACACTATAACTTTCAGGTACCGACTTGACCTGTAGATACAAGCCTACAGTATACGTCAATGAAAAAACAAATACAACTGTAGTCTTTTTGAGATGGATTCTGATGCAATAGCCTCTGAAATATGATGTTTATTTGTAAGTACTGCTTTATAAAAACAATATCATTAAGTTGCTGGCAGTTGAGAGATAAGTAACAAAATTACCAGGAGCCTGGATTTTCTAATCTGTAAAGACAGAACTGAGTAGCAATGGTAATGGAATTTTACCCCCCAGTTAACTGGGTTTCCAATATGGTGTATGGTGTGGTTTAAAAAACATAGGTTGAATAGCAACTGAAAGAAACTCCTTTTTTTTTTTTTTCCACTTACATGGGAAAGAGGTAAAAATGCAAGCAGTACTATGACTGCAAAGTTCACTGTGTCAGTAAGATGGGTTGACATTCTGACAATTTTTGAAGGACATTAGTGGAAAGATGTGTGGAGGATTTATTTTAAGTAGTAGACTCCATAGATATAACTGTTCACAAGACAATTCAGGCAAATGTTTCATCTCAGGCAACATTTCAGACAATGAACATCCACAAGCAATGATAAAAAAGACCCATGATTTTTTCCTCTAAAACTAAGCCTAAACTGGAGATAGAATGCCATAGTGTGTTGTAAGGACGAGAAAAACAAGACAAAAATACACTTCTTTCTTTTCATATCTCAGTCAAGAGTTTGGAAATGCTGAATAATTGATATTTTCTTTCTTCACACCATATATTTTTATCTGTACTGTCAAAGATATTTTACAGACGGCAATGGATACAGGCCATATAGAGAAAATGTTGATACTGGCTTGGTCAAAGTATTTGCATGTACATTGTACATGCATGTACTTGCATGTACAGTTTAAGTTTCCAGGTTTTCCAGGTGTTCTGAGGGACTGAAGTAAAGTGTTGAGTCACTTTGGGAGTTAGCAGCCTCTACACTATACTCCTATTGCCAAAGTGCTTCATTGCAGCTGTCTTTGTAGACTCTGCAGGGGCTAAGTGTATCTAGGTTTAACTAGACTCTCCAGATTTTCCAAGTGCTGAAAATTAATATAAGCTCAGGTCAAAGTGTATCTACGGCTCTGAAGTGGTACCCTGTGCTCTCCTTTTCTTGCTCTGTGTTGTGATCCTTTGTTGCAACTTCTCTTATATTAAATCTGCAACCAAAATATATAACTCTGTGTCCTGTTGACCTCAGGCAACAACAACTGCATTTATATAGCACTCAGGATAATACGAGCTCACCTGATTGGGTCCCACAAGTTTAATTTTAATGCAAAAAATTATCGGTACCATTAAGGTCTTTCTAGACATCTGAGAAAAATTATTAAAAAAAAAAAAAAAAAAAAAAAAAAAAGAGAAAGAAGGAAAAATAGACATCTAGTACCATATTGTTAAGCTCATTTGATGAGGGTATGTAAAATGAAGGAAATTAGAATAGCACAGAGGGTGGGGAAGATAGTGAAAAAATACAAAAATCTTTTTCAAAGAGGTAGAGGAATGAAAGGAGAAGGAATATGCTTTTAAAATTTAGTGGTCACAGAAGAAGGAACACCAGAATGTGTCACATTAATAAGCATTGTAAGTAGGGATGTTGATTAACTCGGAAATGACTTATTATAATATAAATGACAGGATGTAATGGAACCAAACTAACAAGGTATGCAATGTGTATTAGAGAAAGTAAAATGAAAGCTAAATTCCTGTGGGACAAATAAGCCTTAGAAAAGTTTATAACAGGTTTATTACAAACGGGATTTGGAAGTTGGTAGTTTAGAAAAGATGAGGAAGTTGAACAGAATCTAGAGATTGGTGGGTATTGAGAATGCTGCAATTGAGCCTAGAAAAAAAAAAAAAAAAAGGTTAAAAAAAGTAAAAAACAAAAACAAAAACAAAAACAACAACAAAAGAAATAACTGTATGGAAGAATGGAAGAATTAATAAACTACTTTTTTTTTTTTTTTTTTTTTTTTTTTTTTTTCTGTGTGCTATACAGCCTCTAGTTTGGTCAAATGGCAGTACTCATCTAATAACTGAGCCTCTCTAAGTTTAAATCACAACAGCAGGATTTTAAAGGACTCACATTCTGAAGATTAAGAAAATGCACACACCTTCCTATCACTGACAAAAAGGAAAAAAAAAAAAAGGTATCTCATTTTATCCAGGTGTACTAAAATACATATAATTTATATGTATTTTTTGTATTTGTATTTGTATTTTGTATTTTGTATTTTGTATTTTGTATTTGTATTTTTGATACATAGTTAAAAAAGGGTTACTACAAATGCTCTCTGTGGCATGATAGTCTCTGTATGCCAAAATAATCAAGACCACAAAATATATGCTAACGAAAAATGACTGCCTCTGTTAAAGAAATGAAAGGGTGTTTGTGATCATGTGGATACACATCACTTTCCTGTTTCCATAAAATCGCTGCCTTTGATTAAATTACAAAATAACCAGAAGTTTTGCATCCTTTCAACATTTTAATTTTCTGCAAAAAAAAAAAAAAAAGGATTATAGCTACAATGATAATTTCAGAAAATAAATAAAGAAAGAAAGAAAGAAAGAAAGAAAGAAAGAAAGAAAGAAAGAAAGAAAGAAAGAAGCCTCACCAAAACCTGTGCATTTGCATGTTTACCGCAAGACAAGTCATGGCAGAAGAATATATACTGCATTAGAAGATATGCTATGCCTCATGAAATGAGCATAAATGAAGTGGGACAGAGAGAAGAAAATGATGAAATGGTAGAACAGAGGAGATGTGTTCAGACAGAAGAGTGACTGCAAATGAAGCTGCAAACCCAGCACTCAGCAGTGTGAAATGAATGTGTAGGTTATATTATTTTGTTGCCAGGACCCTGGAACCTAAGAGCAGACATTTTGAATCTGGCATATTCAATACTTTGGGTATTACAAAAATATAAAACTGAATAGCATTGAGGTGGACTATAAAGAAATGTATAGAAGGCAATAAAAAATAAAATATGTTTTGAATATCAGCTAGAAAGATTAATAACATAATTGAACCAATGAAAAAGTAATTTTATGCTAGATATCATAGTATTATTATTTTCTTTATCTATATACTTTTGGACTATGTATGCTAGGTATTTGAAATGCTTGTTTTACATACTGCGTTATATGAGCAGATGGCAGAATGGCTGGGTAGGCATTTGTGATGCTTGGCTTACCATTTTTAGTCAATGAAAACTAGAAGATATTGGTACTGGTATGATTGCATAAGCATTTTTAGTAAAATTAGATTCTTTTTTATACTCTAGTACAATTCTGAGACCACTAAAATGTTGTCATGGCTAGGCTGGCAGTCAAGTGAAATTTCTGAGAGTAAGTGTATTTACATAGAACAGCATTTACACAGTTAATGTAAGCCACTCAGAGAAGTGTGGTGCTAAAATATTACATCCAAAAAAGTGAACCATTTAGTATATTATAAAGGCATGCTACCTCTGCAGCAGGAGCTGGCCTCACTAAGTAATTGTTCTTTTAAAAAGAATTATTATGAAAAAAGTGCAAAAAAAGTAAGACCAATAGAGATGATTCAGAAATGACAGACGGAGCATGTCAGAGATGAGACTGCAGCTCAGAGGAGAGAACATTAAAATCCAGAGCTATGACTAATAAGCACAAATACAAATGCAGCAAAAATAAAATTAAAACTAATTTTTGATAGTAGTTGGTACCTGGCAATTCACCGAAGTCTTAGGAGTCTTTCAGCTGACAATACAGTCCTCCAAAAAGTCTGTAGCAAGTTCATTCAATACTAATAGTATTGAAGATAAGAAAGACTAAAAATCTAAAATATGAGGTAGAAAGAGTAGGACTTAACAGAAAAAGGGAAATTGTACAAGCTAGAGGAAAAACAATAGAAAAAATATCAAAAAATGCAAAAAAAAAATAAATAAAATGTTGCACACTGCAAGTGCTGAAAAGTTGCAATCATATATCTTGTGTTTGAGGAAAAAAGAATTAATAGCAAAAATACTCAACAAAGTATTCATGTATTATGCTTTGGGGAAGAACTAATTTAAAAGCAAAAACAAAAACAAAGCACAGCAGTTCTCAAATAATTTCAGCTGTCAAAGCAAATATGTGTGGTATAAAATAAATGAAAAAAAAAACGCATCTTTTTTTTATTATTATTATTGTCCAGTGGCAGAAGGAACTATTGACTACTCCACAGCTGATGTTTGCTTTGTGATACTGGAAATTGGAAGCTGACTGCTAAAAGGTTAATGAGGAATAATAAAAGTAAGTTAACACACAGACCACTCATGAATATTATCTCAGAGTGTAGCTATTCTGTAGCTGATATTCAATGTTTCATATGTACTATAGACAAAGCAAAGCATTATATTAACTAAATATTCCTCTGCTTATATAAGGAAAAAAGAATTTTAAAATTTAATTAATTAGAAACTGTATTTGCTTGACAACCAGAAGTACTTTTTACAAAGAGTTTAAAGATAAGTCAGGATACTGACTGAAGGCTGAGAGTAAAATATGAAGTGTTTTTCTAGGGATTTAGATAGCAAACATCAACTAACATTAACAAGACCTATGTCATTAGACCAAAATGCAGTTTTAAGAGGTGAATTTTAGCACTTTCCCCTTTTGCCCTGGAGATTTCCATTCCTACCCTTTCAAAAGTCCTTCATGCATTGCTGTTTCTCATCTCTATACAGTCAGAATTCTTTCATTCTTTTTAATTTTTTTTTTTTTCTATATTTTCCTCTGTCCTCCAACTTTATTCTCTCATCCTTACTCCTCAAAGACAGCCAATCTTTTCTTTTCCAAAAAGGCAATTGCTGTTTAACCCAGCAGGCAGCTGAGCACCACACAGTCATTTGCTCCCCAAGCCCTGAGTGGGATGGGGGACAAAGTCGGAAGAAAAAAGTAGAAACTTGTAGGTTGAGATAAAGAGAGTTTAATAGGATAGAAAATGAAGGGAAAATAATAGTAACAAACACACAAACAAATATATAAAAAACAAGTGATTCACAATGTGATTGCTCACCACCTGCTGACTGCCCGTCAGTCCCTGAGCAGCGGTATGTCCCATCCACCCCCCCCCCCCCCCCAAAGTTATCCCAGTTTTTATTGTCTCACGTGGTATTGTATGGTATGGAATATCCTTTGGCTGGTTCGGGTCAGCTGTCTAGGTTGTGTCTCCTCCAAGCTCCTTATACACCTCCAGCTTGTTCAAAAATCCTTTGCTTGGTCCTTGAAAGTCATCACCAACCTTAGTTTCACTTGGATCATACACTCATGCTACCATTCAGCATTTCCTGTCTTTCATTTTAATCCTTTTGGTACCCCTGTATGGCATGTATCCTACTGTCCTGTGAAGTTGCCTTTACCCTCCCACTCAGCCTCCATCCATCCATTTCTCTGGCTTTGTCTTTCAGAACTCTGAAGTGCTTCCTTTCCCTTCTTCTAAAAGTCCTTTCTATTCCTGCTTTCTGGTCTGACTGCTTTTCCATCAGTAGGACTTCCCTGTCTGTAACCTTTTGCTTGGGGTTGCCACATTAAGTCCACCTCATCTTAACTACCAGTGATAGGGTATATCAGCCAACCCTCCTCTGCCTGCTTCAGTTCTCCCACTGCCAGGAAGCACTTTATCTCTGTATTCTGCTGCTATTTCAAATACTGACTGGTATTCCCAGGGAGATGTTATGACTTTATGTACCAAGGAAAACCACGACTTGTTTCTGCTGCTCACATTCTATACTGAGGTGGGAAAGCTTTTCATCCTCGGTCAAAATTAAGCTTTTCACAGTGAAATATGAAGTAGAATAGGTGAAAATAATGACCCATATACATAGCTGGTATAAAATATATGTTTTACCAAACTATTATTTTCTCTGACACTATGTATGTTTTGACACAACAGAAAAAGCTGTGGATAATTTTTCATTGTATTTGGAATTTTTGAAGTTCTCCATATCTTTGATTATAAGAAGGCACTTATTTTTCTTTTCTATTTTGTTTAATTTTCTTTCATTTCATTTCATTTTGTTTTGTTTCATTTCTTTTAGTTTCTTTTTTTTTTTTTTTTTTTTTTTTTTTTTTTTTTTTTTTTTTTTTGGAGTATCACAAAGCAAAATGCCTGTTTCTGGTCTGCACAGTGTTAAGATTGACCCCAACTCATTGCTTAATCAATCAAATTTAAAGCTTATGTTAGTAGCTTCACCAGAATGTAAAAGGTCTTCTTGAAAGACAGTCGACTGTTCTCCACCACAATGGGAGGTGTCCATCCTCCTTGAGCTTCCAGGGCTAGTAAAACATCTTAAGCACCATAAGCAAATTAAATGTGTGGACACATGATGGTGGAATTATTAATGATACCATTATAGTAATGATTTCTGTGCATGTCTCTTCCCAACAGAAGTGCTTGAAAAAACACAATCACATATGCCTCTCAAAATGGTTCAGCAGGCTAGCTCTTTAGTAAGTTGCTCTCTGTTTCACCAGCTGCCTCATGGCATACTTGTTATGGTGGATACTTGACACTTGTCAGACATATTTATATATATATATATTGTATAGTCTATGCAAATCTCAGGATGTTTTGAATTCATTTTCTTGAATGAATTGTTCATATCTTTGTTCTACTTTTCCTGTAGATTTCCGCAGTTATATCTTTTATTCTGCTTAAAGTGAGACTACAGAAGACTTTGCCTATCACTGAAAGACCTGTAATACTCACCAACCACTGCAGACAGGCTTTTATCTTGTTTTGAGTTTTCTTCAGGTTCCTTCCTTCACTGAAAAAATTGGGAATCTCATCATAACAAGCTTTCAGCATTTCCTTGGTGACTCAGTCTTTGCCTTCTGCTTTCTCAGGCTTTAACTAGATGATAAAATGACTAATTCTGAGATTCTAATTTCTTTGTCAATGTTAATCGTTTCTTGAAGTGATGGCCCATTTAACATCTTTAAAAGTACTCTGCCCATCAATGCCTTGACTCTTTCCATTTTAAAAAAACTTAGAATATTGGTGCTTAAAAAAATACATGGCAAGATAAATGTCTGCAATTTGGAATGAAGGTTTCTTGGTTCCATATTCAAAATCCAAACTTCAACAGAGAAGTTACAGGTATTTTTCATTTGTCAGGCTCTAAAGTTACAAGTGCATTTTCATTTGTCACACTTAAATCATCCACAACTTATGAAATCATTTGTAAACAAATGATATCCACATGAACAAATATTATCCACAAGAAACAGGGAAGTTTAATTTTTGGAAAAAAATAGAGTCCTACTCCTCCCCTCTGCCACACTTGTGCAAGTTCTGCCAGGTCATTTAGTGTTGCTCAGTTAATCTTGAGGAAAAATGAACCTTTATCTGTATCCTCAGTCAATAACAAGGACAAAACATTTTTCTAAGCAGAGTTTAAGAGTGACTGTAACAAAGCTTTAGAGTGAGAGCTCCTTGTACCAGATAATGATAATCACATTTACTGTGTTGTATACCTAGACATATATGTATAAATGTGATACAGATCATGGGGCTTATCTGTATGGCACTAAAATTGGACCGCAGTATGAGAAAATTAACTTTGCTTGTGTGGATGAAGAGAGGACAATTTTCAGTACTGTCAGCACTATCAGTATGAAACTTATTATGGATAATAACATTACAACATTACTGTGAAATAGATGCTTAAAAATAATGATGATGTAATATTCATATACACTGTAGAATAAAGCATGCCTTAAATGAAAATGACTGATTTTATTTATGGTGTCAAAGAAATGGAGGTCTTGATGAAAAATCTGAATAGAGCCCAGGCAATGGTCAGTACTCTATCCTGAGATTTATTGTCACACAAAAAGTGGTGTTACTTTTTATAGAAATTTGAATTTATCAGCTAGATCCCTTGGCATATTACATACATAAATCACAGCTGTTAAGTTGATTTTAATAAAATGCATCCAGTGATTGACATTAGTTTTATAAAATCTAGAAATATAGATTTAAACCTGAGACTAATTCATGTTACCAAACTAGTTCCTCTCCTGTGTGTCTACAAAGGATTGCTCCAAATTTGATCTAGAATTTTTTTGTTTGTTGGCCTATGATAGACCTTTAATGGTACTTAAACTTACTTTATATTTAATGGATTTAAGCAAGTTATTAAGTATGGCCAATAAACCATATATCTGACTTACCTAAAATATTGAAAGTAGTGGATCCTGTCACTTGAGTAATACTAGTCCAGACAAAATCCCTTAAAAAACCTCACCTTAGGTATACAGGTTTTTCAAAAAGAAAACTGAGACTGGTACCACTGGTATGGTACAATTAAAGTGCATTTGTCTTTACAAAAACAATATCTACTGCATTATAGTAGAAAAATGAATGTCAGCTAACAATCTAAAAGCAATAAACAATAAACTTAAATTATAGTAAAAGTCAATTAGTATGCCAATTAGTCTATATTGCAAGCAACTTACATGAAAAATCTTATTTTTCACTGTCATACAAGGTGTCAAGGAATGAACTCTTGTCATTTAGGATTCACTAATAATTATAAAGGGGAGTTTGACAGATTATGATGTAACTCCATAAAGTGGCAATATAAAATAGCTACTCACCAAATGATAAAAGCTTTTATACTTCAGCAGCTTTTAAAAGGGTACACATGGTAATAGAAACTCACTTTGCAAAAAGACAAATAAATCTGCGGATGCATATGCTTTGTGTCAGTTTCATGTGGCTCCTAAACAAGATTTTTACTGAAAACGTTCTCAGTGTAAAAAGATAATAGCATAGAGAAAAACACATTCATCAAGTACAACACATGAAAAAACAAGACCTCGCTTTATTCTTCTGGGATAAACAGAAAAAAGTTAATAATCTCTTCATCGTCATTGAATTCACTCACCCAGAATACAAAAGGTACTGTAAAGGCAAAGAAGGACTTTCAGACTACATTATGCAAATACCACATGTTTCAGGAGGCCATACCGTTCAGCTCACAGCTGAAGATAATCAGTTTCCTCATTTGAGTTTAACTTCAAAACAGGAGCATGAGTTGTAGAATCTATTCTACTTCTAAAATTCTTGGACATCCCAAAAGCTCAGCCTACTTCTTCCAGGCCTTGCCAGTGATTTTCAATGTCTTGTGCAATGATAAATAGAAATCTAATTCTTATTTTTAGCTGAGATCTTCATTTGGTTTTTGTCTTGTGAAAAGCATAAGCAGCCTTTGTTGAAGGCTCGTGACAGCATTTAATTATGTATAAACATGTAAAAATTGTATTAATTTACATTGTCTACATACCACTTTGGCTTAAATGAGTAGGAACTTCAATGGTCTCCCAAAAATAGTTTTACCAAATAAGCCTTGACAAGACCATTTCTGTCTGAATGACTAGGGCTAAGCTACATCTGGAAAATTATTTTGCTCAAAGCAAACATCACTCCTGGCTCTTGTAAACAAATGCTTGGTCTAGGTTCCTTGAGTCTAGCACAAGGTGTGATCTTTCCTCCTTCTCTGAGATTCAGTACATCTACCTTATTTTAATCCCTCCATGAATTCATGCCCTTTTTCTGCAACCATATAGATTTTTTTCATTTGTTTAAACTATTTGTTTATCATCATGGAATCTGAAAAGGGAAAATAAAAATTTACTAGGGAAAAAGAAGGCAGAAAGAAGCATGACAGATGAAATCAAGGACATTCATCTGTGACAAAGAATTATAGACAACTATAGAATATCAGAAAGGAAGTCATGAGTTCTAGAAAATGTCCAGCCTTCATAGAAATGATTAGTGCCTGATGATTTTGAAAAAAAAAAAAATACATTATTTCTCCATATATTTGTTTAAATTATTTCCTTGGAAATAATTTCCAGTTGGTTCCATGATGTATTCCTGATCTTCAATTATTACTCCGAGGATGCAGCCAGTATTAAGTTTTAAATGCTTTGTTTGAATTGCTGGAGTTTTTAAGCACCTGCCCGCTGATGCTCGCTCAGGAGTGTTTTTTCAGACATGCCAATCTCATCTTGAGTTTGCCCTCAAGTTCATCTGATTGAAGTGCTTGGGAACACCTCAAGGACTCACAGAATCACAGAATTTCTAGGTTGGAAGAGACCTCAAGATCATCGAGTCCAACCTCTGACCTAACACTAACAGTCCCCACTAAACCATATCCCTAAGCTCTACATCTAAACGTCTTTTAAAAACCTCCAGGGATGGTGACTCCACCACTTCCCTGGGCAGCGCGTTCCAATGTCTAACAACCCTTTCGGTAAAGAAGTTCTTCCTAAGATCCAACCTAAAATTCCCCTGGCGCAACTTAAGCCCATTCCCCCTCGTCCTGTCACCAGGCACGTGGGAGAACAGACCAACCCCCACCTTGCTACAGCCTCCTTTGAGGTACCTGTAGAGAGCGATAAGGTCACCCCTGAGCCTCCTTTTCTCCAGGCTGAACAATCCCAGCTCCCTCAGCCGCTCCTCGTAGGGCTTGTTCTCCAGGCCCCTCACCAGCTTTGTCGCTCTTCTCTGAACTCGCTCAAGCACCTCGATGTCCTTCTTGTAGCGAGGGGCCCAAAACTGAACACAGTACTCGAGGTGCGGCCTCACCAGAGCCGAGTACAGGGGGACGATCACCTCCCTAGCCCTGCTGGTCACACCGTTTCTTATACAGGCCAGGATGCTGTTGGCCTTCATGGCCACCTGAGCACACTGCTGGCTCATATTCAGCCGACTACCAACCATCACTCCCAGGTCCTTCTCTGCCTGGCAGCTCTCCAACCACTCATCTCCCAGCCTGTAGCTCTGCTTGGGGTTATTGCAGCCCAGGTGGAGGACCCGGCACTTGGCCTTGTTGAACTTCATGCAGTTGACCTCAGCCCATCGGTGCAGCCTATCCAGATCCTCCTGCAGAGTCTTCCTACCCTCGAGCAGATCGACACACGCACCTAACTTGGTGTCATCTGCAAACTTACTGAGGGTGCACTCGATCCCCTCATCCAGATCATTGATGAAGATATTAAAGAGGACCGGCCCCAGCACCGAGCCCTGGGGAACGCCACTAGCGACCGGCCTCCAACTGGATTTGACTCCATTTACCACGACTCTTTGGGCCCGGCCATCCAGCCAGTTTCTAACCCAACGAAGCGTGCACCAGTCCAAGCCAAGAGCAGCCAGTTTCCTGAGGAGAATGCTGTGGGAAACGGTGTCAAAAGCCTTGCTGAAGTCAAGGTAGACCACATCCACAGCCTTTCCCTCGTCCACCCAGCGCGTCACTTTGTCATAGAAGGAGATCAGGTTCGTCAAGCAGGACCTGCCCTTCATAAACCCATGCTGACTGGGCCTGATCGCCTGCTTGCCCCGCAAGTGCTGCGTGATGACTCTCAAGATAATCTGCTCCATGAGCTTCCCTGGCACTGATGTTAAACTGACAGGCCTGTAGTTTCCCGGGTCAGTCCTCCGGCCCTTCTTGTAGATGGGCATCACGTTTGCTAGCCGCCAGTCAACTGGGATCTCCCCCCGATAGCCAGGACTGTTGATAAATGATGGTAAGCGGCTTGGCCAGCTCCTCTGCCAGTTCTCTCAGTACCCTCAGGTGGATCCCGTCCGGCCCCATCGACTTGTGCACTTCCAAGTGCCGTACCAGGTCACCAACCATTTCTTCGTGTATAGTGAGGGCCACATCCTGCTCCCCATCCCCTTCTACCAGTTCAGGGAATTGGGTATCCAGAGAACAACCGGCATTGCCGCTAAAGACTGAGGCGAAGAAGGCATTAAGCACCTCCACCTTTTCCTCATCTCTTGTAAGTAAGTTCCCCCCCACATCCAGTAAAGGATGGAGATTCTCCTTAGTCCTCCTTTTTGTGTTGATGTATTTATAAAAACATTTTCTGTTATCTTTAACGGCAGTAGCCAGATTGAGCTCCAGTTGAGCTTTGGCTTTTCTAATTTTGTCCCTGCACAGCTTCGCAACATCCTTATAGTCCTCCTTAGTGGCCTGCCCACTTTTCCAAAGATTATAAACCTTCCTTTTCCTCCTAAGCTCAAGCCACAATTCTCTGTTCAGCCAGGCTGGTCTTCTGCCCCGCCAGCTCGTCTTTGGGCACGTGGGGACAGACCGTTCCTGCGCCATTAAGATTTCCCTCTTGAAGAGCGCCCAGCCTTCCTGGACTCCTCTGCCCTTCAGTACCGCCTCCCAAGGGACTCTACCAACCAGTGTCCTCAGCAGCACAAAGTCGGCCCTCCGGAAGTCCAATACAGCGGTTTTACTGGTCCCCTTCCTGGCCTCGCCAAGAATAGAGAACTCCACCATTTCGTGGTCACTCTGCCCAAGACAGCCCCCGACAATCACATCCTCCACCAGTCCTTCTCTGTTTGTGAAGAGTCTAGCGGGGCGCCACCCCTGGTGGGCTCACTAACCAGCTGCGTCAGGAAGTTATCTTCCACGCTCTCCAGAAACCTCCTAGACTGCTTTCTCTGGGCTGTGTTGTGCTCTCAGGATATGTCAGGGAAGTTGAAGTCCCCCACGAGAACAAGGGCTGACGATTTCGCAACTTCTGTCAGCTGCCTGTAGAACTCCTCAGCCGTCTCCTCATCCTGGTTCGGTGGTCTATAACAGACCCCGACCAGGACGCTAGCCTTGTTGGCCCTGCCGATCCTAACCCAGAGGGACTCGACCTTGTCATTCCCAGCCTCGAGTTCTACAACATCGAAAGACTCTCTAATATAGAGAGCCACACCACCACCCCTTCTGTGCTGCCTGTCCCTTCTGAAGAGTTTATAGCCAGTCATTGCAGCACTCCAGTCATGAGAGTGGTCCCACCACGTCTCCGTGATGGCAACCAAGTCATAGCCTGCCTGTTGCACGATGGCTTCCAGCTCCTCCTGTTTGTTACCCATGCTGCGTGCATTGGTGTAGATGCACTTCAGCTGGGCCATTGCCTTATCCCCCGGCCTTGCTATTGTTCCCCCTGGCACAGCTCCAACAATCCTTGCTTCAGCCCCGTCCCCCTTCTTACCTAGTTTAAAGCCCTCTCAATGAGCCCTGCCAGCTCCTGGGCCAGGATCCGTTTTCCCCTAAAAGATAGGGACCCGTCTGCGGCCATCAGGCCGGGTGTCGAGTAAAGTGCCCCATGGTCGAAAAACCCAAGATTTCTGTGTTGGCACCAGCCCCTGAGCCACGTGTTTAACAGGTGGGCTTTCCGTGTCCACTTTGTACCCCTCCCTGCCACCGTAGGGATGGACGAAAACACCACCTGCACTCCTGCTCCATCCACTAACCGTCCCAGTCCCCTGAAGTCTCGTTTGATAGCCCTGAGGCTTCTCTCTTCAATGTCATCACTACCTGCCTGGACTATCAAAAGAGGATAATAGTCAGAGGGGCGAACCAGGTTGGGAAGCTTCTTGGCAACGTCCCTGACCCTGGCCCCAGGGAGGCAGCAGACTTCCCTACGGGTAGGGTCAGGCCGACAAATAGGGCCCTCTGTTCCCCTGAGGAGAGAGTCTCCCACAACAATAACCCTTCTGTCTTTCTTGGTGGAGGCAGTCCTGAGGCATGGAGTCGACCTCCTCGTCCTAGGCATCCTCCTGGGTACTCTTGCTACCTCTTCCTCACCCACCGGTCTCTCAAGCTCCAGGGCCTCAAACCTGTTATGTAAGGGCACCTGGGAAGGTGGGGCCGGAAGGAGAGGACGTCGCCTGCGATGTCGAGCAGGGACCTGTTTCCATTCCTCCTCAACTCCCAGATCCCCTCCCTCTGCCTGACGGCGACAGGGCAGGGGGTCCACCCACGTTTGGGATGTCTCACCCCGGTACTTCTCCTTGAGGCCCTGCAGGGAGTTGCTCCACCAGTCTATCTCCCGCTCAGACTCTCTGACATCCCTCAACCTCTCCACCTCCTCCTTGAGTTCCGCCACCATGCGGACCAGGTCATCCACCTGCTCGCACCTCACGCACCCAGTTACTCTGCCTCCCGCCGATGGCAGCAACAGGCTCAGACACTCCCTGCATCCGGTGACCTGAACTGCTGCATTTTTTAACGGGTAGTCGGTCTGGGTGTGTACCGACTTCCTGGAGAGCGCACCGTGCCTGGTGGAGACCATTATCGCCTAGCTAACGGCCGTCGTTACAGGAGGTGTTACGTATGGGCGGGGGAGAGCGCCCTGCCCTTCCTGCTCGCCCTGCCTGCGCGAACAGCCGCGCGAACTGCCGCGCCACTCCCTTCTGACGCGCCACGCCCTGTTCGCCGCGCTCCCTAGGGGCAGCTTTTGAACGGCTGGGGGGGGGGCGCTGCTGGCTCCGCCTACGCCTCGTCAGCGTCCCTCACGAGGGCTGCCGGGTCCTGGCGGCTCCCTCAAGTAGGCTCGATGCCGGAAAATGAGCCCTGCCTGGCCCGATCCCCCGCTCCGCTGCAGAACGCGTCTGCCCCGGAGCCGATCGCCTCAGCAAATGGTATGATTCTCAATAAATCACTGGAACCAGAAGATCCTGAAAAACTGAGTCAAAAACCTAAGAAACAGTACAAGTTATAAAACAGTCAATCAGTTAAGATAAATTTGGGGAAATAATAAATCATTTGGTTCAGATGCAACTCCATTGTCTGGAAAGATTGTGTTAAATTACTCAGTAGAAGACATCATCTGAAAAAGAGAACATGGGTTATTTCCTTGTTAAGCAGTTAGCTGCATGGACTGTAAATGAAAATGATGAATGAGGAAGATATTGTTTATTCAGGATAAACACAAAAAGCAGTTAATATCATTTGTGAAAGAGCCAACACTCAGAGCACACATCACATTCAAAACTGGAATCTGAGCAATGAAGACAGATGAATTTTTAAGTGGACTAGATAAACATACAAAAAGGCAGAGTTCTTATCTCAGTTTTGTAGCCAATGAGTGGCAGCACCTGGCTGCAGATGTAGGCAGCAAAAAAAAGGTCTGGAGACTGGAGCAGTAGGAGCATGAAGCTTAAGGTGACCCTTCTGGCAGGGTCCTTCTAGAATGAGATCTGGAGAATCCTGAATAAAGAGATGGACTTGCTGCAGTCTTGCTCTCTTTAGGGAAATCAGAGAGAATATACATGGCTTGTAAATAACAGGATCATTTTTTTAAAAAAAGTCCTAATTCTTTCCTCCAATTTATTTTCTGCTACTACAAACAGTTTGTACACCTTCAAATTTTGGCTATCTGTTCTGGGCACAAGCAGATAAAATGGTTGAGAACATACTACACAATCACAGAATGCTCCAGAGAGCAATGGTATCTCTGAATGGTGTAAATAATGCAGAAAGGGCATGAGATGCAGAAAGGAGGTAAATATTTAGTCTGAGATTGTCAAAGAAGCATGAGGGAATTAGACTTCTAAATCCTAATAAAATTCAACAGGAGCTGGAAACCTTAATTCCCTTACTCTCCTTTGAAAATCCCATTTGTAATTTCATATTTAAGGAGGAACACTGGTTCTACATAATATCAATTTCACTAAGACACCAGTCTATTTTCTACACTTCTCATTTCAAAAGGCTTGTTATTCAACATCGTAAATATAACCAGTCCAGCTGAGGTCAGAGGGTCAAAATTAGACTCAAAGTGTGGGGTAACTTTCTGTACAGATTTATACAATGAATATCCATCATATTTTTCATTTTGCTTTAGTTAACAGCTACACTACTGTATTTAGAATATTCCCTTGGTGTTTCCTACTCAAGCACTTTAATTATGAGATAAGGACTTACTGTTTCCTGCTTTGATAGGAATTGCTCACCTCTCAAGTGAGTTGGATTTAACAGTGTTTTTTCTTTTCTTTTTCACATTAAATAGACTTCCTTTTTTAATTCCTTGTGTTAGTGCATTTCAGTACACTGAAAAAAGTGAAATGAAATGAAATAAAATAAAATAAATAAAAAGCCTTCAGTGTTATGTAACATATCCATGATTCTTTTCTCTCCCTGAAATAAATTTATTTTGTGTAGTGATGTATGTTTTCCTCTTTGAATCCCTCACTTCTTATTTGTCAAGTAAGCAGTTTTATTCGTTTTACCTAAAAAAATTTAATAAATATCAGTTTTTATGTAAAGGAGAACTATGTTTTCTCCTATCTTCCATGTTTGCTTTCATTTTGGTCGTCTGGATTGTTTCTCACACCTTTGTGTAACAAAGTGGGAAAGCAGTAGTTTATACTTACTTGGCACCAATGCACACATATACAACATGCAAGGCTGTGGAAAATCAAGCTCTCCAGTTCTTCCCTTCCCTTTGTATGTTTTTACACATTGCTGCAAGGCAAAACCAGGTTCTATTAGACAATACTTTTGGGGATGCAGCTGTGTACTAATGAACTTTCCAGACTACCAGCAGAAAAATGAAAGCATAGTGCAGTCCATTAATTTTACAAACACTGGGGCAGATCTTCAACTGATGCAAGTGGACATTACCGCAATGACTTTATCTGATGGATTTACTCTTGCTGGGGACAAAGCCTCCTTTATTGACTTGTCAAAGCATTTTTAGATTTCAAAATCTTTACATTACATTTTGATTAATTTCTCTTAGCCCATGTAGATCTAGCCCATCTTGACTGCTGTGCAGATTATACTCATCCTGCATCTGAAGTATAAGGTTACCATTGTATTTTATTTGCTGTGTTCTGTAAAGCTTCTCACTGATTTTTAATCCATGGATCATTCTTATTCAGTATTACAAGTAGATTTACAGAATCTGAGCAAAATCACTTAAAAAAAAAAATGAACTGCTGTCAGATGTGAGCTTTTCAGTTTAATAGTAAATTAATTACTTATTTGTATTTTAAACAATAACAAATAACCTCAGCTTTTGTTACCATAGAAAGCATGCTATCCTTTTTAACATCATTTTAGGGACCACTACTAACATTGAACAGTTATTGAATACACTCAAACTATTTCTTTTTCTCTTTCCCTTGGCTGTAATGAGTTAATCTACCTACATGAGGGGCTTATTACGAAGTGTGAAGAGGAAGGCCCAATATGCATTGTTGAAGTTTGTTTATTTGGAGCTGAGTGAAGTCCATAAATTGAAAGTACCTTTTAAACAATGGTAAAATGAATGTGCTTCTCTGAAGGAAACTGAAATTAAAAGGTCTTCAGACAAGCAGGGATCCTGCTTCATGGATAGGCATATACGGCTCTGTGGCGAAAGTTACGGCCAACATTTCACATCCGTGTGGCACCAGGTAAGCATCTAAATTCAGTCTGAGGTCAGACCAGAGATGTATTTTGTTCTTGTCTTTCTTTTTATTGCAAGAGGCCACATCAAGTACAATCTAGACAGGCCCCATGACCTAAAGAATCAGAAGCACAGTTCACAGCTGTTGGTGGCACACGATGGCAGCATGTACCCATGGCTGTCCACATTCATTCTCTGCTGTGAAACAGAGATGATCTAATATGAAGGCAACGCACCTGAAGACATCCAAGGAAACTCTAATCCTTCCAAAACTGTCCCCAGCTCATTTGCTTTGAGTAAGCAGCATGGACAAATATCTGTTCTGGTCTAAAGAGCAGCCTGAGAGAAAGATGGTTGAAAAGGTCTTGGTGAATATAGGAACTACCAAAAGAAGTATAAAGTAACTGCTTCAAAACAAAACAAAACAAAACAAAACAAAACCTTCCCATTTCAGTTTTGATTCTAATTTCCCAAGAAGGTGAGAACAGGAGAGTTTATTCCTAGTACAGATATTGCTGGGTTTGTACCTGGAAGTACAGTAATACCAAAACTCTTATAAAAAAATCTTATATTGTTCTTAAAAAAAAAAAAAAAAAAAAAAAAAAGGAAAATAAAAGTGGAGGGGTGGGAGAAAAAAGAAAAGATGGGTTTAATCAGATAACATTCATTAGATATCCACGAAAACCCAAAACAAATACATTTGTTAAATCAAGAATCAAGATGAAAGAACAAGAATACTTGTGATGTTTTAATCTGAAAAATAAACAGTTCAGTATATTGATACGGCTTAATTATGTCCTTTCTTACTTAAATGACTTTCTGTATTAAAACTGTAGATATTAAATTATGCTAAAGTAAAATATTCTTTATCATTATTTAACATTTCTTTTATACTTGTGAAGCTTTTGTGAGGTTAGTACATAAATGCACATCAAATACTTTAATACAAAGGATGTTGACTTAAACTCATCATCTGCTTAATCAACATTTTTAGTTTATTATCAGAAAGAATCAGTAACCTTGATGCACTTTATCTTAATTTATGCTTTAATCAAATAGATAGAGAGAACTAAATAATAAGTGATCACATTAGAAATACATTGCAAAGTGTATATTTTGTAATATTGCAAAGGCAATATTTGGCAGCAATTATCTTCATGCAACCAAAGACTGAAAATATAGTAACACATTCCTTATCAGATTATATTCCTGTTGTGGGGCTGGGAACGTCTATTACATTCCAAATTATGACTATATTTGTACCTACAGTCCCTCTAGGTTATACCTGACTGACGAAATTAGTACTATTATCTTGAAGCATGTTTTCCTAAAGATAAAGATTTTTCTAGATTCTTCCCTGACTCCTTCTATACAGGGACTATATCCGGGAAGTCAAACAGACCTTAAATGGATGGTTCCTCCAGCTGCTTACCTTTTCTTCCTTCTTTCTCAGTGTGTACTTTATGAGTATGGGAGATCCCTGCAATGATCTGACTCTTCTGGGGTCTTTTATTGTTCTTCAAAGTACAAAGTCTTTTTCTGCTCCAGATGTTCATGCACACTAGGAATATCTTGTTACAATTAAACCATATTAATCAATACACATCAGTTACTTTGTGTGGGATATCCATGTCATTTTGTGTGTTTCTGGGTGTAAATCAGGTAAGGCTAAGGTTTCATGAGAAAAAAATATGAAAAGTTTTTTATAGCATACATATTTATTACACATACTGCATATTTTTTCATTACTAATTTTCTCTTATTAAAACAATTGACATTGTGTAGCAAGACTATTTGTATTGATTTACAAATAATAATGAAATACAAATTACAGCAGTTTCTGAGTTAATTGCACCTCTGACCCCATTTTTGACTGCAGTAAGGGTTTTCTGATTTGTCTTAGACACCTGGCCATCAGCCTTCTGGGACCAGCACTCTTGCACTTGCAGTTCTGTTTTCCTCTCTGTGGATTAGAGACAAAAACTGTTAAGGAACTGGCATCTTTCTATTCACTCTGACAGCTTAGCAAACCTGGTGTCATGTTTGTTTGTCAGCATCTACACTCTTTCTTCCAGGATATGACAGCATAAAATAATGATCTCCAAAACAGACTGCTTTACAACAGAAACCTTACAGAGAAAGCAGATAATAAGAAAATAAACACATCTAAACATGTCCTCTTTATCTGGGAGATGACAGAAGACAAGATGCAGAACTTGACAAGGTTAAGGCCAAATCCATAAAAGGATTTATGCATCTGGATCCTCTTTAGTAGACTCCAGTACATAGGAGAGAGAATCAGTTGTTGACATAAAAGCCTTGCTTGGAGACACAGGGAATCATACCATTCAGATGGGATTCAAAGTTTGATGTTCTTTTCAGGATGAAGGCAAAAGTAAGAACTGGTGTTAGCAGAGAAATGTTTTCACCATTCCCATTCCACATTCTAATTGTTAAAGAAGATTAAAAAAAAAAAAAAAAAAAAGGGTAGAATAGGCAGAGTAGTAGCACAACGCAAAACCCTTCATTTCTTGACTGATATATTTTTTTTCTCTTTTCTGCATCCTCCACTAACAGACTGCAGGAAGCAATGCCTTGCTGGAGAACTTACAGTAATATTTTCCTGAAATAACATCTGCAACAGACGTCCTGTACAAATGCTTAGAAAAGGCATAGCTGAAAACACCTTACTCCACCATATATCAATAATGGGGATGGTCTTATCCAATAGAGTGACTGCATGAGCTTGGTTTGAAAGAAGTTCACACTTGCAGGATTTGGAGTGCTGGAAGTTATAATAGAGGTGGACATTAGTTAATGACCCTTCTGGAAACTCTTGATTGAAAACTCTTGACTGGAAACTATGACACCCTTCATCTCCTGGGCTAGGAAGCAAACAATCAAAGGTTTTGCTTGAAAGGTTTTCTTAAAAAAAAAAAAAAAAAAAAAAAAAAAAAAGTGCTAAATTCATGTAAAATCTGAGAGTGAGAAGTTGTCAGTGATGCCTGGATTTAGGATGTGGTGGAAATACAGTCAGGGTGGTAGCAGTAAGAAGACTGGCAGAGCTTCTAGTTACTTCTGCCTTCTTCATATTAATTGCATAGCTCTTGACTATGCAATGTCAAGAAAGCTGCTGACTGTTGGATCAGGCAGCATCTAACTGAATAACTGGTTACTTTTGCTAGGTTTAGATCTAACCATTTGATTCAAAGAAATTAAAAATAGCCACTGAGATCAGCTTATGATTAATATGCTTTATTATTAAAATCTTTCATCAAAGTGCAGTGGGAGACGAGGTCTACCTCAGCTTGTTATCTGTGTTAAGTGGTAAAAATTAGGCAGAGTACAAAGAAATACTCTCTTAAGCATCCTTTTTATTTATTTATTATTATTATTATTATTATTTGGGATCTGTCTTATTTGCCATAGATACTCATTTTTTTCCAAAGCAGTCCTAACTCAGATTTGGCTAACTTCAGGATTTATAATTTTAATTGTTTACAAAAAACACTTATTAAATGTACATCAGATATATCAACATTCATCATCTATATTTATGATACTATTAAATCTTAACCTTTAGAAGGCTTATTAAGCATAGGTAGCATTCATATGCAACCCATTTCATAATTCTATTTTCTTTTCTATTCAGCTGATAATTCCATTAGCTTTTTAAAATAACAGGGTTGTTCTGATAAGCATCCACAATTCAGTGATGTACTAAGAACACTTCTTAGACCTGTGTTTTCCATTCTTTGTTTTCTAAAAATCAGACTGTGAAAAAGGCCAGAAATCAAGGCAATTTTATAACATATATAAGTACTAAAATAAGACTGCATGATCTTTTAGAGAAAAAGTCATTTAAGGAATTTAGCAGTGGATGGAGAAGAAAATTCCAGATGGACTTTCCAGCTACGGATAGGAACCTTTAGTGTTCCAGTAGCTCTTAGAAAAACCTTGAGATTTCAAAGACAATCTATTTCCACACATCTTGTAGTGCTGACAGAAAGGAATGAGATGGATTACAATTGCACCATGACTGACAGATTTTTCCTTTAGAAGCATGTCTTCCCTTTCAGTCTCTTCCCCACCTCTAGCTGAAGTGCACTGGATGTGCAGTGAGCATACAAATCCCAATACCCATTCCAATGCTTCACTGTCGCATGTGAGGAAGAGAAGTTATGACAATGTGCTGATTCAAAACATGTGGCATGAGCAGTAAATATAGAAGTGGACCAACAAATAAGTGCAAAAGGCTCAGGTTCTATTCTCTCTGTCCTATTTGATTCTCTTTGAGACTTTTAGTATTAGTGGTATGCAGCAAGCTCTGAAATTATTCTAAACTATTGCTGGAACAAAATCTGTGACATTTCCTCTCTCTGTTGTTTACATCTCCTAAAGATGGAGAATCTCTGTGTTCTGTAGAATTTCATAAGTAGAAGGAGGGCAGGATGCTCTCTAGTCCCAGATGAATCAGGTGTGATTCCCAGATGATGTAGGTCATCAATGACCTACACAAAACAGATTGTCTCTAGTACTTAGTCTTTCTTTATTCTTAGTTCCTGAACTATTGATGAGATTGACTTGAACAAGACGCACACAAAGTTCCAGATTTGACAGTAGCATGAAGATTATTCCTTTCTCCCATGAAATTGTAGAAATTGTCTCCCAAACCCTCCAGCTGAGGAGGATACCAAATGCTAGACTAAGTGAAATTAAGGACACCACACATAATATTTTTACTAATTTATACTGTATCTAGAAGGTGGAAGACTAGCAATATCTAAAATTTGTTTTCAGTATTCTCCATAGGTAAATTAGATTATTCAACTTAGAAGATTATTCAACTTAAATTAGATAATTCAACTGTTAGAGGAACAGCAGCAGAAAGGAATCAAGGTAGGGTGACTGTGTTTTTTTATCAGGGCTTGGTGATGTAGTAGTAGGACATATGCATGACCCAACTTGTTGTTAAAATTTTAAATTCAGGATCTAAAATCCAGTGAGTGAGAAACTCCACAGACGGTGAGGATCCTAAGACTGGAACTGGTTATAGGATGCATACTATATTAGAAAAGAGAAGCTCTGTCTGGGTTATTCAATTTAATTTTCACGAATTTTGAAAGGAGAGAGTAGAATAGTTTATTTAGATCTCAGAACTGCTAGTCAATGTAATTAAATATGCTTAGTAATCAATTGGTATATATGATTGCATCTTGCCCTCAGTTACATGACAACTTCCCTTTTAATTAGATGGGATTGCACCTGTGAAAGTAATGATACAGTTGGGCCTATAATATATAGTAAATACTCAATATCTTTGCCAAAAAATCATTTAGTTGCATAATTTAGTGAATGTTAAATAATTACTAGGAACATATTTACTGAAATTCGGTTGTTCAACATCTATCTTCATGCAAATTATTGTTACACTTCAATAAATATTCATAGTAATCAGTGTGTATTTAATTAACATACAATAACTTTCTCATTAAGTCTGAGTTAAATCCTTTTAAGGGGGGAGCATTTCATTTAAAGTGTAACTGGAAATCTCTCTTTGGAAGATTACAAAATTAATCTTATTTTCAGTTCCTAACCAAAAAAAAGGGCAGTTGATGGCTATGAGGGATTGTCTGTTCATAGGATACAATCCTATCCTTTGATAAAAATACAGCCAAAGCATTTGAGCATGAAACAAGAAAGATTTAACAAATGTTTTATTTAGCTTGTCTGTGATTTAAATGATATCAAAATGATTTATTTGGATGTCACAGAAGTTTTGAAATGAAATAACAGAACAGTACAATTCAGAATAATAATAAAAAAGTTACTAATTATTTTAATTTACATCACATAGTAAATCAGGCTGAAGATAAAAATTGATGACACCTTTACAAAACACCTAAAGTAATTCCATCACTCTCCTTTTCATTCAGTTTTCACCTTGTTTTGTTGTTTTGTTTTGTTTTGTTTAGTTTTGCTTAATGCTTTGCTTGATAAGAATTACTATTAAAATGGGATACTTTTTACAATTGTTTAGTTTTCACCTTTTAATCAAATTAAGAAAGATTCAAAAGTTATGCTTTCCTTATTGCTATTTTGTTTTGTGTAGAACTCTGTAGATTCTATTGTGGAATAAACTAAAGGTTTTATTTAGTACTTGCATGAAAGAATAATTTTAATATTCCAATAATTTGAGATGCAAATTTGAGAAGCAAATTTGAGAAGCAAAGTCATTTCAAATGTCTTTCAAAATGCCAAGTGCTAAGATGTCCTGGAATACCTTACTGCACCATACGTGGGACAGTAAGAGATAATGTTCCAGTCCTTCTCATATGGACAAGAAGGTTTAATTTTAAAGCCCCAGGCTCAACATTCTAAACTTAAAACCAGAGTCAGTCCTTCCTTCACAATGAAAACTCAGTCATCAAGAGGAACAGTGTCAAGTGGGAGAAGCTAAAAAATGCCAGTATCAGAAGAATTATTATCTTTGTGGATAAGGTATTCTTCTGCATATAGTAATGCAAGGATTCCAATCCATCCTGCAATTAATCCAATTATTTTCTCCACTAAGTAATGTCCTATTATAGGACGCATTAGCTCACAGCTGATATTTCCCTTGTGTTTGGGGAAATTTTTCACTGAAACTGAACTATTCTTCACTGGAACTGATACATCCATGCAGAAAGTTGTATTTTTGCTGAACTAGACTTTTTCAACACAAAATATCAATCAGAAGATTCTCTAAAAGGTAATAAAAGCACCTTTTAAAATTGCTTCTCCCTCTTTTGCTTTCTCCTCCTTAGGAAAAAGCAACTGTGCAAGTTGAAGTAGTTACAGAGCCACACCCGGAGCTGTAGATATACTGAGAATAGATGAAGCTCTGTGGATGTGGATCTTGCTCCTGCAAGCAAAAGTTTTCTGTAATTTGCAGTGACACATGCTTTTGCCATGGCAGTAAGGACTTCATTTGCCCTCCTCAGTCTGGAGCCCTCAGACACACTCTCTCCTGCATCATATAAAACTGAATCTTGAATTTTCTGTGCACAGAAGAGCAGGAAGCATGTGAGTCTGCCGTTCCAAATACCTTATGGTCTGAACATGAGAAGTCCTCTAAGAAGAAGGAGATGAATTTGAAACCTGCTATGTTGTAGGGGCAAGTGGTCTTTCAGATTTACTCAGTAACTGTTGAAACCACTCCATCTATATGAAAGGTTAAAACCAAGACCTTGTTAAACTGAAAAAAAAAAAAAGAAAAAAAAAAGAAAAGAAAAAAAAAAAGAAAAAAAAATGAATCTAGGTTAGCTTGAACACCCTTAATAAAACATTTATTTTTTTCAGTCATATTGATTTAGAAGTAGAGGCACAAATCAGTTGTGCAAGCACAGGCATACAATGACATACAAGATGATTCCTAACTGCCAGTCCAGAATGGTGCAGGGTGCTGGGTCATATCTGCCACTCCCATGAAGATATTGCAGGTAGCCCAGGATGTGTTAGAAGGTGCTAAATGCCTCTGTTCAGGGAGGTGAATCACTTCCAAACACTGTGTATTTTCAACAGAGTACCTAAGAAGAAATATCTATTCTGAATTATATTGGTCTACAGAGGAATCATGACATCTATCAAATGAACACATAATCTGGAAGGTACAGAAGGTTTTGAAGGGTTCTGGTGAAGGGGAAAGGAAGAGAAGAAGAAATATTTTTTTTTTTTTTTCTTCTTTTCCTGTCGCCAAGACAGCAAAACTTGCCCAACTTGGGAACTGGTGAAACCTATCTCACACCAAGCACTATATGTTTCTGCCGAAGACATAGTTTGTTTCCAGCTCACACCTTCTTCAAAGGCAGATTAATTTTTCTGTGTCTATAACTCTTCTGGCCTATAGATACGATAATTTAAATACTACATTCCAATATATAAACCTTTTCCAGGGCTCTTGCTTGGCTTTTTATTTTTGTCAGTACTCATCACTGTTTCTTTCAAAGAGACTCTGAATACTACCTTAGTTTAGGGACTTCATTCTCCCTCTTATGCCTTGTTTAATTTCAGTCCTCAGATTACCTTTACACCACAAATGTATGGAATTTCCCTTTTTTTTTGATGCTGAAATGAGTTAAATTGGCAATGAGAACTCATGAATGTAAGGCTCATTATATTTTCTGCATGAAGGAATTTTGTGGTTCTCATCAGAGTTTTTTAACATGTTGCTCCTTGTGTTTAGGTTTGGCAAAACTGAGAGTTGTGTTCCAGCTGAAAATGTAGTTCTTCTGATTTTCTTTCCTTTATTACTCACTTCTTTGTTCCTGTAGCATGTGAACCTTCCACTGATTTTGAAATCAAAGTGAGGAAATTCAGCTGAATAGGACAAGGCTTTTAAAATGCATCTCACTACATTATTTATAATAAACTTCCTTTCCATACCTCATCACATAGATTATATAGAGCAAATAGGCTGTGTGCTTTGCACTGTATTTCACAGATGAGATAACTGAAGAAAACTCAATAAGAACATAAAATAAGACTAATTTAAATTATATAACAAGTATAAAAGGAATGTTGAAAATGTCTGTGATACTTAGGAAATGAGTTTTGTAACTCAATGGAGACTCTCCTGCTTTTGAGTTACTTTTCTTCCTTATCTCTCGAAAACTGATTACAATTTTCCTCCCTATTTTCACTATACTTATCTTCCTTTGTGCAGAAGAGTGTGTGTACATGTAGGAGGACATACATTAGTGTTTCTATATTTATGTCTGCAAATAGCATACATAATGCTACCACCAATTCTTCCTCCTTCTTGAATCAGTGTGTTATTGCTTCACCAGACTAACAAATTAAAAACAATTTCCAATTTCTTTCATAAATACCTAGTGGCTAAACATTATTAATGCTTTCGTTGGACTGGCATAAATTCAAAAATTGCTCAGTTAGGAAAGAGGAAGATAAAGCATCGATTGTTTACAATCAGTTTTTGTAATCTATATTTTCCTCATGGAGGTGAAAGTTTATCTCACTGTATAACAGCAGTTATAATTTCACCACAACTATTCATCAAAACTGATATTTTGGAGCTGCAAATCATTGCTTTCTGAGGATACAAAGTAAGCAAGCTGCTGGCCTTTCTTTTAATACCCTCCTTTAAAAAATAGCTGCCAGCAAGTTATAGGTTTATCTCATATATGTGAGAGTACTCCAATAAATCACTTCTGCTCACAGCAATCATAGATTATGAGGCTTTTATAATCATGGAATAAGCCCAATAGTCCACTGCTGTTCACAGAAGATTGAAAATCACTGTGTATTATTCTCTTTGTGTGGATGAATGAGCCTCTTGTTTCTCAGGGGCTAGTGTTGCATTTAGCCATGCTGTTGGTATGTACCTTGTATATCAGAAATGTTTCCTACAAGCTGGGAAACATTAGGGTATTTTGTCAATTTCTGACATCTTTTCCTATGAAAGAATGAAGTGCACTTCAGGTGTTTTAACTCCCTAAAATCGTTCTTTCTGTTCTCCTTTCTTTTTCCCCAGGTACAAGATAATCTTCTATAAAACAGTGTTTTGAAGTGCTTTGACACTGCAAGAAGTACATGAAAGCCATTGGAACGAAGTCTGTGAAGGAAGTGTATCTTAATTCTCCCTTGGAACAATTATGGCGATTAGATACACTGATACTTTTGTATCCTTAAAACCACAATATCTGTAGAGCAATGATTAGAAAGAGTTTCTTACTGGAAATAGATCTAAAACTATGGTTTTGATGACATCTTTAGCAAAACATTTGTGCTATGAGCAAGATAATGATGACAGATATCAAGGTCAGTGTAATTACTTACTGTATTTGGATTAGCATTACCCTAGGTGTTACATGCAACCTATCTACACGCATCAGTCTATTGTTATGCTTTGTTAGGAACAGACCTTCTTACTTTTACATTATGAACATTAATGCATGCACCAAAATAAGATTTTATGTTGTTTTATTTTTTTTTAACCTAGAAGATGCATTAGAGAAAATAAAGAGAAAGAAAAAAAACAGACCAAAGTTGGCTTTAAAGCCGCAGATATGCAAACTCAGAAAAGCAGATTGCAAAAATCTATTTTATTCAAGAGCGCTGGATTGCAGAAACTAACTAGCATTTAAAAAAGTACTGGGATGTCAGGTTCCTATTTACATTTCTGATACTCCTGAAATTAATAGATAGCTATTTGCTTTAATCTTTCCGTATCAGCCACAAACTGCTTGTATATGTTATATCATAATAATTCTGATAGGAATAGAATTTTATTTTAGTGGCATTGAGTTTCTAATTTTCAAACCCAAGTTATTGAATGGGAACTGTGCTTGAGGGTGATATAAAAACCTTGCGTAAACAGTGCTTCAGAACTATATATATGTCTTGACTGGACTAAACCAACAGAGGTAGTAGCACACTGATTCAAAGGCACACATAAATGAAAAATATTTCAAAGCTACAGTAACATGATCTTCTGAGTTGTAAGTAAAATTGAATATGATAACAAAAGACAAGGTTAGTAAAACAAGCCTTACTCCTTCAGATTCTTTGTTTAATGCTATTCAGTATCTGAACACAGTAAACTCAGTGCATCCCCACCCCTCACCCACAACAGATCTCCTTCTGAATTATTTGTCTTTGAAATTACTCATTTTTTCCTCCAGCTGTGTTTCAATGTTCAGCTGAGGCTATAAATAAACAGCTCTTTCAAATGTCATTGGCTAGCATCGGCCTATGCATGGAATAACACTTCCAAATTTCTATTGCATTGTGAACTGGATGTTCCTGGCCTAAAATGTGCATAGCTTGTGGTAATTTGGTATGAACACTCCTGAGTCCATCAAGTTTTACAGCTTCTGCATCATCACTCACAAATTTAAATCTTCTGCCATTTTCATACAGTAAAGTCATGATAAAATGATTCTTAAGCTACAAAGTGAAGGGAAAAAATTCTCTTTTTCTCAGTGGTGACAGCTTGTCTTTCTCTATTTTTCATCCAAACAAGTAGAATGTTGTAAATCCTGTCCAAAAGACACAGACTGGAAGAATTAATCATAGGTTTGTTTATGAGCTGTTTGGAACAGATTAAATGCTGACAACACAATTTACAAATTATCTATCAACATCAACAGAAGCATAGCACCTGATCCTGATGTCAAGGTAAGCAGACCTGGGACCTGACCAAAGAGCTAAGCCAGTGTAGTAGACTCCAAATCAGAGCCTTTGAGGATAGTCTCTACAGTCTAGTACTTGCACTTGCCTGTTTGCTATCAGCCAGAGACCCCACAGACAAGGAATGTTCACTGTGGAACTAGTCAGCATGAATGTTCAAGTGGATCAGTGCAATGAATGGGACAATTTTCCCACTATCTAGAGAAAAACATATGCCCTGAAACCCTCCAGCTCCCTTCGTATAGTAGTTT
Source organism: Nettapus auritus (assembly GCA_011076525.1). Classification (NCBI taxonomy): domain Eukaryota; kingdom Metazoa; phylum Chordata; class Aves; order Anseriformes; family Anatidae; genus Nettapus; species Nettapus auritus. Next base: position 79,115,903 of record CM021768.1, read on the forward strand.
GATGTTAGTGAATAGTTTGTAGATAAGCTTTTTACAACATTTAAGCTCCAGTTTTTGCTAGCACTTGTGTGGATACAGAAAAAATAAAAATCTCCATAAACATAAGCCAACAATGCACCCTTGTGCCAAGACAGCCAACAGTCTCCTGGGCTGTGTTAGGCAGAAGATTGCCAGCATTTGAGAGAGATGATCCTTCCTCTCTGTTCAGTACTGGTGAGACCAGATCCATTTCTCAGATCACCACTGTGACAAAGATAGGGGCTTACCGGAGTTAGTCCTGCAAAGAACCATGAAGGTGAATAAGGGATTGGAGAGTCTGACTTACGAGAAGAGGCTAAAAGAGCTCAAACGGCTCAGCTGCAAGATGAAATGACTCAGGGAGATCTTGTCAATATTTACAGATACTTGGTATGGGGGAAGTAAAGAAAGAGACAGATTCTTCTCAGTGGAGGACAGGGAAGAGTCAAGGGGGAAATGAGCACAAACTGAAATACAGAAAAGCCCATATGAATATTAAAAACTTTTTTTACTGTGATGGTGGTCAGACACTGGAACAGGTTGATCAGAAAGGTTGTGGACTTCTCCTTGGAGACATTTAAATCCCAGCTGGACATAGCTCTGAACAACATTCTCTAGGTGACTTTTTTGGAGAGAGGCATTAGGACTAGATAATATTCAGAGATGCCTGCCAAGCTCAGCAATTCTGTGATTCTGTCTATCTTTCTTAATTTGTCTTTTCTCTGTGTTCCATCAACTAAATGCACACTTCTGTTTTTGTAATAGGAAATAGATTGGTAAGTGGAACAAGCCTTTTTTTTTTAGAGATAGCTGAATACTGACCCTGAACATTTCCTATTATCAGGTCTTCCCCCAACACCTTACCTTTCCCTCCCCACTATTTTCCCACTGAATATTTTGTTGTTTGATTACACAGTTGCTATGCAAAACAAAATGAAAGTTCAAGTCATAAACAGACTCTAAATTTTACCACAATAGCAGTCAAGAATAACAATGACAGCTAAAAGAAGAGGTAAAACTGTGTGCAGGTGACATTTGAGAAAATCTTCTGTATTACATACAAATAATATATTTGTTTTTCTGTTATTTCATGTTATAGCACTATAGCTATAGCTATATAGCATTCCACAGTGGAATCAAGGGACTCTAGTACCACATGCCACAGTTTTGTGTTGTCATCACAGTCCTTGATTATGCCATCAACATTTTTTTTAAGCAGTTGCTATGTGTTATATCTCAATGTCCATGGTACAAGGAACTGTGAAATTTGAAAACATTAAGGCTGATGTTTCTCCATGACCCAAATGAGATCCCAGTCTTTTAAGGGCTTGTACTTGCAATACTCTCCAAGCTAACCAGTTACAGCACTGGTGCCAGGTTTTGCTTTCAGAGACACTGAAGGGGAGTTACTGAAGGCTAACTGCACTATTTCAATGAAACAGAATCTAGCTGTATCTGTGTAAGAAATGAAACTATAGTCTTTCAAAGGTCTAAAATGGAAATCCATCTTACCACGTTTAATTATATAATTTGTATGTACACATGTTTATATAGAATTCCTTAATACATCTTTATGTACTTGATATACATATGATATACATATGTATACACTTGATTTATATATAGTGATCACAGTGTTTTACTCCATCAGATAAAATTAAGACAGGATCTTAAAGTGACTGGTGGTGACTCACTAGTTGATGAGCACAGACAGAGACTGGATTTCCACTGAATAACTTTGACATCAGATGAAAAGAAGAAATAATATTTTTAAGGCTCTTAGACTACAGAAGAAGAAACAAAACTATGACTAGTGTTATTCTCTATGAGACATCCTTAACTGCTGAATATGGGGATCCAGAGACCATCTTTCTGGAATACATCCAAAGGTCATACCTTCCTGTATCTCAGAGTTGTAAAGAGTCTCATAAGATCGTTCCTGGAACTCCTGTTTCCACTTTGGTTCCTCTGTTGTTATTGTGGTTGATGTTGTTGCTGTGTTTTCCCTAGAAACAAAGTTTTCGTTACTAGATCTGAAGATCTATTGCTTTTTAGCGTCATGTTACTTCAGCATCTGATCAGAAACTGGTCTTTCAATGTCTGATAGTTTCTCATCTTTCCGTCTTCCCCCCTCCCCCCCATGTATTGTTATTTCTATTGTGATTTAAAAATAATTTTAATTAGCTGAAGTGCAGCAGTAGAACCTACCTATGGTAATTTAGAGTAGGATACACCCAAGTATGTAAGAGAAGTGTGCACTAAGCACATCTGGCTAACAAATGATGACATTTACCTTAGGTGGAAATTTGGGATTAGAGCGACTCTGGATGATATACGGAGAGGACTGAGGATACGACTACAGTCAGCAAGTCAGCATTAGAGACAACAGATTTTTGTGTATGTCTATGTTTATCAAAACCATCGAAGTTCTAAAACAGCCTCCAAGATGGTGGGCTGGATTTTCATCATCTGACAACTACTTTGACATTGAGTATTCAGTATTTATTAAAGTTTGAGAAGAAAAGGAAGAGTGCCATGAGGATTGATTTGCTTCATCTTCTAGACATTCCTATACAAACATGAGACTCGTTAAAAATACTAGCACTTGAGAATTTTGCTGTACTCTGCAAATTGATTCATTCAAGAAGTGCTGTATTTCTCATTGTCTAAATCAATTCATTTGCAGGAGGTGCGGTATTTCTCATTGTTTAAAGCAATTCATTTGCATCTGCTGAATACTCCCATGCTACAAGATGCTTAAATTGAGAAAAATAAGCCCTTTCTTCATGTTACTGGCACTGTACTGCAAGCAACAGCATACAAATTAAGCCACGATGCAAATTATTTCATTAGGTTATTAGATTCTTAGAGATTAATATTAACAACAGACATTGCCCCATGCAACAATAGGAGCTTTTCATTGCAACAGCTAGTTTTAAAATGGAGTGTTGTTGTCCATCTTATCATTTAGTACCAGATGAGAGTAATAAGAAAGCACATCCACTATCCAACAGCTGGGAATCCCAGCTTCATAGATAAGAGAGGTTGTGTTAGTTTTGACAAAAACTGAAATGTCCTGAAAAAATTTATAGGAATAATGGGATCTATATAGAAATGCAAAGGACAATTTAACAAATTTGTGCAACCATTAATCTTATGTTTTAAGCTCATTTTGGAAAATGTGGACCTATTTCAGTTTTCTTGTAACTTGCAGTTTCTTTCAGAATTCTGAATAATTGTATGTGGATATTCTTTGTCATTAGAAAAAAAAAAATAAATAAATTCAGTGATCAGAATGCCAAAAATAATTGCTTCAAGCTGAAGTTTATAGAGTAATATATTGGCATTTTAGGATGTAGAATTAAATGAGTGAAACTTAAATGCAAATCTTTTTAGTGGAGTGAGAGGAAAAGGACATCTACTGTACATGTTAAGATGTCTTTTCAGTTTTTTTTTTTTTTTTTTTTTTTTTTTCTTTATGGAAGGGATACGACATATGCATTCTTTTCTGTAATTTGTAAAGTTTTAGAGAATAATTGCTAGTCACCACAACCTGAAATCCTTGAAAATGTAACTGCTTACACTGGGACTGAATATATTCTCAGCTGCCACCATCCTTTTCCCTTCTTGGCCGAGGGACCCTGAACAATGTCATAAAACATCTCAGCCCCAGGCACTTTGGTCCAGCTTCAGCAATGCATTTTACCTCTCAGAAGCTCATGAAGAGACATTTGATTATAGCTCGCAAAAACAAACAAATAAACAAAACAACAACAATCCTCATTAAATTTAGGGACTAAGTGCTCCACATATTTTTTTTTCCAAAATTGATCTGATAAGGCCCATGAAAATAAATCTTTCTACTTAGGTTCGTTTTCCCAGTCCTCCACAATGTTTTCAAGAATTGTTAGTACAAAAGCAAATGCAGATAAATACAGATATGTAAATGCAGATGATATGGTTCCTAGAGATGGTTGTTGAAACGGTTGAAATACTGAATTTATTAAATATCAGTTTCTCTGTACGCTACTACAAGGCATCCATGAATTACTTGTATAGCAGCAGTCTGTGAGCAATGGTCAATCTGAACTCACCCTTTTTCCTTCCAAATATTAACCTGAAAATCTTGAATAGCTCTCAATTGGGGTCTTATAGTATAAAATAAGTATTGAAAGATGCCAGAGGAACACAAAATGCTGCATGAAAGGGCAAGGCACCTTCTTAAGGAAATATTTACCATCTTATTACCTAAATATTTACTGTCTTATTACCTGAAACAGAAACGGAAGCAGAAACTAGTCTGTGATCTGCTCCTGTCAGCAGTGTGGTGTGAGGGCTGCTCAGCGCAGCTATGAATAAGGAGATGATGATGTGCACTAAAAAGTAGGAAACTGAAAATTGCATTAAGAAAATGCAGTTGTTTTATACAGCATTCTCACCCATAGCTGGTAACAGGGAACTGTAAAGGAAGGTTAGTATGTCACCTTACATTTTGGAAAAAAAATGAGGCTTGGAGTAAAGAAGCAGCTAGACTAAGTCCTGAATTATGACTGCAGCTGGAAATAAAACCAACAGTTTTTCTATTATTGTAAAAATCAGTAAGCTTCTAGAATTCATATGTTAATAGATGGATGCTGTGAATATGTTGTAAAACACAAAACTAAAGGTTAAGTATCTTCAAATAGATAAGAAATGTGCATTGCTTACATTTTTACAAATCCTTATGTGACTGCTTATTAAGCTTACCACAAAACCTTTATACTGGGAAGTGTTACTTGGGTTGCAAAGTCCAGTAGCTTTGAAAGATAGTAGTTACTCATTTTTATATTTCTCAATATTTTTATTATAAAAGATTTTTCCTAAGAAAAAGAAGCTTTCCTAAGAATGCTATCACCTGTGTAGCTTGTAGCAAGTATTTGAAATACAGCAATAGAAAAATCTCAAGCTATAGAAATGCCTTTCCTTTCTCTCTTAAAATTCCATTTGGGTTTAGCTGAAGTATCAATTTCAATTTTTTCATCACTTGTTTTTTAAGGGGGAATTTAGCTTTTTGCAGAGCTGTTATTTGACAGTGAACATTTTAAAGGCCTGGACCAAGACTGTTACCTACACACCAGTAGGTAAAATAATAGGCATGGTACTTAAAATGCTTAGAAATGAGGGGAATGCAGGGGAAATTTGGCTAGCCTTTTTTTCTGATTGCTCACTCTACCTGACACAGTTGTGCTAAGAGTCACTTCATTGGCAGCTGATTGACAGCACCAAAATACCAGCTCCCATACTTCAAATCTGTGTTGTAATGGTTAAGGAGCTATGGGAAAGATATTGTAATTGCTCATAATGAGAATTTAGAACAAATATTTTACCAGTTAGATGAAAAACCAATGTTAAAAGACCATCATTTGTTTATAGTAGTGAATACCAAGAAGTATTAGGAACATTGAATTTATAGTTCCAGACATCCTTGATGGAGGCCTTATTCACATTCTGAGATATGAAAAGCACATGCAGAGAACTCCTGTCTCTTTCAGACCCATGAAAGTACACAGGTGGAGCACAATTAAGATTCTATGGATGATTACGTATGGCATTTTCTGGCTGCTTAGTTTGGCACCACAGACAACTTCTTTTTAAATAAATGCTTTTAGTGATAATTATAATAGTTTAAATTACGTGGTTGAATTTTGATGCATTTTATTAAATATTTGAAGATATATATCATCTGTCTAACATTTCATAGTGTGATGATGAATTGATTAGGATCACTGAAATAAAAAATCTTTCTTATTTATGTTTCTTTCTTCCCTAGCCTTCATCATTAAAAAAGAAAAAAAGAAAAAAAGAAAAAAAAAAAAAAAAAAAGTGTCCTGCAGAGTCTGTTCCTTATTCCTGGGATGTATTTCAAAAAACCTCCACTCGGGGATAAAGGTTCTCCCGTGCAGAGCAGCTTGCAGGATAGATGCTTTTGATTGTGCATTTTATGGAGGGGATGTTTCCTCCATAGCTCTTTGATAACAGCCTGACACACTTCAAACACCATGGCAATATAAATGAGGAAAATAAATCAAAGGCATTTTGGGAAACTAAATTGTTTGGGTATAAATTTTGCCTTTGGATATTATAAATGCATGAAACTGAAATAGATGTCAGAAGTGTGGTGTCAGTATCCACAGGAATTATTCAACTTTTAAATTATTAATTACACATAACAATTAGTTAAGCAACAAATGGATTTTTAACCATTATTCACAGTGTAAAATAACCTTTAACAAAAGTTTAGGGTGTTATGTACCTTTTTAGTCATGATCTCCAAAAATTTTCATAAGGTGCACTACAACTTGTTACTGAAGAGAAGACCAAGTGCTTTTTACATTAAAGAGTTCATTAAGCCTATATGTAAAAAATATTAACATAAAGTGGAATTATACAGATATATTGAGAAGGAAATAAAGTCTATTTATTCATTATTCAAAATTATCAGTCAAAATTCAGATGAGATCCTCTCTCTTTCAGTAATATCTTTTAGTAATATGATATTTAGTAATATGCCTTTTTCTTCTTCCTCTAAACCTCTGTGCTTTCATGCACCACTGTTATAAAATAAAGAAATTTCAGATCTTCATGTTAAGATACACACTATGTATTTGGAGATAGGGTGTTTTTCTTTCCTGAAGCATGTTTAAACTTTCTCAGAATTTTTAATTTGCTGGGTATAGTATACGAAAACCCAGACAAATCAAGGAAGCCTCAGCTGGAAAGGTTAGCTCCCTTATGGTCCACTAGGGGCTCAAAGCAGGGTAGCAGCTTACAGTATGGACAAGGTGGCTTTCCTGTCCAAAGCACTTCACTTGAACTGACTCTGTGCTGCAGGGCTACCTACCCTAAAAATGGACTAATGCAGCCATCCGTTCAGGAACTCATAAGCTGAGCTTCTCTGTTTCTACCCTTTACATAATTTTTACATCATGTTTCAAGTGACCATTTCTAATAAAAAGTAATTTTAATCAAGCTGTTAAGTCATACATTTATATGAAGTGAAGCCAACCACATACTTCACCTGAGAAAAACTGATTTCCTAATTGTTTTTAAGCAAGGAAAGGATGTGGGGGGATGATAAAGAAGAGAGGTCATTTCACAAAGGAATTCAAAGTAAATTCATTGCATAATTTAGATGTATATTAATATTTCCTCCACCTGTCTTCTTTGACATCTTGATATCTTTGACAGAGGATGCAAGAATTACAAATATGCCAATACAAATCAAATCCGCTATTTAACTATCTAAAGCAGTAACCGGCAGAGTAGTAAATGGGCCCATTTTCCATTCTTTCAGCCCTGGCTCTTTTAATTCATATTTGCTTTTTCTGTTTCTTCATCTTCTGGTTAAAGCCTCAGCTCTGTGTAATTACTGATGAAGACACAGCCCTAGTCCTCAAGAACTTATGTTTCAATTCAAGATAAACTCCAACAAGAAAATGACAGCATGAGAGAGAGCAAGGCTAAGGCAAGACCCTACTGAAACATGCATGCACTGCTATTTCTGTGTGTAGTTTGGTGGATACCACTCTCTCCCTTTTTAAGGAATAAAGGGACACAGAATCAGAATTGGTATCTCTTTATTCAATGAGAGAAGAAAGAAAATGAATAGACCCCTTCACTCTCTCATTCTTAAGTTTGGATATATAGTTACAAATTTTATTTTTTTTGCTGTTCAAATTCAGGCTGAAAGGGGATTTAAGCACTCACAACTCATACATACAAGGGTAACTTTCTCTACAGACTGTGCTTTCTTACTAACAGACAGAGTAAGTGCTCTTTCTGTTACATTTATTCAATTTATTACAGATATGTTTTCTCTGAGAGATACTAAGTTCTAAGCAGTATTTTCTGCAGACACTTTTGTAAATAACAGACCCATAATCCACAGCATTCAACTCTCCTACTTAAAAAGACTCAGGTCCCCCAGGTTTTCCTGTAACAATAAAGTTTAACAATTATCTCTTTTCTGTTATTGAATTGTTAAACTCCATTTCTTTCTTTCATGTGTTGTATAGTCTCAGGCCCTTGTTATTTATAAGCACATAGTATGGTTTTGCTTAGGAAAGGTCAATCATTCTGAGATATTAAATGATTTTACTGACTACATAGGAGATCTTATTGATTACACCTTGAGATAATATTTTTTTTTTTTTGCTCTGTATCTATTTATTCACCATATTACAGATACTTTAAAGCCAATTATCAGAGTTAATACTGAAAAGGTGAGTAATCTCATTGCTTAGCTTCTCTGTATAGGTTTTCCTTCACTTTTACAAATAATGATTTATGCAAAGTCACCAAGACAGCTATTGCTTCCATTGTGGAGTTTATTATCTCCAATATGAACAGACAAGTCATTAAGCTCTCATAGAAGGATTAGCATACAGAAAGATCACTACATTGTGATTTTCTGGTTACATGGTTCAATACAATGATGGTTTAAGGAAGTAAAAGCCAATTTTAGCACTGTCATTATAGAACACCATATGTCATCAATAGGCAGATATAAATACTATCACTGATAAGAGTTGCTTCTCAATAAAGGGGTCCCTCTATCATGTACCAATGGGGTCAGTAATACATGAAAATGATTTGTAAACACTAGTTTTAGGATTTATCTTTCATATTACCTAAAAGTATGTCTTCAATTTTATCTTTTAATCTAAAAGTCCTGTAATGAGGCAAACCTTCTCTTTAAGGCTCGTTTCATGTCAGTGTACTTTTTCTCTTAACAGATGAATTTTCAAAAATAACTGAACTAATTAATCTCTTCCGAAGGATGGAATGATGGGTACTTTTCTCCAGCATTAATTCAAAATGCATTTTGCACCTTCCATTAAGGATGCCCTCTCTGGCATATTATGTAGCAAATTATTTGTGTCCAACGCTGAACAGAAATATAATGTTTAGAATTTGCCCATTTTATAATGAGAGTATAATGGAGGAAATAAAACACTTTCAGCTAGGTTTTATGCCTGGCTGGGTATAAGAGCATTCAGAGCAGTTCTCTGTTGTGCTAGACAGTCAGGGTATGGAGCTCGTTTTATCATAGGTTTTGGCAATCAGTAAATTCTATAATAGTCAGTGAACAGGCTGATGGAAAAGATTTCACTGACTTCAGTGCACGCTGACAGCCGAGATATATGAGAGACTTTCCAAAAATGGGCCTTGGAAAGATCACATGGCTGAAAGATCACATGGCTCAGTCATGTGTTAGGAATGGGATCTGAGTATCACCATTCTCCAATACATGATGTATCAGGCGATCAAGTTTTAAAATCTGTAAAGGTTTCCAAGAAAATGAGTCAAATTGTGTTCTGTACTAAAAATAATAAAAATTAAAAAAATCCATGCTTCTGTCATAGGTCACAGTTCACGTGATGTGTAAGATACTTTCCTTATGGATCAACACATCACCGTGTACTTTAATGACTCTGAAACATGGGACTTACACTCACCAAAGGGAAGGGATGAAATACATATAATCCACCTGTCCCTGAGGTCAGGATAAAATGGAAGTAAGAATTAAAATCTTTCATTCAAAAAGCTGAACTCTAGAAGTAAAACATGGATTTCTGAAAAACAGTTAAGGTGGCTGAGATTTTGTGAAATCTGACAATATAATTAATTCAGATTTAGGATGTGAGAAGGGGTATATTCTCTGATACGAAGAACTCACCTTCTTCGCAGATGTAAGCAGTAGCTGCTCAGAAAGCAAACTCTGAGATAAAAGTGAAATTGCATAGAACAGTAGAGAAGCATTTAGAAAAGATCCTTGGAAATGATAGGGATGAGACTGACAAACACCAGAATTTTTTCCTTGTAAAATGGAAAACAGTTAATCTTTCTTCAGCAGCTGCTTGAAAGTTATGGTTGAACACATGCAAGGGAATTCCTAAAAATATAAACTGTGAGAAGGTGTCAGCTAGGACTGCTGAAAAAAGTCAAATTACTAATGTGTAGGATTGGATAGAAACTGACAAAGAGACAACTTCTTTCAAATGCAGTATATGACTTGTTTACCTGCAATATAAAGATCTTGATGATCCAGGAGGTCATGTCCAGTTTCCATTCCCTACTAATACTAAAACATTCTCTATATACATCATTTTTTTCAGATTTGTTTTTGAGTTCAACAGGATTGTATTTTGATGTTTTCACATAGATTGTTCTAAAGCATTTCAAGGAATAAAGCTCTAGGACTGTCAACCAATGACCAACTGTATAAACATGTGAGAATCTTTTGTTTCCACTGAAAGTCTCAACTTGAAAACACAATCGTATTTATCTTTGTGTGCATATTTCACAAAGATCAAGAACCTTTCTTTGCTATCAGCTTGACTTGATGATCATTTTATCTAAAACATTATTGTGTAATGAACATGAAAGCAACATCTGCCTCATTTTACAGATTATATTTTCTCAAAGGAAAAAGCACAGAGAAGACTTTTGTATACTTAAGAAAATTTGAAGGAACACTATTTTTTAATTTCCATTTCACAGCTAGTGATGTAGTTTGCCTTCAAGTCTTAATTAAACCCTAATTTATGTATACAAAAAGAAGCATAACTAAGATTGCTCTAAACCAACAGAGATAGGTAACTATTAACAGAAGATCATTCAAATCTTATCTTCCACCACTGACTAGAGAAAAAGAGCTTTACACATAATTTAAGTGCTACTTAGATGAAGGAATTCAAGTCCATATGGTCTAGACCTGCACAAAGATAGTCATGTTTTTTTTTTTTTTGAAAGGAACCTTTGATAAGATATTTTAGACCCATGGTAAATTTAGTGACTCCCGAAGAGTGTGCCACAGCTAATTTACTTCAACAAGAAGTAATTTATCACTAGCCAGTTCAGTAGCATCCAGTGGCCTAGAATGATGGAGTTCTAATTAAATATTTAAAATTAACAGAGCAAAGCTGTATTTAATAAAACTTGTATCTGTAGTAGGCCAAGATATAAAAATTATTAGATTCTAAGCCCAGGGGGGGTCTCATATTATAATCTAGTTTGACTTCAGAGGTAGCATAGGCTAAAGAGCATGAAAATTCTTACATTTAATCAGCAACTGTTTTGAGTACCTGAGTTCTTAAAAAAAAAAAAAAAAATCTATATTGGTTTAAAGACTTCTACAAATGGAGAACCTACCACACCACTCAGTAAGTGGTTACAAGTTATTGCAGTAGTTAACTATTTTCATGCCTAAGAAGGCATCAGATATTTTTGTCAAAATTCAACTTCCAACCATTTGACTAATATCTTTCTCCACTAGATTAAAGTGCTGTCTGCTATCAAATAAGTCTGCTTCATGTAGCCACTTGATTAAGTCACCTCTTAAACAACTGAAGAGATAAGTTTTAAAAAGCCATTTTGAAATGAATGAGTAATAAACTGAAAGTTTTATGAGAATTTTGGTCTTCATATTTTTATGTTGTTTCAGACCAAAAAACTTGAATATACCATTAAATACAGCTATACAGGTAATCATGAATATCGTCTTTTCTCTCCTTCTGTATTGAGACTCCAACAGTTCTTAAAATGCATACAAAATGTTATAAAACAAACAAAAAAAAATAAGTAGTTAATGTTTAAAATTAATTTTTCTACACTCATTTACAAGTTTTTACTTTTTAAAAAATTTTGAATAAAATGATGATCTTATGAGTAAGAAATTTAACAATATGCTATTACAAAGAATAAATCTTACAGGTGTGTGGGCTGCATTGGATTGTGTTCAGCTCTATGTTTAACTTGAGAACTGATTATAAAAGTTGGATTCATGTTTTAAAATATTTGGAAGACTTGAGAAGTAGGTATTTTTGAAGAAGCTTGATTGTGGAAAGATATGTAATATATGCTACAAATTAACAAATAGATATTTAAAGCTCAAACTCATTCTTCTGGTCTCAAGATATACTGGTATTGGTAAGTGTTCATCAGTAAGTATTCTGCAGCAGTGCTTATAGACTATAATAACATTCTGCAGTGATAGCACAGCATCATCCCTTTTCCTTCAGAGCACGTTTTTCTTGATTCATTCATAATTTATTCCAGCTTTTTACAGTTACTCCATAAAATCGGCCACATGCTATATTCAACAAAAAGGTTATAAAAAGTAGAAATATCTTGAATGTTAAATTTGTTTAGTAAGTATCACAGGTTTATGAATACAGAGTATATGAGTTTATCATATAAAGCATAGAAATATCCAAAAGAAACTAAGGTCTGCAAAGTCAAACAGAAAAAAAAAAAAAAAAAAAAAAAAAAAAAAAAAAAAAAAGTCTCTGTCCCCAGGCTAGGAAACTCTTTCAGAAATACAAAATTCTTTATTTGAGTTTTTCACTTCTAGCCTTTCAGTAGTCTATGTTCTCTAATACTAGTACTTTAGTCTCGGGGACATAGGTTTTTAATACAGCTATTTAAAACCAATTTTGAAGTGTATTTTCCAGCAACGTTAGTCTGTTTCACTTTCTGATTGTAGTTGTCTTGCTTGTCTTGATAATTTCTAATTCTAATACAAACAGGAGTCTAACAGAATTAGACTTTGCTCCTTATGTGTTTATATTGGCAAATGACTTCTAAACTTTTCTGAAATCAAGGGAAATTTTAAGGTAAATGAAGTAAATTTGCCATTTTGCCCACATATTATAAATGCAATAAAAACAGCAGAGGACATTGTTATTGAAATCATAAAGCATTCATGCTGCTAAACAATATCAAATTAGTTATATACTGGAAGAGTAGAGAGTCAATGAAGATAAAGTGAAAGCATCTAGCTGCTCAAAGACAAAGAAAATAAGTTAATATAGTTTGTCTTGCAGCTGTAGAGTAATCCAGTAGTCACTGAAAAAGATCATTAATTTTCATGCAATTAAATATAATTAATAAATCACCCCAGGAGCATGTGTTCCTGAGAGATAATGTCAGCCCTTGGGTGTGACCTACTATGAGATATCTCAGTGTGACTCAAATTCCATACTCCTCCTGAGCTAATAAAATTAAGATTTTCTTCTTAGGACTGTTTTGCTAACTTTGGCTACTGACTTTCATACACATGTTTGGCAACATTAATACGACAATCGGTATGAATATGAAAAAGAACACATACAACAAACTGATCTCTAAATAAATTAGCGCTAGAGGGAGGAGATACAGCAGTCAAACTTGTCATGCACTAGCAGAAATCCTAAGAAACATTTGAAAACAAAAATATAAAAGAAGTTTAGTAAACCAACAAAACTATATGATTCATCTACCTACCACACTTAATCAAATTTGGACTAAGTATCACCTAAAATCATTGCTGTCTTGATTATACAGGAATGCCTAATTACACATTAACAAAATTCAAGTCCTCACTGAGGACTAAAAGACTTACAGAAAGCATGCCACTGAGGATGCCCTTCAGGGACCTCTGCAGTTAAGGAACACTTATTTTCTACCTTATAGTTACAAAGAAAATACAAAGGCAGCTGCAGATTGTGAAGAATGAACTGGATGCAGATTTGAGTACTAAGAAAAGAGTGGAGGAAAGAGGAGAACGATGCTATGAACTGCTAAGATGACATAGAAAGGTCCTCTAGGCGTCTAGGTGTATTTGCCGCAATACCTCTAAGGATATCAAAGTCAACAAAGGAAGCAAGGTATTACAGAAACTACTGAATTTTCATCAGCAGGTTGTGAAATGGTGTAGGTCTCTCTATAACAACAAGCCTGATCAAGGAACTGCAAAGTATGTAATTCGAGAAGTCTGTAATGTTTATAGATGACCAGATCTCAGTGACCTCACTGAAACAGAACTTGAGAATTAATAAAGGTTAGGCCTTAGACTCAACATTATGAAGCTCATTAAGCACTTGATGAAGCTGTGAAACAATGTCATGTGCAGCAGCCCCCTAACAATCAAGTGCTTGGCAATGTGGGGATGAAGGATTAAATTACTTCTGAAGTCTCATTAGAAATGCTTAAACATTACCTAAGTTTGGAATCAAGTGATAAACCAGCTGTAAACAACATAATTTCAATGATAAACAGCTTTCTCTAAAGACACATGCTTAAATTTTCCAGTACTTATAATGTAAAAGAATCACCTCTTCTTGTACACCAAATTTCAGAAAGTAAGGAGATTCCAGCTTTATCTTTCAAGCATCTGTAGTACTTGTGAATAATGATATATCTGATTGTAATGACATTCTCCTTCAGAGTTTATATGGTTCTGTTTCATGTTCTCATCATTAACATATCTGTGCTTTATTATGTGTGGCCTATCCAAAGGATCTCCTCTCTGCCTGTGAAACACTCCATTCCAGCAGACTACAAAATAAACCTCTTGTGCAGGTTTTTGAACAGGTTTGAAGATAGAATCATATCATAAAATCATAGCATGGTTTGGGTTAGAAAGGACCTTAAAGCTCATCTAGTTCCAGCCTCCCTGACCTGGGCAGGGATGCCACCCACTAAATCATGTTGCGCAGGGCCCCATTCAATCTGGCCTTGAACACTTCCAGGGATAGAGCACCCACAGCCTCTCTGGGCAACCTGTTCCAGTACCTCACCTCTCTCTGAATGAAAAATTTCCTCCTAAGATCAAATCTAAATCTTATTTTAGATTAGTCTATTTTAGTTTAACACCATTCCCTTTGTCCTGTCACTATCTGCCTATGTATAAAGTCTCTCTCTACCATTTTTATAAGTTCTCTTTAAGTACTGAAAGGCTGCAGTGAGGTCTTCCCAGAATCTTCTCTTCTCCAGGCTGAACACCTCCAGCTCTCTCAGCCTTTCTTCACAGGAGAGGTGATCTAGCCTTCTGATCATCCTTGGGGCTCTCCTCTCAACCCACTCTAACAGGTCCACATCTTTCTCGTGCTGGGAATCCCAGACCTGGCTGCAGCACTCCAAGTGGGACCTCACAATGGCAGAGCAGAGGGGGACAATCCCCACCCTCGACCTGCTGGTCACTCCTCTGTTGATGCAGCCCAGGATGCAGTTGACCTTCTGGGCCGCAAGTGCACACTACTGGCTCGTGTCAAACCTTTTGTCAACCAGAATCCCCAAGTCTTTCTCTGCAGGGCTGTTCTCAATGAGTTCTTCTCCCCATCTGCACTTGTCTGGATTATCCCAACCAAGGTGCAGCACCTTGCACTTGGCCTTGTTGAACCTCATTAGGTTCACGTGGGCCCAATTCTCAAGCTTGCCCAGCTCCTTTCGGATGGCTTCACTTCTGGTGTATTGACTGCACCCCTCAGCTTTGTGTTATGCAGACTTGCCGAGGGTACATAGTTAGCTGGGAAGTGGACCGTGTTAATGTTGGAGAGACTCAGTGTAACTGCATTTATTATAATGTTATATGAATGTGCTTACATTTTTAGGCATAGGAATATCTTAGCGTAAATCCAATAAGTATCATTGCATCTGGTTTAAAAAATTCAAAAATCATAACTGTAACAAAAAAGTTAGTTCTACTTTTAGTTAACAGATTGTTTTTCTCTCTTTGTAGAGAAATCATTGGAAAGAAACAAATCTCCTGCATCTAGAGATATACACTGAAGATATTCTTCAGGTAACAAATGAGGAGACACGGTGTTCCAGTTTTCCTAGCAGAGATGCAGCATCCCTATTTCATTTGCTTTTTATATGGGTCACTTTAGACCAGGATTCTAATCCCTATAAAAACCAGAGAAATGGCAACTCTATCATCTTATCCTTCCAAATTCTGCAAGGAAAGAAATCTTACTGGAAGAGGCAGGTTTTGGTTTCCAAATCTTTATAGCAGCTTTTCAGCTTCATAAAAACTAAATCTGTTGGGATGGAAACAACAACAACCTCCCCCAAAACAAAGGATGGTTTGAAAAAGCAAATTAAATTAGATCTCTGCTACAGCTTCCACTGCATATGTCCGCTTAGGCGGTCTGCCAAGAGTATTTTAATATAATAGTCATTCATCCATAGACCCATAACTGGTATATGCAATTACATAATGCTTCTAATTACTCTGTTTGTTGCTTATCTAATCATTGTAGCTTGCAGTGGTGAAAAGAAGTTGTTCCCTATTGACACCTGGCTTTGAACATGGAGGAGAGTGGTCCAGAGCTGCTTTAAAACTCCAGATAAACAAAGGTGAGGAAGATTTCTGACAGTATCAACATGAAATGGGTGATTGCATTAATGGTAAACAATCAATAAGGCTATGACAGGTCTTGCCTGCATTTCTAATAGCTGAAATCTTGGGCTTTCCGTTAAAAGTTAGGCATGTGATTAAGCAAATGTCTCCTTTGCCAAAGGAAGGGATAGAGCACCTGTAGCTGCCATGCTTTCAAGGAAAGTGTCTGGGTTGGGAGCCAGCGCATTAAAAAGTGGCCTATACATTAAAAAGGTTTGTTAGCGATTGACTTCCAAAACATTGGGATTGGGAGACTGAAATATACATGTGATGTTATTACTAATTCATTATTGCTCCTTTTCAAAGTATAATCTGAATCATTTCCTTTGATGTCCATCCTGATTTTTCAAATTTATTTGAGGCAAGGGCTGATTATAACTTTTTGGAGGGCAAAGGGGATAGTTACAAGTAATACTTCTTGTAACAGGTATTATCACTTGCATCAGATCCCAATAGCTCTATTTCATTTCTATAGATTTCTAAATAGTAGCTGAAGATAATGCTGTGAAACATTAGATAATCTCTTAGCCTTTTAAACCGTGTTCTTTTAGTTGAAGGGTTAAATTTTCAAATTCCAGCCCTTACCCTCAGATCATGGTGTATCCACAGCTCAAGTAACCCTTATAGCAGCAGAAATTGAATGTCTTATTTCAATTATTAACCCAATTTTAGGGTTTTTTATGTCTTCCTTTTGATTTTTCTGAAGCTAAATAAAATTTGGATATAGAAACATTAATGTGACTAGCACATTTTTACACCATGACTACAGGAAGTCTTTTTGCTCACTGAGGTAAAGGGACAAATAAATAAATAATAATAATAAAACAAACAAACAACAACAACAACAACAAAAACACCACTATCTGATTTCTTTGTTTGTATCTTCAACACAGTTCATTCATCTTCTATAACACAAAAGACTATTTCTTGACAAAGAATTATGATGATATAAAAGAGATCTTGGAAAGGTAAGATTGATACATATATTACATCTGGCAGAAAAACACTCAAAGAGGATTCAAACACAAAGTTGTCTTCCTGAGTCTTGACTGCAAATAGTCTTCCAAGGCTGAAGGATACCAGCTTCCACCATTGAAGGAGGTGGCACTTGCCATCCTACATCCACCTCACAAACAACGAGGTGTCTCCTTGTGGCTGTAAGGCTCTGTGGCTGGGTGAACTGGGAAGCAAGGTTAAAACTCACTCCTTTGGTATTGAATAGACTGCCACTGCTTCTACTTAGGGAGATGTATAAAAATTACGAGAGATGCTTTGTTGATTCTAATGTGGGTTTGTATATTATGAAAAAAAGCTCTGGTACATCCCTTTGCCTCTGTCTGTCAGACTTTTTTTAAGGTTATCAGAATTACAGGTTTTAGCCCAACCCAAGAGGCACATCATTTCTTAAAGCCAAGAGATATTTCAGAAACTAATATGCAAAACCAAGAGATACTTCAGAAGGTAGTATTTTTGACTGAATCACTCTCCCATCAAGTAACACACTAGAAGGACTCCTGTAGCACATATGGGTTACTCTCAGCATTGTCCAGGACCAAGCACCCATTTGTGCTTACACTTAATCATAATACTAAATAGATCTTTCCCTTAGGCTGTTTCTAGGATGGCAGTATATTTTCAGGAAGTAAAGAGAGCCAGGTTCTTGTTCTACCTCCTGAAAACTAATCAACATCTCTTTCTGAGTGACCACAGCCCCTGGCATTCACAATATGCTTCTACAGTTGGGCAGTCAGCATGATGAAACCACTGTCTGGTGAGAGAGAGCTGGGGCTGTCTAAGGGTTTACCTGTCCTTCTCCATCTGTCTCTACTCACCAGTTGTGCTCAAGCCCCTCAGGCAGGGACAGCAGGACTGGATGCACATAAAATCTCTCTTCAGTGTTTCCAATGCAAATAATTCTTTTGGAGGTCTCTGAGAGGCAGAGAAGGAAGATAGATGTGCTATTCAGCTACCACCATCACTCTCATCAAGACCCCCATGTATGGGAAAAGAGTTGAATTGAAGAGTTGGATCCAGAAGAAGAAAAAGATATAGAGTTCTTTGCTCATCCTTCCTTTGATCCCACAAAACTGTATCAGGAGCCAACGATTCTGACAACTATGACTACCTGTTTCAGGTTCCTGTCAAGCTCTGTAGAAGAGCACTTCACAGTCTTGGGAACAGACAGACTGACAAACACCAGGACTGCTATTTATTTCATCAGCTACAGAATGGGTTTGAATGCACATTTCCTTCAGCATGCCTTCCTCTCAGCCTCAAGTATGGAGCTGCTGCAAAGCTCAGTACATTTGAGATGACTATAGATAGAGAGGAAGGCTAGAATTTGTCACAGATGATCACATTCATTTTGTGAAAATAACTTTATCGTACTTGGCATAGCAATAAGAAAGCCTGGCTAGCTGGCCAGTTAGCCCTAACAAAAAGTGTGCAGCATCTGTTTAAGTCTCTGCAGTAACACAGTCCATGCATGGCATTAGGTTATGTTGCATCATTTAACACAACATAAACCTCACTCACCTTTTCTTCCCTCCCATTGCTACTTCCAGTTTCTTTTCACTCTAACTGGCTGCAAAAATGCTTAAACATCTTTCCTGCTTTTTTCCCTGCTAATTTCAGCTCATGTCATTTGTTCCTATGCTGCCTCTCCGGGAACTGTTGAACCCTCAAACAAAAAGCATTATATGTCCATTCTGCTTCTCATCATAAGATGATTTGTGTTTTTTTCTTTTTCTTTTTCTTTTTTTTTTCCTTTTTTGGGGGGGGGGGGGGGGGGCACCAAAATGCTTTACAAAACTAGAATGTATTGTTATAGTAAGTCATTTTCCTACAGAAAGAAGCACAAATCATATTTAATCAAATTTAATGAAAGATTGCCATCAGGTGTCTAAATGTCTCACTTGCCTGTTTAGTTGAGTTATGGCAAACAATGGTACTCAGAAAGTTAACGTAATAATTCAACACTTTTATTATTATTATGTGGATCTATGTTATGCCAGCTCTATTGAACTCATGTGCAATAATGTGACTGAAAACACCCTAATTCAAATACACAATAGAAAGAAATAATTCTTTATTTTTCTTGTTTCAGAACAATTGTTTCATTTAAAAATATTAATAAGCTGATAACTGAATCTTCATTATAATATAATGCTCAGCTGCACAGGGAGCTATTCTTTATTCAGTGGGTTACACTGGTGTATCATGGGTGAGGAAATGTATTAGTCTGTATTCAGAGTTCGTATAGAAAACGAAACTGTAGTGTAATAGAATTGCATTTTTATACTAGTACTGTTATTTGAAAACAGAAGGGCAAATTTTAAATGGAAAATTATGTAACTGTTAGAAAAGTCACATCTACACTTGCTCTCATGACTGTCTGCCTAGCCATACAGTTGTGGTGTGTTAACTAGGCATCTCCTCATATAGTAGATTTAAACCAGAAGGGACATTGGAAATTTTGGTTGTCTGTGCACCCATACAGCTTCTGTCATCTGTTTCTGATGCCTCAAATATTTCTGTTATTTCTTTTATAGGAAGAAATTGTGCTACTAAACAGTTTTCAGTAGCATACTGCAAATAATGGATAAATGCAGAGATAAAACAAAGATGAAAGAGTTGAACCAAAAAAGACTAACTACAAGATGTTAACCATGTCCACATATTTTGTTTTCAGAGCATAGTGAAGGTCTGCACTGAGATCTGCAGCATCCAGAGGTCTACAGCAGAATCTGAGCTACACAGGAGCTGCAGAGGTGTGCAGCAGGAACAGTAGTTGCATATGAGAAGCAGCCGCTCAGTGATCTTCCAGAGTTAATTAGCTTTTCTCTTCAAATGAGCTAATTAGCCTGAGCACAGCCCTGCACTGACACAACCATACTGGTCCTGGAGCTGACTCATTAGTTGGCTTGATATCCTCTTCATTCACTAATGTAGATACTCAGAGCTCAGAAGAACAGTATGTCCTGGTAGTTAAGTACTAGCTTCTGTACTAATTAGTATCTGAACATTTTATAAAATGTGGAAGAATTTCAACAGGAATAAAATCAATGTTCCAAATCTCAGTGTTTAGAGCATTCATCTAGAAAGAGGGAGGAAAGCAGGTCAAATTCTTGTTTTTGGAAACAAGGGTAGGCAACATTCATTCTGATTCTAGTTCATTTTTCACAGTTGTTAAAAATGCTGTCAGAAGTTATGCTGTATAAAACCTAAACAAACAAAAATGTTTTCAAAATTCTTAGTTCTTCCACTGAACCAAAATTCAATTACCAGCACAGCCTTAATAGCAAATACTTATTATTGACTGCACTTGAGGCCAACCACAATGAACTGCTGCCTGAGGGTTAAAACCATTCCTAAGATTAGGTAATATTGCCTGAAGCCAGTCGCAAGGAGCACTTTAATTCCTCTGGGCAATAGTTTACTGCAATTTCCCTCAGACCAAGTCAGTGATTAATTAACCTTTTAGAATCTTCTGGGTTAATGGAAAGTTTGCTCTGGAAAGCTCCAAAGACTGAAGCATGAACTGAGATCAGCAACAATAGCAGAATATACATGATACTGGTAGATGAACCACTGTTTTCAATGAGCGTTACACACTTGCTTCAGCCTGAGGGCAGTCATATGCTCTGTATAGAGCCAAATGAGTTTCTGTGAAGTTATCTCAACTACTAAGAGAGGTTTCTGCATGTATAAAATTACTACTGTATATCTTATAACTGAAAATTATCTAAAACCAACTCAGCTTGAATTCTATGTATTTTCAATCAACATGAGTATAAAAGGATTGGGAAATTGCTATGTGAGAGAGATATAGAGCAACAACAGCTAGCCCAAATGAAGAAATAATGGTTTATATTTCTACTCACCTCAAACTTTGTGGGTACTTGGATGTGGATGTCAGCTGTGGCCAAGATAAAGAAAGATGCTTGTAAATTCTATTCAGTTAATTATATGCCTACCAAATCCTAGGCTTGTCTAAATAGGGTTTTGGGGTAGGACCAATCTCCAAGCATGTATTGGGAAAGTAATTGCACTACTTCATAAAAGCATCTTTAAAAGATTATCAGCTTAACAAGTGACACAGAACATCCCTGAGTTCTGAAACTGCTACCAGTTAAGAGACTGTATTAAATGCAGGTCACTTAAGAACCCCTAAAGCCAGCATTGCAGCAAGACATTTAAATGATGACACAATGAGTTACAGTCTGCCAGCTTGGCACAGATTCAAAGTGGCAGCAGCTGAGGTGTGCTTTAAAAATAGGGATTTTTTTAAATTGGATTCAAAATCAATTAAAATCCCATTAGAAACATAATTGTAGTGATACAAATCATAAAATAATATCTTTTACAATAAACTATAAAATTGAGGAAGCTTACATAATTAATACTACTATGCATTGCACAGATAGACCCATACCTTTCAATCACGTACAACCTACATGTCAAGAGAATGGCTTTGAAATGTAGAGATTACAATAGGAGGCAAACATTCATGGTGTGCGATTCAGAGTGTATTTCTTCAGATATCTTTGGTTTCCCTCACATCTTCAAAGCCCCAGATCATACCTTGCATTTGGAGCTTAAATGCCAACAAATCTCAATTGTAAAACAATGAGACATGCTACATGATGGTGGCAGTCAATTCAGTAAAGTGACTAGTGGCCATTCATCACATTTTTGATCCTATCATCAGAAAATAATCAGCCATTTTTCTGCTGGTGTAAATCCAGTGCAAGTCTTAAGCAATGAAATTTAGTCCCTGTATGTTTTATCCCTTAATTGTTTTTTAATGGTGAAAATTTTTCAGAGTGTAGGAAAAAAAAAAAAAAAAAAAAAAAAAAAAAAAGCCCAAATCATTTACACCAAATAAAATTAAATTTTGAGTTTCTTCTGTCATTAATTCTACTTTTCCTGAGCTATCAGTCTTGCTTGGCCTTTCCTATTAAAGCCACCTCCATTGTTCCAAGTGCTGGATCTTAGTTCTTATGCACCATGATCTAGGCAAGATTGGATTGTTATCTCTTTATTCTCATGGGTTTGTACTTCTTTATGTCAGTGTTTGTACTACAGCAAGTAAATTAATGACCTGTCCATTTTCTGAATAGGTAACATGAGAAAGATACCTTTAAAAACAACTTTTCAGATTCATAGTAAACTCAGATTTTAGTTTTCTCCTCACTAATCTTGTTTTATACAGCATTTTTAAAACAATATTGAATCACTAAAAGTTGCCAGTTACAATGCATTATCAAATTTTCTTTTTTATTATTTTGCAATGATGATTTAAATACATATCCCTGTAAAGATTAAGTGTATAATTTAATTGTCCTTGTATCAGATGAAAAACCATGATTCCCCACAGCAGCCTATTGACTCCTTCAACCTTGCCTCTTGAATTCTTACTGAACGCAGAAGCTGATACTGCAGGTTTTATATTTATAATGATTAATTAATTCTGCACTAAGCAATGTTCCTGACTGCAAGAACAAAATCCACTTTAGAAAACATAAATGACAGCTTGCCTAAAATAATTAACACCAGTGCTGATAGAATTGGGATGTTCTCCCTCTGCTTTACACTAGCGTATTTTAGAGAATTTAATTACTAATATTTCTGACTAGCAGAAGAATTGCATTAAAGAAGCACTTGATGTGGTAGGATAGAAAACTCATATAAAATATGTTACAGAAATATAATGTGGATGGGATAAATGCTGGTTGAAAATGAAGATATAATTAACCCACGGCTAGGCATACAAGAATATTTCCATATTTGGAGGAAACCAGATAATGTTAAAAATAACCTGCATGAGAACATCATCTCACCCCACACCAGTCTCACAACCAGGTAAGTTTTGGCTATGCAGCACAGCAAGCTGAACTTTTTCACCCCTGTGCAGAATGTCTGATAAGCTCTGTCCTGATAACAGGAAGGTCTCACCAGTGAGCAAAGCACAGGTGCTTCATAGCCTGGAAAGGCCCATCCTGCCTCCTCAGCTGCAGCAGGAGCACTCTGCTCTCTATTCATTAGGGACAGAATATGGCCCTTAGCATGCTGAATAACATAAACCTACATGTTAGCTTGCACAAGGCCTTGAAACAGGACAACTCTACTCTGAAAGGGGATGGTGAGTATTTTCTGTGGGCTTGATGGCCTTATCTGCCAATTCTAGCATCATGTAACTGCTCACAGAATTTATTAACTTCAAGCTGAAAGCTTAGGTGACTGGTTCCTGTGATATAAATAAATGTGGCAGGAGCACATAAGAGTCTGCTGTATTTTCCTTTGAATTACTGGGGAGATTACATAAAATTATGGTAAAAATGCGGACTCTCAGCCAGAGAAAACAACGTAGTTATTGTCACACTGCCTCTCTCAAAATGAGGTCTTCTGTGAGTAAAATGATATGAGAGTATCATCATGGCTTTCTCCCAGTTAATCCTTATCACCCTACAACCTCCCCATTTTACATGTGTACTGTTTAAAAATCTGAGTATTGGAAACTCAAATT
Source organism: Nettapus auritus (assembly GCA_011076525.1). Lineage (NCBI taxonomy): Eukaryota > Metazoa > Chordata > Aves > Anseriformes > Anatidae > Nettapus > Nettapus auritus. The sequence continues at coordinate 79,139,653 of CM021768.1, forward strand.
TTATTCCTTCAGGCAAACCTATGTGTGTGGTTGTTAGGCAGAACTGATGCATGTCTCCATCTGCAACTGATATCTGTTGTTCCCTGAGTGATGTTCAGGAGCTTCACCGTCACTTGGAGGTGGAAACTTATGAAGGTGAAAATACCTGCAGCACACCCACTTCTTGTTTCCTAAATGTTTTTCTTCCACATGACATGAAGGGCCTGAAAGCAAAGTCAGGTATTACAGTGAGTGTGTCCTTCTCACCACATCTGGGCAGACTTTCAGCACAAATGTCATCCTTTCCTCTTTTCTTTGTCAGGGGTATCACAGAAAATCTCAACATTATCAAAGGCCCAAAGCTGCAAGACAGAAAGTCCACGAAAATAAATGAACAGCCATCTGGCCTATTTTCCGACATGTTCTATCTTCTCTAGTGGCTTGCAGGCATATGTTTTGCCTACACATAGCCTTGCTTTGCATTGCCTCTAAACCCATCTCTCTCAATGTGAGTGGAAAAAGGGAGAGCCAGAAGGCTTGATATATGGAAACAAATGGAGACAGATGTAAATTGTAGTCCTAAGGCAGTGCATTCTCTGCACTCTAGGTGGGATTCCTCCTAGATAGGGATTGGATTCCTCCTGGTAGGGATTGGAAAGGGCATAGAAAGCAATCTGTAATTGCTCTTTAGGAATTCCTGCTTAATACTAAGTATTACTTAATAATGCATAACATTTATATTTCCTTGTACAAGTTAAAAGTGCTGTAAAAGCATTAACTGGTTAATTCTCAGGACACCCTTGAGAGGTGGGCATATGAGTATTATCTTCATTCCATACTTCTTTCTGTAATAAGGAAACAATTAAAATGAAATTGATCAGCTAACTTTATAGAGACCCTAATTCCTACAAATAGGAAATAATAGGTCTAAATGAGTATACTTCTGGGTGTTTAAAAGCAGTATTCATCAGCTGGATTACAGCTGATTTTTCAATGTAATTAACTTTGTATCCAAAAATCAACTTTATTGGTTCACTTCTAGTATATTAAGCACAATAGGAGGGATGCCCCATTTTCTCTGGCAATAATCAGGTTCCCTTCAGCCTTGTAATTGATTCAAGCAGGAACCATATTATTGTCTAGTAAAACAGAGCATCCCCCCTATTATCCCTTAAGTAGCAGTCAGTCTGAGAAGAAAACATTTACAATGATATATGAAGTTAAGACAGATGCCAACTAAATAGATATCTGAGTAAGCTAGAAGGAAATAATTAAATAGTTTGAAGAATCAATAAAGGTACTACTTCAGCTATCCATTGTGCAACTCATCAACTAATCTCTCATTATTATTGTTCATACCCCGAGTGCCCCAATACTATTACATACTGCACAGATACATAGCAAGCCCAAGAGGCCTTACAGTCTAATTTGTCAGCTTTCATTTCATTCCTACTGTTCTTGTACCCTCTCTCCTGTAGCATACTATCTCCCTGTATCTTGATGTCTCCACATTACTACATTAGTGCACGCCATTGCCAGAAGATCAGAGGACTTACAAGGACTGATACCACTCACTTGCAGAAGGTCAGGCCCAGATTTCTGCGGCAAAACCAGCTCAGTCAGTATCATTTGCATTTATTTCTTCTTTTGTAATTCAAATTTTAAATGTAGAAAGTTTATGAAAAAAAAATAAATGTGTTTCTGTTGGGAAATAAGCATAAAGCAAGCAGTACGCTTATCCCAGGTGAAGGTATATCTGAAGAAAAGTGGGCATTATGGGGAGGTAGTGAAGCATAGGAGCAGCAAGAGCAATGAGGGGAGTATTTATCTTCTGGCAGAAAAGCAGGAATGTGAGAAGTGTCTCAATTTCTCAATTTCAGTGCCTGAAATGGCACCTGTGAGAGCTGGATCCACAGCAGTGAGCAGCTCCTTCAAGGACTGCCAGGACTACTAGCAGGGGAGTTGCATCCAGGCTGGCAATGGCAGTAGAAAGCAGAATCTGACCAGAACAACATGAGGATGCCTGTTCTTTAATATTGGCATGAGTTTCTCTGAAGTAAGAAGTAAGAGACAGTGCAAGTTTATGTTTTTGGATTCCTACCTGATCAGCTTTGGACAACAGAAGTAGGTGACCTAGTTGAGCTGCTCTGAGAGGAGCTGCACCACTGGACATACATTTGTCACATCTTCACAAGTAATAAGAATGTTCTGTCTCACCACAGTACTGCCTAATTTTAATACAGCTCCTGTGGGTGATAGTTTAAAGAAGCTGAAGATTTCTGGGCAAAGTAGAGGCTTGGACCTTTATTGTTGATTACCTTTGCACAGGATATAGTGCTAAAAGATGCCATGTCCCAGTTGAGATGGTTATGTCTGGACGAGTACCTCTCTTACACTGTTCTACAGAGAAATAAGGAACATGAGCACCCACCACCTGAGCCTTTTGCCAACTCACAGAACTTTGAACATGAACAGAGAGGGATGCTTTAAACAACATCCCACTGAGGTGCTCACTGCTTGCATGACTGCATCTCCCCTGGCATGCTCCTCTGGATAGGAACTAGGGACATGACCCCATAACACAAGATAGTTTCAGCTGTAAAACTGTGATTGTTCTCCTCACTCCTTGTTCAAAGGCAACAAATGAGGATAAGGCACTTGCAGTGTGAGTTGTCGCATTTACCAGTGTATTGAAAATGCAGAGGAAAGCCTTGCATGGCAGTCCCTGCTCTCAGTTGCGGAGAACCAGCATCCCACCCTGATCTGAGGGGTGGGAGTGCATCTGTCCTGATTTGGATATAGCAGGAGGCTCACAGGGCCAAATCCATGGCTCAGACCCAGTCACACAGAAGGTGTAGATATACTCGCTGCAGTTTCTAGCGGAGCTGAGAGAGAAAACCACTCTCTTTTCTATTGACCTGGCAGAGTTGCAATTATACTTATTCTGATCTGTCCCTGAATAGCTGTTATACCTCTCTTCCTCCTTTGCCCCTTATACTCCCCTCATTAGAAGAAAAATGAATCTGTTTGTTCTCAACAAGAGAGTTAAGAGCTGTTATGGGTTGGAACCAGGTGGTAAGGGTGCCTGGGAAGTTATTTTACTTTGCCAGATCTGAAATAAAAGTATAATGTGTAAATGGGGGAGAAGGGAATGCTCTCTACTATTTTCTTGCAACTAGATGTGTTGCACTTGATGGCTGTAGCTGCTATCAGTATTCAGCAGAGTTACACATTTAGGAGGACATCTGAAGTATTTAGAGATTTCCTTTCCACCCCTTACATTCATTTGCTTAACAGTCCCTGTTGGTCCTTTCCACTTTGAGACATGGTGTGATGGCTGCAGCTGTGCAACCTTCCCACTTGCCTCACTTGTCTGGGAGAGTGGGAATATCAGGTTCATTCCACTTGAAAAAAGCCCTGTTTTGGATAATTTGGTCCCCAAAGTTCACATCAGACAATGGAGGCAGCAGGAGGATTGCAAGCCTCAAGCCAAAAGACTATTCTTGAAGGAAATATTATTGTGGTTACTACAGCTAAATTTTCCTTGTTCCTTGACATTACTAAGCATAACAAATGTTGCCCAGAAGGTTCATAGAGCAGAACCGAGCATTTATTAACATCATATTAACAATATCTCAGCCTTGTACCACATTCTAAGAATGAAGAATGATATTTTATTTTACCTTCTATCTCCTCTGTAGAATAGGTCAATTTCTTTCCCATTTCTTTTCAGAAGAAGGAAGTTCTGTCCCCCATTACTCCATGATGTTCCTTAAAACTTTGATTGTGATTCAGAGCAATGACCCTTTCATGTTAAGTTTTACATTATTATCTTGCTGATTGTACCAAATCCTTTTATGGATTCTGCTCTTGGAAGATTTGTAATGTGGCGCTACTACTAAAGAAAATGGTTGTAATTAAAAATAAAAACCATATAAATAACCTCTCAACATTTTAATTTTATTAACAAGAAGTTGAGATTTCTACACTTCTTTTTTTCAGATCTGCATTGCCTGTATTTTTACAAATGATATTAATTCAAGGATGGAGATGATATATTCACAGTTATTTGGTTAACAAATATAAGGTCAAACTCTTTTCATCAGACTGTAGATTTTCCCCAGACATTATGGTCTGTGAAGTGTCTACCTCTGTATAAAGTGTTACATGGAGTATAAGAACTGTGCCATTTCTGTGTTCTTCCCGTCTGAAGGACCTGGGGATGCCAGATCAGATGAAATCATCTACTGAACATCATCGATAGGTTGCTTGAGATTTCTTTATTTCCCTGCCACACGTAGGATATTCTTCTGGAGGGAAGCTATGTGGATTTTTTTATTATTATTATTTAGATGTATTTTCTACCTTCATTGGAAACTGAAAAGGATACTACTTTATCACTAAGATCACAATAAATCAATACATTATTGCCTCACATTGTTCATCTTTGCTATTTTAAACTGTGATTTCACCAATGCCTGCCCTCTTCCCCATGGAGGGAGTAAAATCAATCTGCTTTACAAATGAAGAGTTTGTTTCAGTTGTTGTACTAAGTGGTCCAAAGCAAATCTACAAAACTCTATCCTGGAAACCAAGGACGTTGAGTCTACTGCAAGTAAAAAGCTAAGGGAAAAAAAAAAAAAAAAAAAAAAAAAAAGTTGTGTGATGGAAGAAAGGAGAAGAAAAGACTTGGAGCTTATTGGGTATAAAGTACTGTGAAGCCACAGGCTTCTGATCAAGGAAACTCCATTGTGTTCTAGGAAAGCAGATGGAATATTATTATTTTATTTTCTGAGGCTGAATTGGGCTAAGAAAACCAAATTATACAAAGAATATATTTGAGTTTTAGTACTGATTTCTTAGCAGAGCAAAAATAAAACAGAAACTACAAATCCACAAGACCTTATAGATTGCTAGAAGAGAACAAAAATATTACAAACCTTATTTTTCTTGTAGCCTATAATACTGTCTGCCATCTTTTTACTAATGTAGCCAGAACCTAGCAAGCCTCACACTCCATTTTACTACAAGCCTTAACAGAGATGTAGTATGCTACAAATAAATGGAATGCAGAATAAAATTCAGTCAGGGGAGGCAGTTGTTGTTGTTTGCTTGCCACTGGAGCATAATGAAGTCAATATAAAAGACAGAACAGTTTTGAGAGAGTTGAGTGAATATGTAGATTTGTATCAGAGGATACCTCTCCTCTCCTTTTCTCTGAGTATCAGAATTAATGGCGAAGGTGGTTAAATACAGAAGAGCTCATTAATCTGTCTGTGTCTGGAGTGGTTTACAGAGACACCATGCAAATCAGTGTCTGCAAGGTAGTTAGCATTGTGCTTATGTAAGCAGCACTATACAGGCACAAAATCTACTCTTCTTTAGCTGCACAATGGTTGAGCCAATATTTATTTAATTTTGTTTAATAGTGTCAGTAGGCAGCCTGAAACTGTTGACCTTTTTCACAGAATCACAGAAAAGTCTAGGTTGGAAGAGACCTACAAGATCACCGAGTCCAACCTCTGACCTAACACTAAAAAATCATCCCCTAAACCATATCCCTAAGCTCTACATCTAAAAATCTTTTAAAGACCTCCAGGGATGGTTACTCAACCACTTCCCTGGGCAGCCTATTCCAGTGAAATAGGCTGTGAAATTTTCTGAAAGAGGTAAGTGAATTAAAAGCATTAAAAAAAAAAAAAAAGTACTGCTAGTTAAAGGCACTCTGAAATTTCACTCTGAATGGAGTTTAAATTCTGAAAAAAAATATTTATGCAGAAAATAAATATTGCACCTCTGCCTTATATCTTTATGGCTACTGGAAACCCATGTGCAGGAGAGAGACTGTTACTGTACCCTTAATGTGATTAAACATTTTCTAGCCATCCAGTTTACAAGGCAGGGAAATAGTGCATTTTTCATGGCATCAAATAAATGCTGTACATCTTTAATTAGCAAAATATATCAGTGTTGAGGCTAATACAGACATAAATAAAGGCTATGAATGCTGTTACGCACTCAGTATAAAACAGAGCATAGATATGAAGATTAAAAAACAAAGGAGATCAGAAAGTTTCTGTTGAGTGCCACAAACAGATACACCGAGAATAGCTAGTCTTTCTCTGAGGCATTAAGCTCAAAGCATTACAAACATGTCAAAATATGAAAGATTTTTATACAGAAATAAATATTGTTCAATGATAAAAATAACTTTCTTCATTCTTGGGTAAACAGAAAAGAAGTACCCTAAGGTAGTAAAGGGTCTTATCAGGAGAGAACAATAAAAAACTGATGGAGGGAAATAATCTCTCTCATCTCAGAGGAACTGCTACAGCTGTTACATTACACTTGCAGTTTATCTATATGCAAGACTCTACAGTATCTTTCAGATTAATCTAACATTTTAGGAATCTGGTATACTTTGGGGGGAAGTGACTCAATTGGGAGATTCCTAGTGGGTGTGAATGAAGGCAGCAGCGTTCTTTTCAGAGCCCATTGTAGTAAATTTTGAATGATTTGATGCAGTTGTGAAGCTTTTGTAAATATTTGATAACAGCAGTTGATTACAACTCCAGCATGATTTTGACTAAAAAAACAAACAACCTAACCCAAATCAAACCCATAAAGAACTTGAATTTCATGTTTGAGTAAGTGAAGGATTGAGAATATTTGTCTGTTTAGTGAAAACTGTACCTGGCTCCTGTCACCACTGATCCAGACACACATAGCCTACTTCTCACCTCAGATAGGGTTCAGCTTTTGAAGTCCATGACACAGGCTGCTCTGGTTGTATTGGCTCAGGGTTAGGCAGTAACTCCTGAGAGGCTTCACTCACAAGCGGCAAGGCTTTGCTGCTCCATGCAGATGCAGAATTGGGCTCCTTTGTGTCAGAGCTCTTGGCAAATTTCTGAACATGACTGGATGAGTTCATCTTATGGTGACAGCCACCTCTTCCACTCTCTGATCCAAATTAAGTTAATTTAAGACATTTTGTACTGCTTTGGGTTTCTTATCAAATGTTGTAGTTCAGCTGAAACACATAAATTTATCTATTTGTACCTCTCTCTAAGGTTTTCTGAGATTAACTTAACCATGTTTGCTCTTAACACAAACCTTGATGTCACAAAAGTTTAAATAAAATCCATTCATCACCATTCATCAGGTGTGATATCAGTGACTGTGATTTATGATCCTGTAGTAAGATTTTAGGACATTTTTGCCATATATCCTCCAAAATGAAATATATGCAACATTTATAAATGCTATCTCTCCCAGCAGACAAACGTCAATGAATTAGAGATTTAGACCAAATGTGCTATAATAATTATTAAGATAAATAATGAGTATGATTATGAGTCTGAGAGCTAGTTGGAGGTTGATTTTTTTGTTAAGGTATTTAAAGAAAGGAGCAACTATTTAAACTGACAATGGAAATGTTTAGATTGCATGGTGTACAATGTTTTGACTAAAGTTTAGCCCTTCAGTCAGATATAGGAACAATTACAGAAATTTAAATATAGAAAATAGATACTTGTACAGCTTGTGAGAAATAATTCCCTAAGCGAAGAGAGGCATTCAGGGTGTCACTTTAAGAGCTAAAGTTATCAGTCATAAACAGACAAGCAAATTACATGGTACTTCCATGGTAATAATAAAAGCACTTACCTCTGTTTCAACTACATGGACTTCTCTTTGCTCTGGACTTAAGCATACTTCTCAGTAGAAGAAAAATTAACATGAAATGTATCACTATTTTCAGTTTCATTGTGATGAACCCACAGAGTGGATAACATAGTCCATCCTGTGTTTTACAGAAGAGCTAGATTACATCGTGCCCTCCATGTGTTGCAGGGGATATTGATTAGACTGCTTCAGAGTTCAAAGAAGAAAAAAGAAAATGTATGAGTTTCCTCATCTACATATTTTCTTTTAATCTTCCCATTTTCTGGCAATAATTAGTTTGCAGAAGTCAACCAGACTTATTTATTTTCTTGCTTGAAATACCACAGTTGCATTTTTATCATAGACTTCAGTGTATTCTTCATGTAGAAACTTAACAAAAAGTATTTGGGAATTCTCATCCGTTATTCTTTTGTTAGCTTGAATAACAGGCATCATCTTAATGTCTGTTTGCTTGCAACTTCTATGCACACTGTTATGTGCAAAAAGAAGGACCACAGAGACACTCTAATGTTGAAGAGCAAGCTGGAGTGAGAAATATTTAATGCTAGTCCAGAGATTCACTGGCAAAAAGCTGCAAATGAAAATTATTACAATGAGTATAAAATTATTATAAAACTGTCACATTTCCAATATTTCATATCACTTCTGACCATAAGCTCCACAGCTAAAAAAGCAATATCTTTTACTCTTCAATGTGCACAGATGATGGTTTGCATTCTTCAGGGCTTATCATGTTAAAATGCCTTTAATTATGTCCCAGATAGCTGTTCAGAAGGCATTTTTAAACCTCTTCAAGGTCAAAACCTTACTTCTTGCTGATCCTCAGATCATCATTCTATGATTTCTGTTTCACTGACATAATATCTCTATTATTCTTGGGAATCACTGTATTGATGTGTAGGCCACACTGGCATATGATTACATCAATTGTCCCTAAGGGATCAGATGCTGTTTGCTGATGTCTGTTTCTCATTTACTAATCCTTAAAGGTCAGATGGGTTGAAAACTAATTTATGTACTTACATCATATTTGAAAAAGGTAGTAGTATTGCTAAGTTACTTTCTTTTTTTTTTTTTTTTTTTTTTTTCTTCCTGTGATTGGGTTCATGAATATCAAACATATGGTAAACAGAAGAAGCATCTTACAAACTTGTGTTTCTGATGACATATTGTAATGAAAATGAGAAAGAAATGATTGGTTGCCAATCACAACTATAACTAGGTACCTTGAGAACCCCAGTCCATTTGCAGTTTGTGTTGAATTTAAACGATTGCTAGCTATATAGCACACATTTATAAACTCCACTCCCAAACCATTAATTTAAACTCAGACACAAAAACTCAAAGAAGAATCTTCTTCATGGATCACTGCCCTTGTTAACAAGTATCAAATAGGATAAATTGTATATTATAGCACTGTCCACTAGCTCTCTATATTTAAATCTTTCAGTGTTTCTATTATTATAACACTCCTTTCTAACAGAATGATAACATCCACCACTTAAAAGAAAACTGACATAAACTGAAATTTTGCCTTTTAGTACATGCACTCTTCGTAAAATATTCTGGTTGGTACATACTCAGAACATTAAATAATCAAACTTCCAGCAATCTACATCAATTCCAAACTTCCCCAATGTTTATTACCTCTCATGCAGAGTCCTTCTTTAATACATACGAACACAAGAGGCCCACTGTGAATAAATTACTGTAGATATGCTTCAGTTCATTAAATGAGTCCACAATACAAAGTACTTCTTTAAAATTGTAACCTAACATACACGGTAAGATAAAAAAAAATATGCTAACACTGTTAAATATAAAATTAAGGACTATCTTCAAAACCAGTCCAAATGTATACCTATATTTCATTCACGGAAATTAGAGTTAGAAAAGGAACAGTCCTGTAGAAAGGAATAAAAATTAGAGTAACAATGAAATCAAATGCTGTAATCAGAAAAAATATGGCCTTATCTTACATTTAAGAAAAGAGTTCAGTTTAACAAAATTCTATGTCCAAACAAGTCTTCCAATAGTTTTTTTTTGTTGTTGTTAAATAATTAAAATGCAATATTGATATCTTATAAAAGGAACAAACTAGTCATGCTGAATTAAATCCATGTCACATAGACTTTATATCTTTACTCAAAAAAGAAAAATATTTTATTCTTTTGGTCACTTATATGACAGTTTTATTTATCAGCTATGAAAATAGCTCAGCAAATCTTGGGTAGAAAATGGGAGGAAATAATACATTATTTTTGTAGTCTGTAGAAAGTGGAATATAATAACTCCCATTCATGGTAACGGAGTTATGTACCTCATTCTCCATCCATTGTACTAAAAATTGAGTGCTCTGCAAAATACAGTATCAGTTTAAGTATTACCTTCAGCAAACTATACAGACAGATCTTGTCCAGAAAGAAAAATACAAACAGTTTGCAAAATGCAATGTCAAAAAGAAAGTATAATGGGTCAGACTGGGTAGTATAATAAATCATTACAGAATTGCTATATATGGATGGACACACACACTGACATCGTATACCTGCAAATTACTCTCTTCTTGACTTGACTATGACTTGCCTTGATTGTATTTTGTACTTTAGTGTATGTTTTATTCTGAAATGAACGGCCAAGAGTGAGTGAATCACTGGTCTACATCTGTTAATCAATACAGGAGATAAATCTATAAAATGAATATGATTTTTTAAAACTGTTCAATTTTAAAACTGTTCATTTTCGTTTTGGAGGTATAAGGTTGAAAGGGAAATTGTGTGCTTGATTACTCAAAAATAAGTAGTCTGTTTTTATGAGACTTTCTCCTCTTCCTTATCTGCTGTAATATTCAATAATGAGATTTTAAATGTCTCTTGTGCTATATATTTCTATAGGATATGGTGCCCTTTAAAACTAAATATTATTTATAACATGAAAAACACAATGTTTCCTGACCCAGAACTATATCATTAGAGGAGACTAATGAAGAAGCTAGTCCGTTAACGTGTAGAATATTAAACTGGTTTGTTTGTCTAGAAAAAGCAAAATCACCCCTTCAAACTTTTGTTGTGTTACCTGTAATTAATACTAATTAAGACTGAGGTTCTCAAATATCAAATGGTTGAGGAAATCTGCAGGGTTTGGTTTCCTATTTGTCAACTTTTATTTGAAAACAGCAGGTTAAATTCCGATCTGAGGAATGTTTAGCCTCAAACTATCATGCAGATTGTTTTTGTATCTATGTAATTGGCAAAGACTGCTTTGGTCAAAACTCCTGAACACTTTTTATTGCTAATTTTGGCAATAAACCTGTTAATTAGTTAAATGTAAGGCATTAGTGAAATAAGTAAAAAGGATCCATCTGTTTATAAAATAAGGTTTCTTCTGGGCATAACATTTACAAACCACAGTGGTAGACGTCATATTTGTTGATAAAATCTCTCACTCCTTTTACAGCTAAAAAGTGACTTTAAAGGAGATTTGTAATATATCACGCATGGTTAATACCATCAGTTTTAAAATCATCAGGGGGGCTTGAAATTGTGGCAAAGAGCTATACGATTTTTCTCTATATCACTGATGTGAATCTGTCATAGACCGATAGCTGCCAGAAGTGTGGCAACTTTAAAAGTGTTCAGTTCTCCAAACAAATTCATGGTATCTCCAGTTGGAGAAGACTTTTAAGAACACATAACATCTACCATTGCCATAGGGATTATTTCTGTGGGCAGGCTCAGAAGCCAAATGAAGCACCAGGTTTGAGGGAATTTTACCATTAACTTGAATGGAAGCAGGATCATAGATTTTTTTTCAGGTGAATGCATAAGCAGTCTAGGATGCTTACAGTGCTGCTACTTATCTTTTCCATGGCCAATTAAATAGGCTTCTTTTCTCAGAGCTGTCAATGTGGCAGCTTTCATGAGCACTAAATTCATCCTTTAAGGAGAAAAACATGTTAAAAAATGTAATGTCTTTTCTGATCTAAAGATACTGTAAAAAAAGACCTCTTTTCAATACAGAAAACAAATCTCTTGTATATTCATGTGGATTACGGAATAGTTTCCATACAAAAAATATTACATTTCTTTTATCAGAGTGAAGATGATACAATATTCTTTTCTGAGATTAAAAACATATAAGAATGGAATACTGATAGCACCATACAATATAAAGGAGGATTGGATGATGTACTATATGGGTGCTGATAAGAATTATATGGCTTCTAGCAGAGAAATAAAATGACAGAAAAAGATAGAGACTGATGACAATAGGAAATGCATCTATAAAGGGGACCACAGGAGTAAATAGGGAATGAGTTTGGATAACTCAGCAGACAGGCGTTTAAGGGACAATGCTAATTGAATTATGTATTGTAGCCAGATAGTGTAGAGTGATGCTTCTAATGCTAAAGAAAACCTTAGGCATCTTGTCCTGCACCAGTATCATCCACTGCCCCAGTCTTTCCCCAAGTTTTCAAAATCTGCTAACAACCCAGACAAAGAGTTTGTTAACAGCTGTTTTATCTATGGCCATTGGGGTTCAGTTATTTCTCCTTGGATGCAAAGGAGCTACAAATGAGTCTCTAAAAAGAGAGGGAATTCAAGTTCATGGTGGAAAATCATATAAGAGACCCACTACAGAAGTGTTATCATATGGCTATGGAGAAAAATACCACACATGGAGAGAAATAATGTCTTTTCTTAGTGTGCTACTCATTCAAATCTAGTCATCTAAATGATGTGCCCATATCTGGGAGGTCTGAATGCTTGCCATGATGTTTACTTTCTAGATGTCTGGCATCTGTGGTGGTGTTCTGAGTCTGGAACAAGATGCCTGGGCTACCCCGTACAGCACCCACAGAAAGAAGGGGGGTTGCAAAAGTCAATGTACAAAAATGTCACCTGAGGAGAGAAGCTACTGAAAGTCCCAAGCAGGTAGTCAGCTCAGAGCTTGCTTCCAGCTGTTATTTCTCACAGCAGACCCTGTTCTAGGGATTAGTCCTCAGCACCAAACTTTCCCCATAAAATACAGTGAGCAGGTTGGGGGGAGAGGGGAGAGAGAAGTAAGAAGAATATGAGGAACGTAATTTGTGATTCTAGATCTGAGCTTACTGAAAGCTGTTGAGAAACAGGATCAGCAGTATGTTTCTGCAGAGAGTGGAAGTGATGGAAATAACTGGCAGCACAGTGAGCTGTGCATATCTCTGCAGCAGGAACTGCAGCCAGACCTTGGGGCCACAACCAAAAGTACATCAAAACCAGGCTGTGGCCTCACAGCAACAGGCATGAAATGAACTCAGGGACTGAGGGATAGACACCTTCCCCACAGCTGTTGCTTTATGAGCATTTAATCAGTGAAGTTGCTGGTAAGGTACAACTGACTATAGGCTTGTTGTCATGAGATATCTGCTGAGGAGCAATGATAAAATTAATGACTTATTGTAAGGGGTAAGGAACAATTCACAGCAGCAATCAGTTAGAACAGAGCCCTTTTCACAATGTCAAAATTTTAAATGGGGAAATATTAATTTGATCTCAGAATACTCATATGCTTTTTGATACTGCAAAGTGGCTGTATGCTGTGGAAGGCTGCTGTCAACAGGCAGAGGTGCACTGCTAAAGGTGGTTTGGGGGCAAGGACACGAACATGTCTACTGAAAACATGGGTGGCAGGATGAAACTGAGAGGCTCACTTGTAAAATCCTAACCCCAGGAATGCACAGCCAGGAATATGTTTCACTGATATTTAAAGTTACCGTCAGTTCCTAGTGCTTCCCTGAACAGCAAATGCCTGTCCATGTTTTGTGAAAATAGGGTGTAGCATGCTGTCTTACTGCTGTTGGCTAGAATTAGAACTATTGTTTAAAAGCAAAAAAGCCAACACCCCAGCCCTCAAAAGCACATGCAAAAATCCCAATACATGATAGACTATTTTGCAGTGGAAAAAACGTCAGAAAAACTGGTTTCAAGTGATTTTAGAAGTCAACTCTGGCACCTCAGTTTGGAAGAACAATGAGTTCTCAAACCATTTCTGAAATCACTGTTGTTGGTAGGCTTGAAATGCAAATGTTTTTCAGCTACTTCTTCTCCAAATCCTGTTACACTACTTTATTATGATATAGTTTTTTTATGAGTGTTGGTGTTGTGGTTTAACCTGGCCGGCAGCTAAACACCACACAGCCATTTGCTCACCCTCCACCCTCCCTCTCTGGGATGGGGGAGAGAAACAGAAAAGTGAAACGAGAGTTGAGATAGAGACAGTTTATTAAGATAGAAAACAACAATAATAACAATAATAATAATAATAGTATGTATGAAACAAGTGATGCACAATGCAATTGCTCACCACCCGCTGACCGATGCCCAGTCTATCCCGAGCAGCCGGCCCCCCCATCCTGGCTAGCCACCCCTATATATTGTTCAGCATGATGTCTGATGGTATGGAATACTCCTTTGGCCAGTTTGGGTCAGCTGTCCTGGATCTGTCCCCTCCCAGCTCTTGCTGCACCCCCAGCCTGCCCACTGGCAGGACAGAGCAAGGAGCTGAAAAGTCCTTAGCTTGGTACAAGCACTGCTCTGCAACAACCAAAACATCGGCATGTTATCAGCATTCTCACCCTAATCCAAAACAAGTCCTAACTGAAAGGAGGACAGTTGGTCACTGAGAATAGTCATTTTTAATACAAGCATAATTTAAACATTTATTTTAAAATATATTGGCTGTATTTTCTTAAACCAAATTTGGGATATTTTAGGACAGGTTGGGAAGCTACCATCCTTGATAGAACTAATTTAATATCAATCATAAAATTGGTAACAAGGTAAAAAGAATGGAATTACTACAGAAAATTTGCCAATGAGAGCTTAGCCTATTCAGAACAGTGCTAATATAATAGATGGAACAAATCAGCTCAATAAATTTCCATCAATGTAAAGTACCCATGCAAGGTCTCACACATTGGCTAAACTTAAATGAGGTCCTTGTACAGATCCTGTGAACAGGAGTGAATTTCACCCTCACAGTTGAAAAACTGCCTTTCATTCTGATTGCATCAGAAAATTAATTTGCTCCATCTTCCAGCAAAATAGCAACTAGTTCAGTCATCAACACGACATTTTGAACAGCACAGTTTATACTACATTTACAAATAGTCTGGTATCAAGCTAAATAGAGGATTTTTACTGTTTCTGTGGTAAAAAACGGATAATAAAAGTATTGACGTGCAGTGTATCACCTGATGTAAGTAAGAATTATATAATGAAGTAAGACCTTGACAATAACATTGCAGAAGCACATGAAGATATACTAGTACAGAAGAAAATGAAGAAAAATGTCAGGAAAATTACTGAAACCAAGAAAGTAGAGCTTTAGTGAAAGGCTAAGGAACTGGGAGAGTGAACAAATATGGAAAAAGCTGCATGTTCTGGGCTCTTCTGGGGAGGAATTGGCACAGAATGGTTAATTCAAATATGTTTCGGGTACAGATACTCTGCACCAGATGACCAAAAAGAAGATTGTAAAGTGCCAGTTCCTCACCTGGTATAAATTGTCATAAGTGGAACTGTGATAACTTACAGCTTGTGGACTTGAGTATCACAAGCAGGTTATGAAAGGACTAAAACATAAGCACTGTTACCATTTCTTCAGTGCTGAAAAACCATGTGGAAATGAACCATGGGAGGTACCAGTGACCTCTCTTATCTTACACTAACCCCCACAGGAGAGGGCAAAACTATTTGGCAAGTAGTACACAAAGTCCCATGAGGCAAAAGATTTCCTTCCTGGATGGGCCAAAGTACATCAGCAGCATACCTCTCCAAAGGGAGGAGAGATCATTGAGTTTGAAAAGTACATTTAAAGAGTATTGAGTACTATAACCATAGCAAGTGATGGGGCCTGGAGTCCCACATCTTGGCTTAAATAACGTCCCACAGAAGGTCTGTATACTCCAGCCTCCTGCAGAAGGTTTGTTTCACTCAATATGCATATTGCATCCTCCTAATTATCCATCTCTTTGTATTAATGATGAAATAATACAATCTTCTATTTTCTCTAATTAAGTTTATTATGGAGACATTTTTATGTGCGTATTTTTGAAAAATGAAATTTCATTAAAAGTCAGTGTATCAGATCTTATTAATTCTATTACATTACAACATGAAATGTTTCATCAGGAAAAAAAAAAAAAGACTGAATCAAAACCAACCCTAGACTTTGATAATACAGATAAAAAAAATTAAAAAAAAAATCCAATGCATTCACTTTTCAATCTCATTTTAAACACTGCAAAACTTTCCTTACGTGAAGTTTCTAAATCAATAGAGAATGACTTATAATATTCTCCTATAGAAACATATTTTGTCTACATTTCTGGGGATTTTTTCCCCTGGAAACACTATGAAATGCCAATGCATTTCACTAAGCCATTTTTTCTTCTTGTAATTAGGAAAAACTAGATAAATAAATTGATAGCAGTTACCTTCGGGAACACCAAGTTGGACTAAAAGACCTTTTAATAATTGGAATGGCAGTGCACTTTGCATGCTGTCAGTGCTCAGTGACAATTGCCACAAGACAATTGATACGCAGTGACGTTTTCTTTGTCATTGCTGGACAGAAGGGATTTTAGTGCCAACGATTTTCTGCCATCATCTGAAAGTGATAGGGGCCTATGAATGGTTATAGCAAGATAAAGGATCCCTTGATATCCCGTAGAGGAATTGCAATGTTTTGCTGCTCTCCTGACATGTTCCATGGCTGTGACCCCAGGGCACACATAGCTGAATGGTTTTGCTGAGGTTTGGAGTCTTCTTTTTCTTGTGAAGCTCCTGCTCAGCATCGCCAGTGCCTTCCTTGGATGAAGGATGGATCACGTGGGGTGGCAGACAGCAGCAGAAATACTGGGCCCCATTTGCTGCTTCCAGGGACTGAGGGATGCTTATTTTACTGATTTAGAGAAGAAAGTCATAACCCATTTGAACAGTTGTAACAGATAGACTATGTCAGGAGAGTGAAATTTTCACTTGTAAAATACACAGTGGAATGACTTGTAGAACATACCTAATTGACTCAAATTGCTTATTTTGTTTTCCAGTAAACCACAAATTTATGTCGTATAATTTCATCTGTTTTCCTTGAGCAGCAGTTTGTCATTCTAGAAGGAAGTGCAGTCCCTGAAATTACTTATATAAAAACTTTTTTCAGCCCTATTTCTTGTGCTGGGATGACTGAGATACAGTTTTAAATGTTTAGGGAGAATAAAGGACTGTTTCTGATGATGCTTGATCTTGCCTATCCATTAACTTCATATTGTTAATCACGGCAGCTAGGGTCTGCAGACCACATTTATTCTCTCAGGGCAACCTAGTTAGCCCAAAGTCATGCTCAAAAGCCCTCTCTTTTCCAGGCAACTCAGGAGGGTTTTGTGGGTGGACAGATTATATGTCATGAAGAGCTGTTTGTTCAAGAGCATCTCACCCACTATGGTTCCTGAATTTCTACTCACACAAATGAGTGGATAGCAAATTCATAATCATTTATGGGAATTTAGTGCTTCCTGAGAGCTAAAGATTCATTGCAAGTAAGGCCAGGAGTGACTGGCTTTATTTGCACAGTATTCTGATGCAGATAGGGCATTCACAGGGTACATTGTTTTCAAATCGGGCAGTAAGCAATGTGGACCATTCCATTACATGGCTTCTGCTGGGGCTGAAGCAAGGATACACAGAGCTGTACAGGACACTTATCAGCGTGGCTGGGATCAGGCCTGTAGGACTACTCCTTCTCTGAGCTGACCTTTGAAAGAAAGTGACTCATTTTGGCACCCCATTGCCACCTTTCTAAAGTGAGCAGCAATACAGAAAAATATGGGCAAGAGACTAGGAAAAATGCCAAAAAGAAATGCAAGCCTGGATGATTTTACCTGGTGGCAATTTTCAGCAGAATTGGACAAATAAATGAAAACGAAACCTTAGTAACGTGAGACCAAAAAAATCCCAACATAAAGATCCATTACATTTTTTCTTGTCTCTGCCAGCTCCAGCGAGGATGCTGTGTCAATGATGGTGATCACACCTGTAATACCCTGCAAAACAGCAGGCATCTCCTGTGCACAGCCCTGCTTGAAAGAGATGTGTAGGGATATTTCTGTCAGCTTGCCATCAAAAATTCATTTCAGCAAGTAATTCAACAAGTGAAAACAAACAGCTTCTCTCTCCCTCACAATGCAGATCCAAGCTAGTGGATAGGACAATAAACTAGAAGAATAATTAAGTCCATATGTACCTGAGCTTGCAAGTCCTTCTGAGATTTCACTGCTCATGTGTATACTATCTTCACAGCCAGCCTACATGCTATAAATATTTGTTTTTGTGGAAAGCAACATCAAAACCCTTTGAAGGCTCTTCCTTCCACCAAGCTCTTCTGTACATACAATGCTAGTCCAGTGATAACTCCACAAAGACAAAGAAATACCAGGGGACAGCCAGGCTAGGCACAGTGTGCAGTGAGTGGATACACAAGCCAAACTAGAGGCATGCTTAAAGGCAAATTTCTATTCCCTTCCTAAAGTTAATCCGGTTTGCTCTAATTTTGTTCCAGAGTGCCCTCCAGAGGGTAAACAATGACCATGAAACTGCTCTTAAAATACTGGCTTAACATGGGCAAGGACATCTCTCACTCTGCTCCTGGGAGCCCAAGAGATGTAGACCCCTTTACCTCTGTCTCCACTTCCAAGCTTTACCCTTTACATGCAACACACTGCAAAAGTGTGTTGAACTGTGTAAGCCCTAAACACAAGGATCCAAGCACATTTCTCATTTGGGAAATACAGGTGCTCCCATAGAGGCAGGGCATAATGAGAGCCAAGCTCCAAGTCCCTGACTCTCTGGCCGCAGATCAGACTACATCTTTTTGCTTTTTTTCATTAGTGCTTTCTCCTTGTTTTACCACATAATGAAACCCAGAAATGCTCCCAGGGAGAATCAATTGCATAAACGCAGTGCCATTGAGATGATCTAGACTGTTCAAGACATCTCTTTGAGGCTGGCAAAAATAACAGAGGGAAGACCCGTGTCTTTCTAGTGTGACAGCTGGAGGCCAGGCAGGATAACTTGGCATTTAAAATGCTAGTGAGCATCTGTATTCATACATCTGACTTGGTCCCTCATCTGCCTCTTTTAGTGTGAGGGATAGAATAAAAATATATTCAACAAATTCTAGTCATGGAGCTTGATGCATTTCTACTCACAATATCCAAATAAAGCCATGATATGAGCTATTATTCATTCACTTGTCCCAGTTCTTGCGACTTCTGACATAACTTGGTGAAAGACAGTTTAAGAATTCTAGAAGTGTTAGTTTGGCCTTTTGGACTCTAGCTCTGATAAGTATTGCATATGAATTTTTTTTTTTTTTTTTTTAACAAGGAAACATTTATATTAAAAGAAGCTGTATTTTACAACAATAAAAACAGAATAAAATTCCCTCTGTCTCAAAGGCTGATAATGCTACAGAGATTACAAACTGCAGTCTCAATAGTGTTGCCTTCATTTATCTGCTTGAGAAGTGGCTTTTTACGCTACAGGGAAGCTAACCATTTCAGCTATTTCATAATATCAGTAATGAAAGAATTGTTCTTCCATTATAACCCCATTTTATGTTTAAAGCACAAAGCAGAGCCTCTGTTTCATTATTGTTTAATTCCAGAACAAATGTTATCCTCATCCTTACAGAGAATTATAAACTGTGTCTTTATTTACTTGCATGACACAATTTTCACACATTTGACAGACCATTTCTCATGTTCTTCATTGTCACGGTATTAGTGAAATGTAGCATAAGCTTTAAATTTGCAACTGCTGTCCAATCAATAAGAAGATCACACCATCTGAATAATGCTATGATATGTGACATTATCTATTCAACTATTCCTTGGGTCTTGTGAATACTGTCACACTGAAAATGAACACCATTTGCGCTGACAGATTCTTCCTCCATGCAGCACTTTTAATGAATATATTTCAAAATGAGGTACCAGATTAAATAAATTTCATGTCATATCAAAACAGAGATATTAACATTATTTGTAGCAGCAAAGTTCCAAGTAAATTACATCGAACTTACATATGTAATGTATTTAGCAAGAATAGGGTTTTCAAATAGCATAAATCTTGTTGGATGTCAACTTGCCACAGCAGTGATATGTAGACATTTTTCTCCATATTTTCATGACAAGAACAAAAGTGTACTTTGGCATAGTTTTCTAATGCATCAAGCTAGTGTTCAAACCAGAATTTATTACTACCACTAAGTTCACTAAAGAAGCTCAGTAAATTTCAGTAAAAGTCTCTGGTATCTTTGAATTCCAAAACAAGGCCATTATTATGCATTTTTGCCATAAAATCTTATATAGAGCTATCTTTTCCTGTGGCTATGCTAGCTGAATTTGTACATTGGATCTAACAGTCTTTTTTCCTCCATGAGGCATCTTTTCTAATAGAATCATGCCATTCACGGCTCATGGTTTAGTTCTCTTCAGCTCTTATCCTGCAGGGGACAGAACATGATTCCAGTGCAACAGGAATTGCTTGCACAGAACAAACCAGTACTGCCAGACAGGCCCAAAACGCATCAAACTTATTGTGTGAAAAAGTTTAGAAGTGGATACATATTTTGCTGAGTGTGATATTTTGGTACAATAAGGTTTTCAGAGTCTTCAGATAAGTGCATCTTTGTCTTTCAGTAAAGGCAGTCCTAAAGTTCAGTCCTAGTTCAATGAAATTTATGGATAATAAAGTTAAGATGACATTAGGAAAGACTATAGAAGAATGTTTTATCAAAACTTATGCAATTGAGGAGTGTTTCAGTAACCTCTTGGACTGTAAAAAAAAAAAAAAAAAAAAAAATCACAAGAAAGACGTCATTCTCAGAGTTGGTTTCACTGTTTCTGTACTGCAAGCAAATCAGTTCAGAATCCATTAAACTAATAGGAACTCTGCATTGTAAAAATACGCTTACAAGAAAACTGGAAATAAAATATAGAGATCCCATCACAGACCCATTTACTGTTGGTGTAGTGGTAAAAAAAAAAAAAAAAAAAAAAGTTTTTAGTTCTGTATGACACTAGTTCACTAGTTTAATATACAAAGGCATGTAATACCTGCTACATGAAAAACCTTGAGGTTGGATACCTAGAATGAGCTCCTAACTCTTTACTCTGCTAGCAGTAATATTCATCACACATCTTTACAATCAAGTCTACATGTAGACAGTAGATCTTGTGAGGTCATTCTTTAGAATGGCTTCCTTCCACTGGCAAGGCAAAATCTGGAAGTAATGGCTTTTCAGCAGAGAAATGTCATGCTGTTCAAACACTGGTAGAAAAAGAAATAAGAAGAAAAAAAAAAAAAAAGAAGAAGAAGAAGAAAAAGAAAAGAAAAAATCTCCTGCAGGTAAGATTGGACTTTTTTTTCATTTGCAAAAGAAAGAATGCACTCTTTCTCTGTCACCATCCTGCCATAGTTCTGCAGATGATGAGTTAAGCTTATTCTTCTGCTTTGGGTGGTTGTCATTCTTTCTGAAACCAAAAAAGCACATAGCCACATTGGGACAATTGTCTACAGTGGGTCAGCCAACAATGAGAACACCTCTTATATACTGGCCAAAAAGTAATAGATGCCTGTAAAAATTAAGGCTGTATGTATATCAAAATTTCAGTGACCAGAAAGCTAATCATATCCTTAACTGCTGCACAAGCGTTCCCTAACACAGCAATGCCTCTTGAAAACTCGTTAGAAATTAATCCTAAGTCTAGCTGGAGGGAATACTTTTATGTTCTTACTTTTAAAGAAGAGAAAGCAAAAAGAGGTTCAGTATTATAATCTCCTTTCTCTCATTTTATCCACTTGTAAAACAGTAAGTTGGTACTTATGTATTAGGTGAAGACCAAAGAGAAACATGTCTTGATTACAAACAGACATATCTAGGGATTTTTCCAACACACAAATAGATAAAATAAGACACAGATGTTAACTGACCCTCCTTGTTGACACAATAAATTGGGAAATAACTTATAAAACACTCAAAAGACACTCTTTAAGGAAAAAATATTTAAAACTTTGCCATGATTACTCCAATTTAAAGCACTAGTGGTATCTCTGTACCTCTCTCTTTTTTTTATGCTTTGTAATTAAATAACATTGGCAAAATTTTATAGGAGGAGGATACAGAACTTCCTTGTTTCCATATTTACAGTGATTACTCTAGATCTTAAGGAAGTAGTAAGCACAAAAGTAAAGATAACCTGTTTTTAGGACAGTTCTTAACAATTTGAGAATTGCATAGGGAAACTGGTACACACATAAGGAACACACACATTTTGTAAAGTCTTCAGGATCTTGATGCCTCAAACTTTATTTTAAGACTTTAAGTAAAATGTACCAATTATCCAGCATTTGACAGTATCCATTCACAAATTTGCAGAATTCCTCAACATTAAATTTTACTCATCTGATTTATATGACAGGTTAAAAAAATAAAATATTAAAAAAAAAAAAAAAAAAAAAAAAAAAAAGAAAAAGATTGTGTACACCTCCAGCAGTCTTACATGACAGAAAAGCTTTTATTTTTCTTCTTTCTTTCTGGCCCCAAATCATGCCATAACAGTGCAACAGCACAAATAAGTTAAGTTAAAAATGCCATAGCATGAAGCATTTAAAAAACTAAGGCTTAGTACCTCTATCCCAGAAAGTTACAACCTTGTAGTGAAAACAAAACATTTCAAGGCTACTTTTTCTTTTCAGATATCAGCAGGATGTGTTTGTACCAGTTATGTAATTCATTGTTTTATGATTATCTACTAAAATGCCATGTACAGCAATTTCTTTAAACCTGAAGATTTTTATTCAAATATTAAAAATAAAGTGCTTTTTTATTCTCTCTCTTTTTTTTTTTTTTTTTTTTTTTTTTTTTTTTTCCTTTTTCTCTGAGTTTTATCGCACTTCAGATTCTGTATTATAAGCCACCAAGGATGACTATATCCTAAAGTATGGTAATCGCTACTGAATATGGTAGTCCAGGTGAAGTATATAACTAGTAATTAGATACTATTAATTCTATTTAATTTGATTTATAATCTGTTTCTCCAGGAATTAAATATAGCATTCTATCTGACGTGTACTGCAGGTAGGGATTCAAGAACAGGTTAGAAGAGATTGGTATAATAATTCATTGATGGTCACTATGCTGTTGGTGTGTTTGTTTGTTTATTTGTTGTTGTTTTTTAAGTATTAACTGTGAATAAAATACTGGCCCACTTAAGTATATAAATATAATAATTGAAACTTTTGACCTTGTCAGACTGATCACTAGTACTTGAGCTGTCTTGAATCACTTCATCTGCGATATTCTCATTAGATAGTCAAATTAGCCCTAAAATATATCTTCTAATTGCCTCTAAAAAATCCTGGCCCTCTGATGAGCTGACATACTGTTTTGACACATGTAACTGAAATTTTTTGTATGAAAGCTTTTTCAGCTGAAAACCTTTTTCAAAATGAGAATTTCTGAGAAATGTTGATTTTCAGTTTGTTTGTTTGTTTGTTTGTTTTTAGTTAAAGTGTGATTGTTTTATTTATTTATTTATTTATTTCAAACTGGAAAGTACCAGGCTTCATTTTTCTTATTATTTTTTAAATTTCAGTTTTACTTATCTTAATCTCCCTTTCCTTTGTGTTCTTCACTTTTTACTATTATCTAGTTAGAAGATGTCAAGCAGTAAGAAACCAAGCAATATTTCCTTCACATTAAAACTATTGTAGAATAATTAATGTATGATTACTTATAAACTGCAGCATTTTTTTATTTTTTATTTTTTGTACATGTCTGTGAGAAAAAGAATAAGGTTAGTGAATAAAGATGTGAAACAAATGTCAAGAGGTAAAGGTAGAACATGGAAGACAGGACAATTGACAGTCAGACTGTCAATTACTGTGGTCTTTGCTGCTAAGGTAACATTTATATTCTTTGCTCTGTAATGGTAGGAGCCAGGTTCTCCATGTGTGGAACTAAGGTTTCTACTCCAAGGCTAACTGAAGGCTTCAGTTCAGCAAAATACTTAAGCATGCGTTCAAGTGTCATTAAAGAGAAGATCTTCAACAAGTGGAGATAGAGGTCTAACAACATACATCCACTTAGATTCCACTGCACAATCTTCAGAGGATTTGAACAAGTGCCTAAGGGCCACAACCAGAAGTTATTTGGTTTGAACAGATACCTTCTTCTCCTTGAGTCCAGGCAGGACTCAAGTGCTACTGAACTAGCTAACACTAAATAATTAGGTTTAGTAGATCACTCACATTCTACTGCAAAACAGCACAACACAACTAGTTAGAAGAAAAACCTATTGCTTTTTCCTCTCTCCTTTCACTTCCTCTCCCTTCCTTAATGGTCTGGATGTTAATATATACCCCTGCAAGATGGGTGATGTATTTAAACCCTTTCAAGCTGAGGAAGAACATGAATCCAGGTGTTCTACTTCCCAGATTACTGCTCTAACACGGGCCTATTAACAATGGAGAAAGTCCTGAAAGTTGTTGTTTCTTTTAAACAATAATTAGAGGTGTATTCTGGAAAGATTATCAGCCTGTGGCTACCTTGTTTGACTCAGGAAACTCTGTTGGGTGCTACACAGAACTGCTAGCCTCTGTATCCTTATTAGCTTGCTACAGGAAGATCTCTTCTGTGCTTGCTGGCTTTCCAGTGTCCCATTCTGAGGTCTCTAAATCTACCTCAGGCAGGGGTCTTTAACCTGGGGATAAAGGAGTAAAAGTCCTCTCTCAGAATTAGCCTGCAAGTCCTTGCAAACCAGCAATATTTGTTGATTCAGGGTTAGGAAAAATTTCAGGTCTTGCCATTTTAATCACAAATTGAGAATTAACTAATCACTTTAAAGTTAAACAACTTCTAAAATTACTTTCTATAAACAGATGCACTATTAAAGCTGTTTGTTTTTAAAGTGATTTTGGAGATGTTAATTTGTGTGATCAATTAGTAGAGCATGAGAAATACATGTGGCTCTATGCAAACATTTCAAATTTTTATTTAAACAGAACAGAAATGAAACATACTCTCTTTAGTAGTCAGATGACCTTCCAGATTTCCATGTACTGTATCTATGGATTTTTAAATATAATTAACAACTTCCATTTCAGTATTTAAGAGCTTCAAGTTCTGTTTCTTTGACAGTCAAAAGCTAATCAATCTTGTTCTCAAATGCTAATACAAGCAATTAAAAATAACATTAATTGAAATACTGCAGGGGCTGTTAGTTTTTTTTTTTTTTTTTTAGTGAATTGCCCTTTGTATTATAAATCTTTAGAAGGGAGAACTGGCCTTTAAAGCCCAACAGAGAGATGCAGATGGTCACTGTACTTCAGTAAGCTTTCTTGTTAACTATCAGGATATTCACTTCACCATGTAGAGCAAACATGATGGATTATATTGTTTACAATGAAGAATATTAATTTCTGCAAAGAAAAATGTATTGCCAATTTGTCCTGTTGTAAAACATGCAAATATCCTTTATAGGATAGATGATATTCTGCCCAGTTTTCCTAATTAGAAGAAAGAGTATAACTGCCACATGCAAAACGCAGGAGGGAAAGGCAAACTTACAATATATTATAAAACTAGAGAAGACAACCTAAGAAACAGATAGCAATATACAATGCATACTGTTTTTAAACAAGTATAATTGAAAACTTTTTGCTGTGGAATTAAAAATTTAAAAATAAGAAGTAAATTTAAAGCTATTAAGTAACAGTTAAAACAATATAACTGTTTACCTTAACAATTTTCTCCACAAAATCCAGTTTAACATAGCTGTATGGCCATCTTTACTCACTATACCAAAACAGTTTATTGAAATTTACCACAGGCTAAAGGTGACTTTCATGTAAAAGCAAGGCTGGGAGTTTGTAGTTATCACACTAGAACCTAGTCAAAAGAAATTCTGATTCACCTTTGATGTAACATTATGGCAGTGTCCTCTATGTACACATGTAAACATGAAACATGTAAACATGTAAACACTGAGGAGTTGGACTTGATGATCCTTATGGGTCCCTTCCAACTCGGGATATTCTATGATTCTATGAAAGTACACTTAGCTCCCTCTATATTCATGAAGGCTGATTTTTTTGAGCAGTATTACTCTTGTGGGATTTAGGAATCCAATAAGAATTTGTAGCTTTTAAATAACAGGGAAATGTTAAAACATCACATTGCATTTTCCAGATCGCTACTGAATATAGTAGTCCAGGTGAAGTATATAACTAGTAATTAGATACTATTAATTCTATTTAATTTGATTTATAATCTGTTTCTCCAGGAATTAAATATGGCATTCTATCTGACAAGTCATCATCAGTTGAGAGGTAAAGTGAAGGTAGATGACCACAGTAAGGTGTCATAAGCTTTTTACACATACACATCCTGAGGGATTGTGTATGATGTACAGTGATCACTGATGAAGCTCTAATCTTCCAAAAATGCAAATATTACAGTAGAAAATCATGTTGGGTCCTAACTCTCACCAGAAGTAGTAAGACGAGAAGCTTTCTACCAGGGATGTCATGCCTCACAAGCAAAAACCATACGTATGGGGAGACCGTAATTTAAACATATAATACACTTAGGGCTCAGGATGTGAAACTACTAATAGAGCAGGTAGCTTTTGAATATGAATATGAAAATAGATTTTTAGGCCTTAACTGGGTTTTCCCTGCTTAGACAGTGAAAGCAGGAAAGTAGGATAGTCAAGACTGGTAAGGTAATGATTAGTTACTAGTAAATGTTGATATAAGTAACCTTTATTTAAATTGTTTCAAACCAGTTCCTGAAGGAAGACTGTTTCTTAGGATTCTCTCCTGCCACAGCTTTAGTCCAGACAAACTTGCACATAAATAACCACAGTGATAATCTGATGCTGGCTGCAGGTTTATGGTTCTCTGGCTGAAGCTGAAGTAACCAGAGAATAATTTAGTGGAGCTTCTCTGAAGTGCAGGATGATGGTAGCCTTGAGGGATCAATATAGCCACACATTAGTGATACCAAGTATATCAACAGTAACAGGGATTGTGCTTTTAACACATGCTCTCAGTCTCTTCTATGCAGCGGCAATACCATTGCCAGCACAAGCTACATGGTTCTCTGCAGGTCTCCTAATACCGAAATCACCAAGGGAGCCAAACAAACAACAGCATAAAATAAAACTGAAGAAGGTATAGTGTTGGTGACATTCACGGAAATAATGTACCTTAAAAAGGGGTATAGGGTGCAAGCAAATGACCAGACAGAAAAGTAAGTTAAAAAAGAGAAAATTTTACAATGAGATAAAGAAATTACAGTTTTTGGAGTCTAATCTTGATCCCAGCACCACTCTAAAGTAATTCTTGCCAAGAAACCTCAAGCCATAGGTGGTACAATCAGCTCTGCCATCAGTTGTATCAAAGATCAGGAGGCTAACATTAAGACAAGAGGTTGGCCAAATATTGAGATATTATTGCAGCTTGTAGCTCCTTTGATTCTTAGATACTAAGAAACTGAACTGCATAGAGATGATGTGCCAGCTGCAGGAAAAGAAGGAGCATTTGTACGATTAACCATCACCATAAGATCTGAAAGTAAAGCATTATTTTTTATCTATCTTCTTCCCCATCTGCAAAATGCAGTACGCATAGCACTCTGAGTCTTAGAAAGACACTTTAAAGATGAAGCATGATAGATTTTTCTGAAAGTGAAGACAAAATTTTATGACTTTTTCCTTTTCTCCTCCCTCCAAAATGCCAAAAGGAGAAAAATAAAGTTAATTCAAGGACAACACCTTGATGTAACACTGGAAAGTGTCCTTTATATGATAAAGAGGGAAAAGAGCAAACTACCATTCATGCTTATATATTAAATCTTCTAATATTTTGTAAACAGATGCAGATTGTAAGCACTGTGTATAAGGGTAAAACAACTTGCTTTTAATCTAAGCATCATAGATATGTGTTTTTCCCCCTAGTAAGTTATGGTCTTTTCACATAAATTCTCCCACTTTTCATTGAAAGAAAGGTTCATCTTTTTTTTTTCTTTCCATTGTCAGAAGGCAGGTGCTTAGCCAGAGCAATGAACCTCTTTCTGTGAGAGTGTGCTAAAGCAAGGGGTCACTGACAAAAGAGCCACTGACAAAAGATTTGAATCAACATTGATATATTTTACAGGGATGGAACAGCAACATTTTCTGCATTGCCTAGAGAGGAATAATGAAGAGATGTTATGCACATTTAAAAGAAAGAATTCCCCAAACCAGTGGCAATGCTAGCTGGTAACATAGAATGCTAATGCACTTCAAGCATTGATTATGGCTGAAAGAAACAAACATAAAAAGAACATCAACATTTCACCTTATTTTTGTTAATTTACCTTGCTCACTTGTCAACATTTTCTGTGTGATCACTTTTTCTTTTGTAGTCTTTTCACTCTATATATTCATATTATATAAAATCAAGAGGGAAAGCTATTGGTATCAGATAACATTCCTGTTGCTTTTGTTCAGCTGATCTTGTTTGTTTGGATGACTTTTGCATAATTTTTTGCTGATGCACAAGGACTGTTTGAGTTTTCACAATCGATGTGGAATAGTCCAAATCAACAGCTGCATCAACAACTTATTAGAGGGATCACAAAAAAACATACTGTAAGTTGGACAATATCAACATAAATGGCTGGAACAAAAATAGAATACATGGTTGCAGATGTGGAGTGTATATCAGTTCAGGCTTTTATACTCCACCTTTTAATGAGTCAATGTCCCAGACTGCAACACTTACTATAATAACCTCTACTTTTGTGAATGCAGTCCAAAGGATTACTCTTTCCCTGTTGTTTGCAAAGAATGCTTGGCAGCAAAGTTGGCAGACCTGAACATAACATTGTTTTCCTAATGGAAGTTGTTTAACTCCTCATACTTACACATGCTCTAGTGCAGAAGGTGTTGAAGGACTGTAGTAGGGCATTAAATGTCTGTCCCTTTCCTTCTTCTTTGCCTACTAAAACCAAACCAATCTACACAGCACCATTTTACTTCTGTCTTGTAAGCTAATAAGTAAAAAACAGTGTTTCATCATCTTCCCAGATACATTTTTTTCAAGGAAGGGTTGGTTTGGGAACCCAACTGGGGAGATGTTTTAATGTTGTGAAGTCCAAGTGGATTTGTAACTTTTGCATGAGATTTTGCATGTAATTTCATTTTTTTTGTTGTTTCTTTTGTCCTTTTTTGTTCATTTGTTCATTTGTTTGTTTTTAATGGTATTTTTAGCAACTTCCTCTCAACAGTTTTTATTGGATGCTGCTTGCAGTGCAGTGTATAGATGTTAAGAACAAGCCTGCACACCAATTCCTAGTTACATTCTGCAGTACAGCAGAGAAGTAGCATGCATGCTCTATACAACCTCTAACAATCTCATTTTAAGAAACACATGTATTCCATGAAGCAAAGCCGTATAACCATGTTATTATTTGAATTCTCCTCTATGCTTACATGTGTTTTGGAGCAGATTTTGTTAGATAACTAAGGCAGGGTTTAAAGAGTTTCCAGCAGCCCTCTAACTCTTTGTTCTTTCATTAACACCAGGCTATATTGCACTCTGTTGTATCATATGACAGAGCCTTGGCCATATCTGTATTTGTGTGTTCACATAAATATGAGGGTGGACATTAGACAAGACTTAGAAAAAAAGATCAAATAACATTTTCCTGGATAGCTGTTTGGAGATTTTATTGGAAAAAAGCATCAAGAGAAACTGCAAGAAATTTTGCAATGCTCACATAACTTAGATAATCAAAACCAGGCAAGAATTAAGGGAAGAAAACCTGGATTCCTTTGATTGCCTTAACTAAGAAGATAAAGTAAACCTAATCCGCTTCTTTCTTATATTTTTAGAATCATAATCATCTATGTCACTAATGATATATATGAGTATTTTTTAAACAAAATATAACATAGAAAATCAATTTCTTCAGAATACATTATGTTGCTACTGTAAGTAAAAGGAAGGAACAGAAATGTCTTTAGAAACATGACTAGGTTCACACCTGATAAAATTATATGGACTCAGTAGTGGAAATATATCCCTGGATTTATGATAGGAAAATATTGCCTGGGTAAAACCCCCAAAAATAAGAAAATAATTTAGAAAATAAGCTACACAACACAGAAACCTACAGTACATGCCTGTCTGCATCCAATAGACTAAAATGGGAAAGAAGTACCAGCATGTGACTTGTCTCATTGATTTATGAAGCGCCAAAATCTTGGGGAGGGGGAAAGCTTATGAGTATCAAAACTCTGCTCAAAACACTGTTGCATGGAAAGATAACCAGGACTGACAGGGATGTCTGTTAGTCCAAGGAAGCTGGAACAGATGTGATAAGTACTGCTCTTGTCTTGTTTCTGCTGATTTTGACTTAAAACTATTAAAAGGGAGGGGCAAAGACAAACCTAATTCAAAGATGAGACACAAAAATAATATCCACAATGAACTTTTCATACACTGCTGCCTTGGTAATAAGATGGTCTCCAAATACAGTAAATGTCATGCTGATACTTTGATTAGAAAAACACATTGGGAGCTCATTATTTCCAAGCCCTAAGCACCATTTCCTAACACTGCTAGTGAAACTGTCTCTTTTCTGTAGGCTTGTTGAGGTGTTTTTGTTTTGTTTTGTTTTGTTTGTTTGTTTGTTTGTTTGTTTGTTGTTGTTGTTTTGTTGTTGTTGTTGTTGTTGGTTTTTGTTTGTTTGTTTGCTTGTTTTGTTTTTGTTTTTGTTTGTTTTGTTTTGTTTTTTCCTTTTTCTTCAGAAAGAGGCTAACCATTACAAAATTCTATAACAGAAGTTTTTATTTAAGCTTCAAAAAAAAAGGAATACTTCCCATTCCTGAAGATGTACAAAGCACATCAGTGCAGAGAGGCCTTCCCTACTTCTGTCATGCCTGACAACATTTTTCTTATTTGGAATATCTTTCTATACCAAACACATCTAACCAAAACTGAAGAAAATATTCTCCTACAGGAGAGTAACTATCTTTCTTTAACTGTCTGCTGAGATATCTAGATATGGTGATGACAGGCACTTTATAAATAGGCATAGATCTCCCTGTCCCTATCACACCATTTATCACAGTGTTTGGAAGATCTAATTACTCTGCCAATGTAGGTGGTCAGAGTAGCTGAAGGAGTCACTTTAGGTATAATGCCAAGTATCTAATTTGTCTTGTCATCCTTCACATTAAGCTCCTGTTTCTTGTAGGGTCATTTCTCTGTGCTCTTTCTTCTTTGATAGCTATGTTACCTTTGACACCATAGGCCACATGCTAATCCACAAGAAACTCCCACCCTTAGGTTTTTGTGACACCAACTTATTGTTTCTTCATCTTGTTGACAGAATTAATGTTAATGCTGATGGATCTTCTATTTTCCCCTGTGTCTGACGGCACCTGTTATGGCTTGGTCATCATTCCCTTTCCCAGACATCTCCTGGATGTCTCTGCCAGCTGTCCTGGACATACTTATTTCCCAGAATTAATGACTCTTTAATCTACTTTTCTGAGTGTCCAGGCTTGCCTCTGTGGTATCTTATACAGGACTCCCCACTGCTTCCTAAGATGTTCCATGTCTAAGGATGCTAGTGCAATCTTATCTGTGGCAGCTCTTCTCCTAATCACCAGCTTGTGCAGATATCTCACAGCTATTTTGACTGCTGCTTCAGTTCTATCTCTTTGCAATCACCAAAACTTTTTCATTCTACAATATTGTAGAATGATATAACTGTTTTTCCATTTTCTTTGCCTAAATTTACCCAAGTTCTTTCTAAATGGACTGAATTAAACTCCTTGCACCTTCACTCTCTTTGCTGTTGCCTCCTTTTCCATTTATTATAAAACTTGTTCATCAAGGCTATTCCCTACCTCCTTTCAAAATGAGCAGTTTTAACATATGTATATGCTGAAGTCTTTTGAGACTGAATTTGAAAAAAGTAAAGGAATCTATTTGTTCACAATGTAGTATTTTTTAAAGCCTATATGGTCAAAACATTTGAGATAATAATATTTGAAGCCATGTGAATTGTTTGTTTATTCCGAGGTGGCAAAGTAACTCTCTTGCTGTGTAACAGTACTTCTCATATCTTCATGAATATAATATAGGATTTTCTATTGCAATCTGTTTCACAGTATTTTCTAGTTCTTTTCATCCTGAACTTTTCCAGCCTGCAGTTTCAGCAAAGCTAGTCCTCCAAAACTAATTTGGAAAACTTTTCCAGTTTTTGTAAAGAAATGGATCCCGGTCTTTCTCTTCAATTAAGCATTATATTCACTTTGTCTTTGGCCTTTAAAAGGGGTGGAATAATGTTAGCTGAAGAACAGGAAGTTCTTCTACAGCGGAGGTATCACCCACTGACTTGAAACACTATTCCGAAAAGTGGCAGGTGAGAGCTAATGTCCCCAAGAGCAGAGATTAATTTTGAAACCAAGCATCATTTAATATAAGCAAATATTCTCTCTGGCCACATCTGACACTCTTCCATCATCTGTGATGGTCGGTAGAATGGAACATTTATTTTCCAAACGGCAACAATCTTTCCATAAGATAGGCTAGGAAAACTTTTTAATAGTCTCTCATGCAATTATATGGCTGCATAGGAATAGAAACAGTTGACTTATCTGACAGACAACAAGGTTATCTAGGCATGTAAGAGGGAGTTTCGTAATTGGTGATGCTGAATAAATGTTAGGTCATTTTAAGCACACTGAGTCTGATTTGAATAACCAGCTTAGCTGTTAATTCAGCAACCAACTGCCTTGTTTTGCGGGTATGAAATACTGAAAGTCTACGGTGACT
Source organism: Nettapus auritus (assembly GCA_011076525.1). Taxonomy (NCBI): domain Eukaryota; kingdom Metazoa; phylum Chordata; class Aves; order Anseriformes; family Anatidae; genus Nettapus; species Nettapus auritus. The sequence continues at coordinate 79,172,256 of CM021768.1, forward strand.
GCTCAGAGATTTTAAACAGTGGTACTGCTGAGTATTTTCCACATTCCTCTATTTTTGGTCTCATATTACAAGCTGCACTGCAAAGTTAAACACTGAAGATCAGCCAAGATGGGTAATGAGAAATAGCAAAAATTTCCTGAGAACAGCATTTTCAAAAGTGCTGTTCTGAGAGTGACATCTTTATAGCACCTAATGTCTCCAGGACAAGCAGATTTGTGAGTATCAAAGCAAATATTACCAATGAACCACTTGGCATATTAATAAGGCAAAGAATAGAGGGAAACCCTGGATGTAATGTAGTAAATCTGTTTATTACAACTCTCCAGTTTTTATCTGCTTTAAAGTCTTAAGTGAAAAGTGATCCAGGTATAGCCACTGATAGCCAGGACTATGAAGATTCAAAAGGGTTGAACAGCAGTGCTTTAGATACGTGTGTGCCTGTATAATCTTTGACCTCAAGCTCTGGCTATGCAGAAGACTGTAAGAGAGCTGCCAGGTCTAGGAAGAAAAAAAAAAAAAAAAAAAAAAAAAAAAAATCTGTCAATGAGTACCAGCTTGGAGAGTTAATGTGAAGTGGAAGTAGATATGCTCAGAGTTGAACTATGTCTCATCATGACAACCTGACTGTTATTTCTCTGTATAAAGCACTTTCTGCTTTCCTTAGGGGGACCTTAGAAACATTTTCAGCTTTTTAGGGTGCTGCTATTAACTAATATTGGACTGAGCCCAGCCTGAGCTGTTCTGCATTAAGGGTTTAATGTGAGAGATGGTTATATCTCCCTTGCTTACTCTTCCCTGAATATAGGGGAAAAAAATTGTAAGATATAGTATTTACTATAAGAATACTTGTTCAATGTTAATCTCTTCTTGTCCCTTTGAGGTCCTTTTAAGAAGATATTGTCTATTCCTTACCGATACAGCAGGCAATACTGGAATATGTCACGCAAATTTTTCAGAACTAGAAACCCAGACAGTGCCCCATACTTAAAATGAAAATGTCAAATCTTGTATTTCATACTGCTTTTACAGAAGTCATTGCACATCAACATTTGCTCTTATGACATTTTACAGTGAGTTCATTACAGGTGTCAAGGTATTATTTTTCCTATTTGACTGCTATGAATCAGCTAAGCTCTTCCTTCTGAATAAAAGCAAAGCTCGTACAATTGTACTATGCAATCAATACTTATTCAAAAAATAAGATTCCTTATATACCACAAAGTGAAAACTATGAAATACACTTCTTCTTGAAGACTTCTGGAGCTGGCATATACAGAATATGCATCACTACAAAAAAGCATTCAATCATGCAAATGAAATGTAAGGGCAAATGACATATATGGATTTAAACAGACGTTTAATAACCAAGAGATTAAAAAAACAAACAAAAAACACTAGCTTAAAACCATGTATTTTACTATGCCTCATACCTGGACAGAGTTGGAATATTTGGTAGAAATACAAAGGGGAAAAAATTGTCCTGAACAATGGAATGAGATTAGACTGAGACATAGATTTCAACAGCATGAATTAAGAAAGTACAAGAGAAAGACCAAGAAAGCAGATTAAAATTCCAGTAATATAAATGACAATCTGGCTTGCTTACATAGGAGTATGACATACAACAACAATCATACAGCCTCACAATTGTCACAATTTGCACGTGTCTAAATATTTGAGTCAGGTTCCTCTGTATGGAAATACAAAAAAAGAATCAGCAAATACTGTCAAAATATACCCAAAGATTTGAAAAGATTCAAATATATCCATTCCTTTTTGTGAATGATGAAAGGACTCATGAGTTCCTGTATGTATTTTATATTCATGTATAAAAACATTTTGGTCACACTGAAGTTAATGGCAAAGCTCCCATTGAATCTGGAATTCTGAATTTCATCTATGTGGCATGTTCAGCCACTTCAGTTCATGCCTAACCATATTGCTTACAAAAATTATCAACACAAATTAGATTCTTTTTTTTTTTTTCCAGCTATACTGATGTCAACCAAACAGAGATTTCAGATATGTACTGTTGTAACATAGGAACAGATCTACCATATCACGCTTACGTACCTAACCAACATTACACAAGCCACTCCCCCAAAAGGAAGGTCTGAACTAAGCAAATAAAAGAAGGCTGGGTTCCAGTTCTGATTTCATCATAAAAGAAAATTAAAATGTGAGTGTGAATTTTCCCCATCACCAATCAAAAGTATATTTTTCTCAAGGCAAAGAGGGGGTTGGAGGTGGAGCAGCATTAACAGTCCAGCAACATGCATTCATTTCCAAAAAATAGATGGAAGAGGACAAGAAAAAAAAAAAAAAAAAAAAAAAAAAAATTTGTACAGAAACAGATTTGTGTTTAAAGCCTCTAAGGAATTATTAAAACCCTAATGAATGTTTTTAATTAACATTCACAGTGTCCTTTTAAGTGAAATCATTTAGGAGTTGCAGAGGAAACCTGTTAAACAAATTGCTGGTTGGAAAAAAATCCAGCTCTACTTGTTAATAGGTCTTCTATTTCAAAGGGCTCCATGCAAGCCACTTGGTGTATCTGGAAACTGATAGTGGAACATCTAGCCAGTATTTCATTATATTTAAACAGGAGATGTGGGCTAAATTTACACATTCAATTTACACCACATATCTGTGGTACAGGTATGCCAGGCTACAGTAGCAAATGGATGCCTCTCTGCACCCTACACTAGTAAAGAGAATAGATACATTAAATAGATCATTTTCTTTAATAGATCAATATTCTATTGTTTTACAGGTTCAGGTACACTCAGTGGTTTGGCTGGTAAAAAAAAAAAAAAAAAATCAATACACACATATACTATCATTTTTGCAGCTGGGACCAGTGTGGGGCAGATGGATTCTGTAACAGACTCTCCTTTAGCTCATCTCCCGCCAGTCCTCTGTTCCTGTAAAATCTCCCACTATTAGTCAAATTCTGCAGGACTAACAAAGTGTTTGGTATTTCACAGTATTTCACAAAGTGAAGTACTTCTCACACCCATAAAAAAAAAAAAAAAAAAAAAAAAAAAAAAAAAGGTAGCTCTGAAGCACTGAAGCAGAACTTTGGTTATTACTAGTACGGGGCTAAAACAAAGGATTTTTATCACAATGTCTAGCCTGCTTTTTTTTCCAAAATCTGTAGCACAATTATAGCCACCATGCAGCATATTCATACTTCCAGCTACCTGTGACAAAGAGAAATGTCTTTTGTGTTAGAAAAGGGGTTTGCCTTTGCTGCACACAGAACTGATGCTACCTTCAGTATGTTTTGTATGTAATTTATAAACATTGTTTATATATTAATAAAACTAAGGTTCTGGAAAACCTTTTTGTTTGAGTAAAGACATTTTTCATATCACATTAATCTTCCCTATTACAACTTTCAAACTGGTGCATTCACTTTGCTTGTTTAAAAGCGATAGATTAAGACTGAGAGAATTAAAATGGACTTTCCATGACTAAAACTGACTACAGAAAGGATGTAGCAGAACACTGCCACCTCCAGTTACAGAACATGTACAGAATACACTGTCTATATCATTCAGACACTCAAAATAAATGAAAAACAGGCGTGAGTTCTGGCAACAGGCACAGACTGCCAGCAAAAAAGCCACATGCACATTTGAGCCTTTGATCATGGCTGACTTTTAAGAAAATAATAACAAAAACTGATACCACAGAAACAAATAAGCCACCAGTCCCCACGTACTAGCAACAGCATGTTGCCATGTTAGCAAATTATTCTGACTAGAGACTGTTCAATTAAGGACTCTAATACTTTCCCCACTCAGCTCACATTTGGTGTAAGGAAAGAGAACCTATTTCCCATTTTCCATGTCTTTGCTCGTCTAGTTACCTAGGATTAGCTACTTGTACACTGACAAAATTCTGGGGGATCATCTGTGACACAGGAAAATGCACAGGGGGAGTCAATATCCGGGCCTAGCCATGAGGGCCTGTGCCTCACAGAGGAAATACAGGTGGTAGGTAGTTCAGGACTCAAATACTGCACTGATTATTATTTTTATTTTTTGCCAATATGAAGGGATAAGTGTAATCCAAATATATATAAGACAAGGAAGGCAGAGCTGAAGCTGGTGAAATAGGAGAGGGTGAGTATGAGTACAGCTGCTACTCAAAAGAGGTGAGGTCTTTCTCCTAACCTTTGCTTTTTTTCTAGTGTGCCTTAGCCACACTCCTGAGACCTTTGTCTTCCTGCTTCACCCACTGAGCCTCTGCTATACGCAATTTTGCTTTCTATATGGGGATACTTTTTCTTCTGCCATTTACCTAGTTTTAGACATGAGATTGCTCCTTGCCTTTTCCTTGGCTGAAACTGGAGTTTGCTTGAAGCATGTTTTGCCTATCAGAGCAACAACCATGCCTATGCAATGCTTGATATTAGTATGGTCCCATGTTCAGGGTGTGATGTTTTGGAGGATGGTAAGAACTTGAATGAAGTTGAAAGAAAACCACAGTGATCAAGAGACAGAAAAAATGAATTATGATTTAGGACCAAAGAAAAAAGATGCACAGCCCAGCGACATGATGTCTATGGCTGGAGGAGAGGAAACAGGGCTTTCAATGGCTGTAGGAATGAACTCAAAAGAAAAAGAGAGATTATCTAGCATGGGACTTGGAAGCAGTAGCAATAATAGGAAGAAAATAAGGAAGTTTATTGGAATTAAATGATATATATTAGACAGGGGAATTGCTTTCCAAGTCTAGGTCTTATAATAATGTTAACATTGTACTTTTAAAACAATTTGTGGAATATAATTAACCTTTTAAAAAATCTTTATCTTTAAGGATAAAGCCATTACTGTTTCACACCTATATATGATTACATCATTTAAAAACCTATCACAGCCTGCATAAATGATAATGAGTCTCAGAGAGGAGAACAAGTGAGAACAACCAATGAGCGTCAGTGTGGAACATGTTTCCCTGTTATTCTGGACAAATCTTTGGTGGTATTCTCATGAAAATAAACTTGCTGTAAATGCAGTTATGCAATTACAGTGTGAGATGGGAAGAATTCTTTCAGCCATTAAAAAAAAAAAAAAAAAAAGATTTGGGGAAAGTATAAACAATCCAATTTAAAGCCTCCCCAAAGAAACATCTTGACTTTTCTTTGTAGAATGAGATATTCATTTTCAAATTGTCCTGACTTGAAAAAAAAGATAATAATTTAAAATAATTCAAATGTTAAAATAATACACTCTGGATCAATGCATTGCATTATTTTCTGTAGGTTTTTTGTTTGTTTGCTTGTTTTATTTTGTTGTTGTTGTTTTCTACTTCAACAAAACCAGTGTCTAATATTGCAAGGGTATACATCACTCCAACTTGATTTTTTTTTTTTTTTTTGATGATGTATGTACAGTCATTGTTGTCAGCACTATTAAATTTATAGAATTAAAGAGAGATAGGTCATAAAATTGTCTGGTTTGACCCTCAGTGTATCACAGGCTCTTAAATTTCAGTAGTTTTCCTGGGATGCATCTTAGATCTGGGTTTGGCATATCTTCCAAACTATACTCATCATCAATACAAAGGAAAGAGGTGCAGAAGCCAGGACTTCCGATAATTTGTGCCAATGTTTAATCACTTTCACTGTTACAAAGTGTGTCTGATTTCTCATTTGAATTTGTCTGGCAGCCAATGGCTCTTCTTATGCTTTTCTCCACTAGATTAAAGAGCCCTTTAGTACCTAGTATATTTTTCCTACGAAGGTACCTGTACATTGTAATCAAGCCACCTCTCAATCTTCCTTTTGATAAGCTGGATAGATTGAGCTCTTTTTGAGTCCCACTCTAAGGCATTTTCTCCAGCCCTCAAATCATTTTTGCAGCTTCTCTCCCATTTTTCACCATCCTTTTAAAAAAGTGGACACTAGCACTGATGAAATATTCCAGTAGCTGTCTCACCAGTTCCTTATGTGCTGCACTGTACTTATTCATCCTCTGAAGAAAGGCAGAGATAGTCAGAAGGCACCATCTGGTGAAGAAGTCTGGCTGGTGGGGGGCAGATTTAAATACTTAAGGAGTAGCAGAGGGGAAGGTGGAATGGGGAAAGGATATTTAAAGACTCACTTGCTAGACTATGATCATTTTTAGTATCCCCAGGAGGTTAGTGAATTCTTCTCCCTTGGACTCCTATTGCCCGTGTTTAGAAAGGTGAATATAGCAGATTATAAAATATGGAAAATGAAAATTTCATTGGGATTACACATGGATGAGGGGAATCAGCATCTGCCTGCTGGAAAACACAGGACTAACAGGGGTAAGGCAAGCAGGAAATTGACAAGAAGTGAAATACCATGGTAGTCAAATAAGAAGAGAAGAAAATCACAACAGTCAAAAGAATACAAATGGAAAGTGTATTTCATGACCCTAATTTAAGTAGCAGCATATATTAAAAAGCATTGAATTACTGAAGTTTCAGGATGCAGGTCCAGTATTCAAGCCAATGCTCACCCTGCAGAGCCAACACCTAAAAGAAGAGACTGATTTAGCCCCATTCTGGCTCTGCAAATTGTATGTCTTAGTGAAAGATCTTTTGCAGAAGCTTATAAAGATGTTGAGTAAAGGGCAAGATGCAGAACCTGTGAACTGTTTACTTATGCACCCAGCTGCTCATAACTGCTAGGGTAGCTCATGAGAAAAAGACTGCCAGACAGCCATAAAGCTGGTTGTTGAGATCAGAGGTGACATTCGGAGTTGCAGATATAAAAGGCATGCAAGTCCGAGAGAGCTTTTGAATGACTGTTTCAGAAGCTGCGGAAGTGAAAGCACTCTCTTCTCCCCTTCTGCAAGAGCTAAAGCATTTTTCTCTGTCTCTGCATTCAGCTATGCTTATTCATTCCTTTATGATCTTTAGATTGGATTTCTACAATGCATAGTGACTGAAGAATAAACTTGAAAAGTGCATAGCAGCTTCAGTTGTTACAGCAGGAGGCTACTTACTGCTGTGAAGGTATTAACCCAAGCAGAAATTATACTGCATGAGCCCTACACTGTAAATGTTGACCCTGTGTTCACAATAGCACAAGCAATGTTTTGCCCCTTTTTTGTTTGTTTGTTTGTTGTTGTGTTTTTTTTTTTTTTTTTAATCATCCAACTAATCAATAAGAATTCTTTATAAAGGTCACATGGTATTAAAAAGCCTGTAACTATGAGCATTCTTTGCAAACATGCGTCACATACTTTCATACACTTCCAAGAAAGGATGGAGCACAATACTGTTGTTGTCTTTTAACCATCTGATTTTTTAAATAACATTCAAATACCTAAGGCACCTATGGACTAAGCATTTCTTTGTTGCTTAAACCCTTTGCTAAAGCTCCCATTGCCCCTGCTAATATCCATACAAACTTTACCATTCCATACCAACATTGCCTGAATTTCAATAAATTATGCAACACAAAGAACATCAACAGCACAAATTACACTGTAAGCTGAGGAAACAGTGTTTCTTGGAATTGATGAGCCATACTTACCTCATCGGTGTTACCAAAAAAAAAAAAAAAAAAAAAAAAAATACAAACAAGGGAAGCCTGACATGGAAGTATCTTAAAGCCTTCTTAAAAGTTGAAATACAGATAAGATATGGCATGGGACGCAGGAGAATGAACCTTTCCAGACATCTTTCACAGATCGCAGGCGCATTTTCTTCTTTCTTCTAAACAGCAATTAATCCCATGAGCCCAACACTAGCAAATACTTGTCATACAAGTACAATTCACTCCAGATTTTATTTCCCATGCAAGATGGTTAAAAAGAATCAACACTATATTCTGATGCTTCTAGTCATTTTCACACTGGGTAAATGTGCCAGGATGCACAATTTGAGAGTAGAACACAGAATTACTATAAGTATTAGGAAATTCTTTACTTTTATGTCTTACTTTTCCAAAGTAAAATAGTGCCACCAACAGAGGGTTCCTCCTCACAGAGAACAGCAAGAAAAATACATGTAACTGTTAAATTATTGTAAGAAAATAAATGTAAAAGTAAATTCTTTTTTAAACGTGCATGAACATGAACAATGTAATTCTCATTTTGAGATTTCATTTTCTTAGATTTACTTCTTTCTGAAGGTGAATTATTAGAGAAACTTCCAGAATACGTCATCTATCTAGCCTTTTGTTACCTGACCATGAAGAAATAAAAAACGTCTTTTTTTCAAATTTCTATATTCTGAATTGTGTTGCATCCAGATGGACTCAAAATCCTCATAGAGGTATAATTCCTCGTAGTTATCTGATAGTCTGATTTTTCATTTCCCAGAAATATAATCATCCACTTTTTCCTGGACAAATGATTCTACAGTGTCATAGAAATATTAATTCCTCAAAAATATTCTGTTCAAGCGTCAGACTTGCCTCACTAAGGATAAGCATATTTAGTATGTTTGGAATGTTTTGAAATACTTTACATTTAAGTGATGTATTATGAGTTCAGTAGATGATTTCCCCATTAGTATTTTTGATAGAAGTGTATTCATGTAGATCTTCATATTCTCTGATAAGAATGTTTACTTCAAAATGTATTTATTCACAGCAAAAATGTGACATTGAGCACACAGAGTCAGAAAATGAGAGCAGAAAATCCAGGTTCCATACTTATTATTACTTTCATCTTCTTTTTGACCTTAGCTAAATTACACTGAACTTGTGCTGCCTCAATTTCTCTAGTTCAAAATCAAGATGGAGATACTTCACTCCCTGTATGATGAAGCTAAGTATTTTTTTATATAAAAATGGGAGATCCTTTAGCAAAATTGATTCAATGCAAATAAACTAATGCAATGTTATGGTTGAGAATCTGAACAGAGAGCTATCAAAAAATGCAAAGGCAAACTCCCACAGCAATTATAAAGTAGGTCATAGTGAATGTATGTGTTAATGCATTGAAGGAACATATACTTGCTCAGTAAAAACTGCAGTGGAAATCATGGTTTAAATGCCCAGACATCTGAGAGTTCAAATTCTAATGCTGTGTAACAGACTGAAAGTTGTATTTTCATTTAATAAGACTTTATAACAGATAATTCCTTGTTTGCATTTTATCAAATCACTTCTGATACACTGCTCTATTGATCAATATGGCTTCTTTCCTTTTATTTTGACATTGTAGCAGCATATACATAGAACTGCAATGACACTGCTTCTTTTGACATTGTGATATTCCCTGTACAGCTGCATTTACATCATTTTCAGCCCTTTAGAATTACAATAACTCCCATGAAATTAAATGATGAACTATTATTATCACAGAAACATCATGAATTTATTTATTTATTTATTTATTTTCTGGAGACCCCAACTAAGGTTCTCTTCTTGTTCATTCTCCTATTTGCACTGCTAAAAATGTGTCCTAGAAAAAAATCCTTTCTTCAGTAACTATCAAACAAATACAAGGACAGTCAAATCACAGATCCATCTACTTGTTAGACACTTAGAAAGATGAGAAACAGAGCATGAATGAATGCTTCGCGTGGAAATTATCATTTAGGAATACCTTGAGAAAAAAAGTTGTTCCAGTTATTCCAGTGCCACTACATTTAATAGCTTTCTCACTAATTCTCTAATACCTTTTGGAAACTATTTTCTTACTATTTTGTGGTAATGAGTTCTGCGCTAAGACAGAATAGATTTCCTGTAGTATATCAAAATACAAAATCTCATTTTCTGGAACAGAAATCTATGACTCTAAGAAGTGATAGGCATCTAAACAGAGATGTTTATTCTAGTAAAGTGGACCTATCTCTCCACTGCAGGAAAGATGTAAGCCTATACAGAAAAGCTTATGCAAATTGTATTTTGTATCAACTTGGTTTCTGGTATGTGTGATCCTGTATATGATCCTAGGGAAGACATTTAGAATGCACATAATAGGACTGAGTTATATAAAACTGAATTATCTTGAAAAAGGGGAGATTTAAATTAAAAACTGTCTCAAAGACATGATGTGCCTCTGTGGTTTCAGTACATGTTCTCCTGAAAGGTAACTCCAAATGAAGCATGTGGCTTAGAAGTGATTTTCAAACCCAATAATGTTATGTGCAATCCATATCTGATGAATTTAAATTCACAATTTTCATAAAAGTCTTCTTATTCACCATAAAGGCCCAAATCCCTCTTTTTTATTTATGAGGGTTTGTTTGTTGTTGTCGTTTTTGTTGTTGGTGTTGCTGTTTTCCCCAGTGGAGTTGTCATTATCTTTCATCTTGAGCAGAATCAAAAAACTACAGTAGGTACTTCTAATGTGGGGATTATGTTTTGTATGTACAAATTATTTCCTCAGGGAAATCTTCAAGTTGCAGGTAAGTAATAGTTGCCTCTAACTTTCTGGCCACATAGATAGGATTTGATGGTTAAAGACTGATTAGCTGTTGAGATCTGACATGTTATCTTTCACAACTGAGGCAACTGGCAGCAAAGCTGAAGAATCCAGAATGTTGCTTTAATAATGCAGTAGTACTTCTGTCTAGGCAAAGCAAATCTTCTGCCCCTAACACCAATTATACCCCAAAGGCACTCAGTCAGGAACTATCCAGCAGCAGTACCAAATCCATGGTGCCTAAACATTTAGATTATACTCTCTGAGATAACTGACTAGTAGTCACAAAACCTCCTACATGCTGTCTCCCCTGCAGAACAGGAACTATTCTTATGCTGCACTTGCTAATGCTTCTGAAAACTAATAGTTCACTGGGGTCTGGGGACTGGTCACTTTTGAATCAAAGCACATCCTAGATACTGTGTGAAGATGTGGAACACTTGTTACATCCACATTCGCCAGAACTCAAACACACTGCTGCACCATACAGCCTAGCTACTCTTCAACACTGCACATAAAACCCCCATGGTGGGACCAGCTGATCCCTTTGTTCAAGGACAACCTGATCTGTCCATAGTCATCTAGCCACCGTTGCATATTCTTGCTTCCTGTTTATTTTTTTCATTTACAATCAAGACACTGTCAAGAAAGAAATCTTCTCATATGTATTTGTTTCAGAGAGACAGTTGTCTTCTCTTGGTGTACTAGCCAGTCTTCTATTATACTGTTTCCAATAGAAGAGAGAGCTCAGAAGTGAGTTTATCTTATCTTATCTTCAATTAAAACACTGTTGAAGGCACAGTTCAGAGCATTTTGGAGAAAAAAAAAAAAAAAAAAAGTTTCTTCATAGTTTTCCATTGGAGAACTGCTGGTTAAGAGTTGAAAAATGAGTGTTCACTTTTGCAGATTAAAAAATTCAGATTATAGGATTATTGAAAAATAATTTTTAAAAAGAGGCTTAAACTTTCACTGATGAGAATCTTGCTATGAAGAAGTCATTTCTATTGTCTAAAGGTGGCTTCAGACATCTGTCATACGAAATTACTTGTGGATGTGCTTGTGATAACGTGAAGTTATAAAGTTGGCATTGAATTGAAACTTTATAGAATCACATCTATGAATGTATTCTGGACCTATACTATATTAAAAATATGACAAATACATCATTCTATGCTAACTGTATCTTTATGGGTTTTTGATTTTGTTTCTTTTTGTTTTAACCTTTGAATATAGTATTCACAACGAATTTGGCTTGATTTTGACACTTCTGCAGTGACTACTGCAAAGCTTATTAACTTTTATACTATAATGCAGTCAATGTATTTATAGTTCTTGAAAATGTCACATGGCAATGTTATGCCAGGGACAGCACATCTCAGAGACTCCTTAAGATGTCTGCATTGTTGTATTCTATTTGCAGAGGCATTTTTGTCAGCAGCAATGAAGAAACAGAGCTGTGGCTTCAGCTCTTTCAATAACATTCAAGCTTATAGTTGACCCGAGAGGCTCACATTATGACATCCATATTTAATTTTACAATAAATCATATTTTCATGGACTACAGTATTGTATTATAACCTCATCGCTTTATGTGCATGAGAATGCAGAAAAAGCAGGCTAGTATGTATCTACAACACAGACTAAATGGTTAGTTCATGAGAGCAAGGTCAAAGTGTGCAGTGACAACAATATATAAAAGGTTTATAACAGCTTTTAGAAGTCTGAGAAAAAAAAAAAAAAGACAAAAAAAAAAGCAGTCGAGAAGGGACTGCATTTAACTTAAGGTACATTTTTTAAAATCCTCTTAACTGTACCACCTTGCTTACTGAGTTTTAGTTCTGCTCTGCACTTCCCATGGCAGTCAGCATTCTCTGTATCTCATTTTCTTTTCTGCTTCATTTAAGCATATTTAAGGAGAAAATTAACACCATCTGAATCTTAAGCTTTACCTGTTCCTTCCTCCTAGCGATAATTTCTTCTATTTGCACTGCATTTTTTACCATTTACCTTCTACCTATGTTTTCATATGTTTTGTATTTTCTCCCTGCTGTAGTCCTGCTTATTCTCATTTACTCTTGTTCCTCATTTCCCTCTTATTTGTCTCAGCGTGTATCACATCACATCATTCTCAGCTTCTTCGCTTTCTATTCATACTAACTTCAGATCTCTTTCCAGTGCCTACTTCTTGCAGTCCTCTGCAATCTAACCTTCATTTAATTCATTCTTTCCTCCCCATCAGCATTATTATTAATCTTCTACCAGCCAGATTACAGAATAACTTCTTTGCTCTTCTCCATCATCTGCCTCTGGCAACAGTTTACCCACTATTTACATTGCTCTCTTCCATGGACTTTATGAAATTCTATTATCCCTTTTAAAAGGTTCCACTTTTCCAAACTAAGTAGTTTCAATTACCTTTTTATTGGCGGCCTTGATCTTTGGTCTAGATGTCATCCTTAACATATATTACATAAAATTAAGGAAGAGCAACTGTAGTAAAAGGCATTTCACTACTCTGATCCATTTTCTCTTTATACATTTCATCCAGCCTTCTGTTCGTCATCTCTTCATGCATTGTATCTAAATTAGATTTTCAGCTCCTTGGGGTAAGAAGACATCATTTTCATTTATCTGTAAAGCACCATGCATGCTTATGGCTCTGTAGAGATGCTAAATATGTATATCCACATTTATTAAAATATTGATGTTTTTATCTATTCACATAGTGCAGAGGCAACATGGAAGACGTTGTATCCATTTAAAAACCATTTTCTATCTATAACAGCTATAATGTGATATATTTACAGTAGCTCCATGCTGTTCACCCTCTGTTTCCTAGTTCATATTTACATTGCACTTTCTGGTCTTATTTACTAACATTGCCCCAAAAATAAAAATCTCAGTTTTCTCTGACAGCATCATAATATTTTTTCTAAAGATAAAATGTAGGGGTAACATACAGTGGTTTTATTACTTATCCATACTGTGTGATCACATTCTTAGTGGGTGAAAGTTGCTGAATGAAGCCATGAAGTAAAGATAGCTCCTGCACTCCAAAGTCTTGTAATTTAAATAGTCTTGGTAGCCAAAATTTTAGGCATTTTACACACCAGAAGTGTTCCTACTTAGTTTGAGAGACACTGAAGTATCTGATTTTCAGAGTACAAGAGTAGAGCTCTTTCAAAAAGAGACGCTCATTATTTGAGTAAGCGTGTATTTGAATAAGCATGTATTCTAAAAGCTAGGATAATTTTTAATGCAAAAAAATAAATAAATAAATAAAGTGAAGACACACATTAAAATACCTGTATTTTAATGCACAAGTGCAGTCACAGGCTGTAGATATACTCTCCTCTGTAGTCAAGCATATTAATTTCTTAGACAAAAGACAAAAGGTAAGTAGGCATGCCCAAATCCCACAGCAAAATCCACATAGGCCCCTGTCACGACCCACAGCTCGTTGCATGAATGAGCCTGCGCTAATCATTTTAAAAGTTAGCTCAAGGATAAGGAATTATTGTAGAGTAGACACTGTGTGCAGAGCAATTAAACTGTTCTGCTTCACATGACACTTAATAAATGGTTAAGCATTTAAGCATCAAATAATTTGAACATCTCTGAGAATCCTGTTTTGCAAGATATCTGAACTGAAAACTTGAAATGGGTTGCTTATTTGTGGGTCACTACACAGGAAGTGGCTTTAACAAACTGTTTACTCCAGACTTTAAGGGGGGAAGTTACATAGTGATAATGTGCAATTCTTCATAGAGTGCCTTACAGATGATGGATTTCATATTTATATTATCTTTGTTTACAGAGACCTGTTTGAACTAGTGGCCCACAGAGCTGGACAAACAGATAGACATCAATTCAACCTAACATCAAAGCATCAATATAATTAAGCCTGCGTACAGTTGCACTGATTAGCCAGATCATACACATTTAAAAGCTTTGTTGGACTCACTGAATAACAAAGTAAGGCTCATTTTACCCAACCCTCGATGTCTCCCATATAGGCATCTACTTCAGAGCTAGTCTCCCCTCATTGCCTTCCTGGGTATGAATTGAACTGTGTAAATAAAAGCACCTAGTTGTGATTCATCTTACCCATTTTAAATGTTTACCTCAGAATAAGACACTATAAATTGCAGAGGAACTAGATTTGGTAAATTAACCCCGTTTACATTGCACTGAACAGTAAGAATTGAATGTTTATTAATTGCTTGATCTTCTTCAGAGTAAGTCAAATACAGACATCTTGTGTACAACTTGATAAGTAAATAAACAGGACCAGTGGCTTGACTCATACACCAGTCATTGATAATCCACAGAGTTTATTTTTTTACTCCTTGACAAAACTTCTCTCCAGATATGCCTTGGGGCCAAATATGGCACAACACAAGCACTGCTCTCCAAAGGCAGCTAGAATATGGTCTGCCTGCTCTCGTTAGAAGCAGACCCTACCAATTGGTTTCAGTGACAGAGAATGGCCCTTTGCATCTTCTACTTAGTTGAAGAAAAATAGTTAATCAGCACGGAGAACAAGTCTAAGTCATGACTTTGAATGGAAAGGAGGAAGACAGGTATTTTTTAAATGAACATTTGAATGAATTTAACAATAAAGGAAAAGAATATAGCAAAAGAGAGGCAAAATGAAGGTGTAAGAATGACTACAAAAAACTATTAAATAAGAATATGACATTCATGATTGTGATCACATTGGACAAATATGACAGGGAGACTAGCTGTTATCTAAACAAACTGGTATTTTAAAATACACTTCACATGATATTTAGAGAGATGACCTACTCCCTGTGAATTAGGTCAGAGAATCAGAGAATACTTCCAACCAGAAGGAAGGTAGGGATGGAATTTCCAGAAGTTCTGTATCAACTTTATTTCTAGTTTGATGGTATAGTCAATAGTAAAGTGTCTTACAAAAAAAAAAAAAAAAAAGAGCCATGCTGGTGCTGAACACTGTTGGCCATCCTGATATATAGGAAGAAGCTGAGCTATAAAGACTTAATGGTCCTATACAGGAATGAATTATTACACAGACCTCATTCTATATGGGAGATTGTATTCTGTTAGGATATTGTGAGATATAATGGTCAGTTTTTCAGGTGCACTCAACTTTACATCCTTCAGAATGAGAAGTATGTAATAAGCAGTTCTGAAGATAAATGTGGTTGCTTTATTCAATGAAGGACCATTCAATATGGTCCTACAAAACTGAGTTTATAAATAATATATGTATGGAGTACCTTTTCATCTGTTTCCAACCCAAAATGGGGAAGCAGGATTAAAAATACATGCTCTCCTTTCAGCTAAACATTAAAAAAAAAAAAAAAAAAAAAAAAAAAAAAAAAGATAATTTTACTCAAATTTACAAGAGTTTAAGCTTCAAGAATCATTGGTCATTGCTGAATGCAAATAAGCACAAAGGAAAAATATATTAAGTTAGCACAACTGATCTTTCATCATTTCAAATGGTACCTTATAAAATTTTCTGTAAATTCAGTCTGAAATACTCCCATCATTGACTGTCATCAAGTAGAGCAGCGTCACTTTGGGAAAACCCATTCACAGTGATGTAAATTACAGGGATATTATATGTATCCTAGAACGAGAGCAGAAGTTTTATTCAGAACAGATGTAAGAAAGTCCATAAAATCAGATGCATTACCCTCTATCTTTTCTAAGCTACAAACTAAAACTAGTTTTCATCAAATTGCACTGACCCTATTAACTTAATTTTCCATGAGCTGACCTTTTATGACTAACAATGGAAAAGCAAAACTGTGCAAATATCCATGAAGACAGTGAAATGACTTATTTTAATGAGAAGACTAAAATATCTTTCCTGCATTTGCATCTGCTTATTGTCACTGCTCCTTAACCCCTTGGTACTGGCAGTCACCGCACGTCCCATCGCCAGGAGTAGATGCATGCCAGGAATGCCTTACTGCTGGAATCACATTTCTGGAGTTCAAAAGATGATATAACACTGGTGTATCATTTCAAATTGTAAAATAGCTATCAAGTACAAAGGCAATAGGAAAACACTAAGGCTCTTACTCTTAATAGATAGCATGCAAAAATTATATTAAGAATCCCAAGGTGACTCATTTATTTATACATTGTACAATGTCTTATGCCATCCAGATGGGCTCCTCAAAAAAAAAAAAAAAAAAAAAAAAAAAAAAAAAACCCTCATATTACTCATTGGATTCTCAGAAACCTCTTTGGCCAGCTAACAGTGGTTAAATGGTCCTGTGAGCCTTATGTCATACCTTGATATAATACAGAAGTCAGTGTAAACCCCATGGTACTACAGACAGCCATAACCTCCCAGTTGAAACAGGCCAAGAAGGATCCATTGTTTGTTCAGCCTCACAGGCCACTGAGATACTTAGCTTCTTGTCTGTATTTCACTTGATCTTAAGTGAAATAGTTCAGAGCAAAGAAGCTAGCAGTATTCATGGCCACCATTTTTAACTCTTTACTGAATTCCAGAAGCCTTGATGATCGGTTCTAAAAAGTGAATGCGTTGCTGAAATACTGAACTTCTTGATGTCTGGATATTCACCATCAGTAAATACTGTTCTGATAAACCTATCTAAGGTAAAGGATAGCTGCCATGTAAGCTCTGGTACCAGGTTTTGTTGTAGCAGGAGCTATGCCCTTTTCACAACCATCTACACTAACGACATAAGGCTTATTAATAGTAATCCACAGATTCACTCAGTCTTCAAATGCTCTGCAGCAATATTTTGCATGAATATCAAAAGTCTCAATGATCTTTTCAGATCTCCAGCCCCTTTATCTTCTAAAGACTGAGGTAAGTCAAAGTGATACAGTGAGCAGGATGCCATTTGCTAAGTTAGTAATGATTTTGTGTAATTGACTCCCCAAAAAATTGAAAGAAATATGAAAGGGTTAACTTATTAAATTTATTACATTTTTACACATGAAGACACCTCACTGCACATTTTTCTCTGTTATGAGATGCAAACATTCTCTCTCAACTACAAGCTGACTACTATTACAAGACCCCAGAGTTGGCAAATGCTCAGCACACACCTTCCATTCAGGCACATAAAATAAAATGAGGATGCAAATTTTCAAAATAGATCAGTGGACAGCAGCTCCTCAGGAGAAACATAATTCTGATGGGTGCTGGTCACATGAAAATATAATCCTCTCATTAAAATGCCTGAATGGCAGCCCAGCTGCTTGTACAAGACCAAAATGCATTGGAAAAATCCTGACACTTCAGAGTATGACAGGTAGATTTGTTCCAATGAAAGTATTTCTCTCCTTGAGAACTGTATCTTTTAAAAAGTTTAGTATCACATTCAGCGAGGTAACCAAGCTGATCTTTTATGATTTGAATTTGGTTAGCTGGGTAAACTGCTTCCTCTAGGCTGTTCTGTTTTCTATCGCTCTCCGTGCCGACATCAAGACAAAGAAGATACTGTCAATGCACCCAGTACTTTGCAGTGGTGTGAATTTAATCATTACCTCATTCCCTCATGGGCCATCCTACCAGATCTACATGAAATTTACGGCTTTTCATGGGACTCTGGTAGATTTTAGGTGCAATTTAGGGCACCTGTCTATTTAGCTACCAACTTGAACGGCTTTGCAATATTTTATCCAGGCAACCAACTCTCTTCCTTTTACACCACTGTTATGCAGACAGTTCAGTCCCTCTGATTCTAAGAAGGAATTAGCTCACCTTTCCAAAAATCTCATGACTTCCAACCTTTCTTGTCCCCTGTTGATAAGACAGAGTTCAACTACAATTTCTTGGATACACTGTTAACGGCAGCCAGCACTGGGGATGCATTTCTAGAGGCTTAAAAGGAATCCACCTTCTGTTCAGATTTAGCAGCGGCTGACATGAATATGTTTCCTAAAGGACTATTTTTGCGCTGCTCAGAGTTCACTGCAAGTTTAAATATCAAAATACCTTAAGCTCTCATATAAGCATTTTTAATTTTGCTTAAATCCAAACACAGCTACATTGCTTTTAAGCCTTTTGAAAACACTAGATATAGCAAAACACATCATAAGCTCTGGTTCAAAGAGTATCAATTAGCTTGCTCTTTTACTAGAACTATCTGGTTTAGTGAGGTAATTGGAAAAGGCCAACAGAAGCCTTGAATTACTATTTGTTAAGCTAAGAGTCTCCAGCCAGGAATAGGTCTCCATCATGCCAGTGGAATTTAGAAATCAGACAGCCTTTCCTTCAGAGACTTGAGCTAAATATACAAAAGTGTTTAAGAACCTTAGAAACCTAAAATTCATTGAGGGTTTGTGGGTCAGCTGCTTAGGAAATGTCTATCCCAAGGAGTTGCTGTATTGAAACCCAAAACTGAAAAAGGTCTAAAAAAGTTGAGAACTCAGTAGAAAGGAGGAGGAAGAATGGAAAACTAAGCTGCACAAGTTAACAAAATGTAGGCTTACGAGATTACATACGGTTTGTATTATTATTATCAGTGTGTGAACCAGAGATTTTTTTAATTTAAATGACGAAATTGGTTCAGTAATAAATATGTCTGTACTATATATTCCCAGCAGTCTGTAGGTCCAGCTTTGTGTGTATTGATATTAGACTTCAATTTATCCTAATTGCAAATGAGTGATCTTAAGGATTTGTGTCAAATGGCTTTTTTAATGTAACATATACTGCAGCAATCAGTTATGAACCCCATATATAGGCACTGCCTTCTTGTAAACAAACAGGTGCATACACATGCTTTAGCACAGCAAGACTCAATAAGTTTGTTTACAAAGTAATTCAGAATAAATCTCACAGGTAGTTTGCTTTTTCTTCCAAGCACAGCACCAAGAAAGCAGATTAAATTCTGAGGAGATACATGCATGTGCCTGAGAATGCACCCACATAAAAAGGGGAACAATTATATCAGAATTGTATTTTTTTGAGAAGAACATTCTTGCAATTTGCAACCAGTTAGGTGCAAATACAGTTTGTTTCTGTTACATTTTAACAGTGACCCATTTAAATTCAGAAGGACTGGGTGTGTATTAACCGTTGCTGGTGGGACTACGAGTTTTACTATATAACCACAATCTAGGACAAAAAATCCTTCGCTAGTATATAATTATACCATGTTGAGAGTAATGCTCAACTAGAAGACAATACTTTTTCTTATTCTAATTTTCAAATTATAAATTGCTTAGTAAAATTTATAACATTTAAGCTCAACCAGCTGCCATTCATTCTTTACATTTCAATTAAACAATATTGGAAAAGATTTATCCTTTGTGTTAGGGAAAAGAGAGAGAAAGGAGAGGGAAATCTAACTGCATCCCTGAAAAATATAAATGTCATTTCAAAATTCCAGATTGTGCCATACCTTCCAGAGTGTCCTGGTTTAGTGTTTATGGATGTATCTGTGGGTTAGCTAAAAGTAGAAATAACAGTCGAAAACTTTCCTCCAGGAAAATGTGTAGATAAGGGTTTGTTTGTTTTTTTTGTTTGTTTGTTTTGGGAGACACCTCAAAATTCTGGTATTACAGACATGTGGGAGCATTTTGTCATGGGAAACAGAAGGATTCTTCTTTTCTCCTTTCTATCATCTTTCTCTCCCCATCCTGATTCCCTGCCTTAATGCTGAAGTGAGGCAAAACATCAAACTCTTCCAGACCTAATAGCCCCATGCCTGTTGCTTCTGTCTTCCTCCACATCTGTACCTAGTGTTTAGCAGCTAACTTCTTGTGCAAGGGGTAGCTTCTAGGTCACAAATAATCATGCAAAAATACTTCCAAACCAAATTTGGTCCTGACACCTTTTAAGAACAAGACACCTACAGCATTGCTGCTTTAAAAGACCCCACCCCCACAGAGTTGGAAACAGAATTGTTTTAAAGGTTTTCAAATGTCCTCTGTTTTAGGTGTGAAATTGGTAGTGAATCTCTTGGTGTGAATGATTTCATTTGAAAGGACATTGCTCTAAGCTTTCTAATTCTTCACATGCTCTTTGTAAAAATGTTTATATAGAAGATGATGGCCTTTCCGTGCTAGGCAGTTACAATTGCTTCAACAGATCACTGCACAAGAGAAGTGAACTCCTGCCTAATGAAAGCTGGCCTACTTGGAGTTCCTCCAGTGCCCTTTCGCTAAATGTAAAGTTCATAATATTAATCAGGCAACTGCTTATACTGGGGATCGAGTGAACATTTTCTGAAATTATAGCCAAGTTTTGTCAAAATGTTAGCTTTCCTTATCAAGTGTCTGCTATCTTCCACTCCAATGACTGAAAAACAAAGCCTGTTCAGTGGGAAGCTCTGTGGCATTGCATGGAGCCTGCAGCACTAGCTGAAGGAATATCAGTACAGGAAGAAACCACAAGGACCCAGCCAAATTTAAATTCAATGCGCCACAAAAAGCATTCCAAGGGAAGGACAAGCTGTGCTAGTAAAAGTGGGCCGCATATTGTAAATTTTGGTGGCAAAGCGAAGGCTTCCGTTCAAGCCTCTACAGGATGCTGGCACAGTTTTTGTAGTCATGCTCGGCAGGGGAAAATGGCTGGTTGGTCTGTTTATAGCAGATCCACCAGCCCCCCCTTCCTGAATTCTTGAAACAAATGTTCCTTTGCTCTCTGGTGAAAAATATAATCTGCAGAGGACAGACTGCTGCCTATTGAACAGCCAAGCTCTCCATGACCAAAATCCTGCAGAAAAATATTGCTTCTGCTTCTTACTACAGATCAGAAAAACCAAGAGCATTTTCTTCGAAGCCTTGCATTTTTGCAATCTTCAAACTGGTAGAAGAAAAGAATTACAAAGGCAAACACGGCCCTAGAAGTGCAAAGGTATATATTGTCTTGGTAGAACTCAGATTCAGAGTAGGAGATTGAGCTGAGATTCAGAGGTTCATCCAAATCTGCTTTGCATGTTTTCCTCAGAATGTTATCCTCCCAGCATACAGGAGACCTCAGCCAATTGCTTTGATTCTCCCATTCTTTCTGGTTCAGCTTCAGTTGCTTTTATACTTCACAATTCTCTTTATTTCATCTTTTTTTCCCGTTCCCTATTTTCTGTAGGGAATGCTGCCATTTTCTTTTTTTTTTCTTTTTTCTTTTTTCTTTTTTTTCCTAGTAGGTCACCTTCATCTTTCTCCCAGTCTATACCAACAGAATTAAATAAAGGAATCAGATGTGCAACAAATTTTATACCTGACATCTAGCAATCTGGCCAGCTTTTTTTATGTGCTGTCTCCCTTTACACTTACACTTTTACATTATCTGCTGAGGTTGTGAAAACTCTTCTCCTCAGAGCAGGAGCTGTCATGTGTTTGTCACAGACATAGTTCCTAGCTGAGTCTGAAGAATCCCCTTTAATTCTCTAAGAAAAATAAATAAATAGAAATCTGGAAAAATAATATGTCCCTCTTAGTGTAAAACAGTCAACATGAAGTTCAGTACATCAGAGTATACTGATAAGCTATCTAAACGCATTTGCCAAATAAGAGATTTGCCTATTGTAAGCCATCCAAAAAATATCCTTGTGGCTAGGATTCCTGTAACTAAAAACATTCTGATGAAGCAAAATAATTTAAAGTTACAATTAAACTGAAGTAAGCAAAAATACATAGGGAACATAATACTAATCCTATCCCAAAAGATTGTGCTATCCAAAGGGATCTAGAATATTAATTAGTAAGTTGTTGCAAACCTATAAAAAATCATCCCATAATTACTCTGAAAAAAAGTTGCAATTTCAAAGCTACACTGCAGAATAGCATACTGGATTAATTATGCCAGACTGCAGCAATAACCTTGAATTAAAGCTGCAACCTTCTATTTTTAAGAAACAATTGCCTTTCTGGTTGATGAAACCTGTCGTCCCATCAGGTAACAGACGTGACCAGGAAAGAGAAAAGCGATAATGAGTCAATCCAAGCTGTTTGATACATTTCAAATCTTCCTCCCACAGAGTGTAGCTGCCACAAGCTACATCACCAGTCTGGTTCTTGAAAACTCGATCTCCTCCCTGATGGGTGAATGTGTCCCAGACATTAGGGCCCTTTCCATCTGCATTCCAGCCTTCTGCTTGAAAAACAAAACTTGGTTGTTACATTTTGACATCAAAAAGCATATGTTGAATGCAAATATTTACCACAAAATAGGCACAAGAACCTCAAAATCCTAAAAGCAAATCAAGCAGTATCTCCCTCCCCACATAATTTAAAGTAACTAGGAACTTTCAAGCATTAGTATATATATTTGCATTAGGTTTTGCATTTATTCATATTTTTGCTTGCTGCTAATTATTTGAAAATCCTGTTTCAAAAAGCATGAGTTCTGACACACTTCATACTTCCTTAGCCAAAAATCAGATGTTTGCAACTCTGGAGATATTACAGGTTTTCACAAAGGGCATTTTCTAATGCAGCTTCCATCCATAAATGTAAAAGATCAGTCCATATCAAAGAAAGCCTTTAGGGTATGAGAAATACATCCAACAAATCGGCACTTAGGGCTTTCTAGATGTCCTTTGAAAATCCTGACAGTCTGTTAAAAAGAAAGGAATGCCATTATGAGCCATGGCCCTAGGCATATACAAGCTGAATTAATAACACAGTTCTGCAAAACTTCTGCTTTTTGCTTAGCCAAACGTTCACAGAAATGAATTTTAAATGTTCAAAATCCCTGCACCATTTTCTTCACTCTCATAGTTTTGGGTAATTTCTTTGCAATCTCAAAATCGAGATAGTGAGATTACATTTAAAATATTCAAAATTTAGCTGTTGTTTGAGATTATACATCATTAACATTACATAGTACTTAAGCCAAATAAATGCACCTTCCTTCCTGACAAGCTTCTTTCTCTTTCCAGAACAATGCTGGAACGGAGGCAAACATTTCATTTTTAATGTGGAGAGCTCTGTAAACCTACACTCCTGCAAAGTGAGATTTTATCATAAAATTCCAAATAACCCCAAAATGACCAACATCATTTACCAGTAAGATTTTTCAGAGTTCCAGTGAATGCACTGTTCCAGGGTTACTCTCTAAAAACTAAAATGACATTGTGTGTTAAAATCATGTATAAATTAAATATCAGTTGGGTTGTAAGATTAATAACTATATAATAGCTACATATCAATCCTCAATAAAAGTGTTTTAATAATCAATTAGTATCATAGAAATTAGAGATGGAGGAGAACTATTAGGAGGTCATTGAGTCCATCCCCTGCCAACGCGAGATTGCTCCCTTAAGTATATTCGGTACTTAATACACATCTGTCTTATTAAATCTAAGTTTAATGCAAGGTTAAGCATATTGAAGACACTTAATTTAAAGCATTACTAAAATTTGTAATATCACTTCTATAACCTAGCTTTTCAAAGATCATTGTCACATTTCATGTTCTTTACAGAATTTTATTGCAGCACACGAACACCGATACATCTACATTTGGTTGGTCAGTAAATTAAACTCTTATGTGGGACAACCTTCAAAGTAGGTCAAATCTTAGATCCAGACAGTTTGAGTTTCTCTTAATCTCAGATTTTATCACAGACTTTGCACTCTGCCTCTATGGTCTTCAGAAAAATACAGTACCAAGAGTTTTCTCTGTCCTGCTTTTGATTTCAAATATGCCTACAAAAATAAATATTCATTTCAGAGGAGTGCATGAAATAACAAACAATAGCAATTCTTTGGTGGTACATAGAATGTGGAAGCCTTTAAGAGCAGGCTTCCTGCACCACATCAATATTATACAGCTCCTTTTTACCATGGTGGGGGTAAAGGGAAGCCAAAAGCTGCCAGAATGGGCAGTTAAGACACCTTCATTTAAGAATCAGCAGCTAGTGCAGATGCTGCACCATTGCTTTTTGTGACAGCCTTCCTCCAGCAAAGGAGGTGAGAGGGAGGGGGAGAAGCATTTGATTTTCAGCACTCTGACAGTACCTCTCTGGTGGTCATTAGCCACTATAAAGCCGATGGGGGCTGTGGCAAACAGACCCACTTTCAAGCATTCCTCATCTTGTTCAGAGAGCCTCTCTGTACCATGTGGAGTACCTGAGCTAGCTAAATAAAGTGTAGGAAGCAATCTAGGCAAGGCAACAGAGAGCTCCACATACACTAAAGTATCCTGCTGAGCCACAATTAGCCTGCACAGAGCTCTGCTCTGCTTCAGCTAGCTTCAGTGAACTGAGCCTGCACCTCTAAGCTTGTTCAGAAACGTCTGTGCTACACAGCAGTTCATAGTGGAGACATACCCTGAGTTTTAGCAAGCTTCAGGGCCAGGAAAAAACAGCGATGAGAAAACTGATTTTACATTTCAAACCTCACACAGGTGAGGTTTAGCTATCAGATCCTTACATAGTACAATAACATGACATCAAGTGATTAATCTAATGATGAACATGATGAAAGGTGATGCATATTCCCCATTCTCTGCAATTATTACAATAGAACAAGATAGGATTTTTTTTCTTTTAAGTGGAGCTAGTGGATTGGGACTATTACACAGAATCACAGAATCACAGAATCACAGAATCACAGAATCACAGAATTTCTAGGTTGGAAGAGACCTCAAGATCATCGAGTCCAACCTCTGACCTAACACTAACAGTCCCCACTAAACCATATCCCTAAGCTCTACATCTAAACGTCTTTTAAAGACCTCCAGGGATGGTGACTCCACCACTTCCCTGGGCAGCGCGTTCCAATGTCTAACAACCCTTTCGGTAAAGAAGTTCTTCCTAAGATCCAACCTAAAATTCCCCTGGCGCAACTTAAGCCCATTCCCCCTCGTCCTGTCACCAGGCACGTGGGAGAACAGACCAACCCCCACCTCGCTACAGCCTCCTTTGAGGTACCTGTAGAGAGCGATAAGGTCACCCCTGAGCCTCCTTTTCTCCAGGCTGAACAATCCCAGCTCCCTCAGCCGCTCCTCGTAGGACTTGTTCTCCAGGCCCCTCACCAGCTTCGTCGCTCTTCTCTGAACTCGCTCAAGCACCTCGATGTCCTTCTTGTAGCGAGGGGCCCAAAACTGAACACAGTATTCGAGGTGCGGCCTCACCAGAGCCGAGTACAGGGGGACGATCACCTCCCTAGCCCTGCTGGTCACACTGCTTCTTATACAGGCCAGGATGCTGTT
Organism: Nettapus auritus; assembly: GCA_011076525.1. Taxonomy (NCBI): domain Eukaryota; kingdom Metazoa; phylum Chordata; class Aves; order Anseriformes; family Anatidae; genus Nettapus; species Nettapus auritus. Next base: position 79,197,764 of record CM021768.1, read on the forward strand.
GGCCTTCATGGCCACCTGAGCACACTGCTGGCTCATATTCAGCCGACTATCAACCATCACTCCCAGGTCCTTCTCTGACAGGCAGAAGATCAGACTATTTTAGTTTTCATCTGCTTTCCAACTTAGGTTTTCTTCTAACTCAGCTGCGCTTTTACCTTTCAGAGTGAAGTTTTCCTGGCCTGGTCTCTGCCAGGTAAAATTTTGTTTGAATTAATGTAGCTCATATGTAGGCATATGAAAGAAGTAAAGAAAACCACTTTTACCATTACAAGATTTTTTTGCAACTTTTCCTTCTCTTTCAAAGAAAAAAAAAAAATGCCAAGCAGAGAATTGAAATTTAGCATAGAAATGGCACTCAGTAAGAAGAAATGCCTTTGAGTGTTCTGGTGCAAATTGATTTTGATTTGACTGAGTCATGAACCTCTGAGACCTGCACTTTGAGCATGCAGAGTACAATTGGTATGATTTTTTAGCACTTTGAAATATACAGAGTGAAGAAGGTTGTGCTGTGCATAAATACATAGCTGACAGTAAAAAAAAATAAAAAATAAAAAATAAAAAATAAAAAATAAAAAATAAAAAATAAAAAATAAAAAATAAAGTAGCCTGTCAGCTCTTGCCTCATCTACTGTGTATCTTGTGGTATGTGCAGCAACTGGGTTTGGAGTCTACAAGAACTATTGCTTCAATCATGCTTCCTTTAAGTCAGAAGCTGCATAGCTTCCACAGCTTTCAGGAGGAGGAATTCCCTGTTGAGTTTCTTACTTCTGTGGGAAAAAGAGTCATCTGAGCAATGTCTAGACCACATTATAGATTTTTTTTTTTAACATTTCTCCCACTCAGAGGCCTTAGGAAAGCTCATTAAAAATACATTAAGAGAACATTAAAGTTGCACATCTAGCCACTCAAAAGGCAGGAAATTATAATGTCATCTGTATGCACACACACAATTCACATTTTAAGAATTAGTTAGCAGAGCTCTGCACGTTGCAGGACTTGAGTTAGGATCTGGGCCAGAATATCGATTCCCAGGGATGAGCGAGCTGTTCAGGCTATTAGGTGAAACGAGCAGAGCTCTTTAAAAGGTTCCAGGCATGGGCAAGTATTCTCGCTTTCAGCAATAACCAAGAACTAAAGGCTACATCCTCAAAGACAATTTTAGATCTACAACTCCCATATAGGCACTGAAATCAATGGGAGCTAAGTGCCTGTATGTTGCAGGGTATAATATGAGAAAATCAGATCTGTATGTATTTTAGAGGTCTCTAAACACACATTTATGAAGAGCGAAAGGTTGGGGGTTTACAGCTGTCAGTGCCCCTGTACTTTACAGGTTTGCATTCCCTACTCTGCCACATTGTTTCTTACCATGCTGGGCAAACTACTTTACCAGTGCCACCATTTCATTTGGAACATGGTATGTGCTTGGGGGGGGGCCTCCCACTGTTAACCTCCCAGTTCACTGTTTTTCATAGTCCTTAAAGATGAATTGACCCCCACGAGTACCAATGTTGATGAAGTAGTTCTCCTGTCCGTGCCCTTTTGAAACAGCCAGTAGTAACCTACCTAAAGTAGCTCTAGCGAAAGGAAATAAGAGCTGGTGGGAAAATTACTTATTTTTGCCTCCCTCCCTCTCCCCATCAATAGCTAGTGGTGGAGGTTCCTCCTCCTTTTCCATTACCTAATCATATTTCTGAGATCTGAATCACCTTTTAGCCTCCTCTTATTGCTCAGGCCAGAAGTGTTTAAACAGAAGTGCTACCTGCATTTGCATCAGATGCAGCATCCGGGCAGTGAGGCAAAGATCAAACACTCTCCTTCCTGGATCCTGACTTCCTGCTCACATGAAACTTCCTTAACAGTTTGGCAGCTAAAAATTGACACCTTCAATCTGATATGCTGCTGTAGCTGCACCCCAAGCAAATCCAGCTGGAAAAGCAATATCCTCTAGCACCAGCTGCAGAGGACAGGCGAATACACAGCATTATGCGATGCTATGGAGATGTAGGCTTCGTTTGCAGACAACAGTTTCTGGCTCGATCACTCTTCCACTTGTTACAAGCAGATTCTATATTGAAGACAAAAATAAACCCTGTGCAGCTTCACAGGCTGAAGGGTAAACTGTGCACTTTGCATATCTCCGGATTAAAGCAGAGAGGTTCAGTCAGTGAAAGCGAAAAAGGCAGCAGTGGAAAAGCCTACAGTGGTCACGGTAAAAGGGCTCCACCTAGTCTGCAGCATCGGCACACAGAGCAGGTTCCCATTCTCCTTCACCTCCCCCTTGTATCCCACTCCCCAGCCAAAGGACTTTGGGGACCCTCTACTCAACATAAATCCTTCAGTGACCAGGCAAAGAATCCTTTCCACCCCTTCCTAACTTCAAAAAGCAGCAGCGCCTCTGCATTTCTGGCATTAAATATATATTTTTTCTCTCCCCATACCAAAACAATCGGCCTGTCCACACTGCAGTGGATGAAAAAGGATGTTTTTTAGCCATTACATGCTTAGCAATGGAAATCAATGAGTAGAAGAGTAAGTTTTATGTGGGAGTACAGGTAGAAGTTCTTTCACCTTCTTGGATGGATGCCATGGATGCTTTACTTTTTTTATTTTTTTTTTTTTTTTTTTTTTTTTTTCCTAAAGCAGCAATGACAGCCTTATGCCACGTGTGCCAGGATCAGCAATCAGCATCTGCAGAGCAGCCCATAGGTCTCTGCCTCCGTCTTCTGCCAGCACTGTTACTGCTCCCCTGCCAGCAGGCAGAGAGGGAAGCAGCAGCCCGAGGACCACTATGGGTGAGATTGTAACAAGTGGGATGGGCTGAAAATAGTATACAGTCCCTTTCCAGAAAGCTGCAACACCTGGCACACTAGATGGCACTACTGCAATTTTTTATTTATTTTATTTTATTTATTTATTTATTTATTTATTTATTTATTTTGAGTTAGAGGAGGATTTTCTCCCATTTATTATGCTACCAAAGCTATACCACTTTTGCCAAGGTCAGTATCTGCACTTATTGGACTGCTAGGCAATAATGTCTGAGAACTAGTATTTTTTTTTCTTTTTGTTTACTTCTGTTTCACCTTTTTGATTTTGAAACCTTTCCAGGTGAAGACCTACTCCTGCAAAGTGTTAAACATGCATGTAATACTTTCTTTTACAAGGAAAACAAGAAAAACCTTAAGATACACAGAAAAGCCACTAATACAGCTAGTGCACATACTTTTCCTGGAAATACACACAACAGAAGAGTCAACTTATTAGGAAAATACATTATTTGCATAGATGCAGAGAAGCTGATTTAAATCCAAAGTGCACATTGCAGAACCAGACAGTACAGATGCAATGCAAAATGAATCAGGCTTTCACAGCAGGCATGCATTTCCTCAAGTGTCTTTCAAAGGAAAGGTAAAAGCTCTTTGAATATAAAGGAACAAAGGGGGAAATGAGGCACAACATACCAGCTTGTTCTCAAAACACACACTGATGCATAGTTCAGACAGACGTACATATCTTTCACATGTTTCATACCAATGACTAAAGACTGATGCAACGAATGAGTTAATGCTCTCTGGTGGAAGCAGCCTCTTCAGGCTTTCATTTGCATGGAGGTAAGCATTGGACAGTTAACACTAAAACTCATCGGGGACATCTTAAATCATGATTAATAGGTATTAATGAACCAGAGTAATTATGCATATTTTTTACATCATTAAATGTTATTGGTAGGTACCTTTTAAAATGTAAGTGACATTAAATCTTTTCCCAGAAAATCATACAATTCAATTTCACAAGAGATATAATAAATATGTAACTCAATAATATGGGGGAAGAGGCAGACAGGAGACAGTAGCAATAAAAACCCAATAAAAAGTTTTATAAAAATGCTTAACCATAAAAACAAGGCTAAAAAGTGTCACTGCCGATTCTCTGGCAGGAATCAACAGAGACAGAGATGGGTTTTAGGAGAGATTGAGTGGGAGGAAAATACTCCATAAGCAGTCTGGGGAAGAGTGAACAAAATTTGCCTCAGAGGTTAAGGCAGATTCCCAGTAATGAGGTAGCAGACTATGTCAGATAAGTAGGCAGATACTGAAAGATGCAGAGCTTCAAAATTCAGAGAAGCTGAGTTTATAGCAGCTAATTTCAAACTCTTCTGGCAACCCAATTTCTAGATTTGTGACCCCACTTTGGCTAGCATTTCTGGACTCATGAACCTATTTCTTGTTGCAGAAGTGGGACTTGCAATCATATTTCCATTAGACCCACTCCATGTAATGTCCTTTAGGATGCATGCCTGGTTCATCCAGCCTTTTTCATCCTTTGGCAATTTCCCCCAGCCTGAGGCTACTAATAAGTAGCCTCACCTCTACCTAGAATTCGGTAGTCCACGTCTCCATTGTTTTGTCCAATACATATGTACAAAACTATAAGAGAACTCGGTTCTACCTAGAGGCAATTTTTTCCAGGCTAGATTTTGTTGGTTTTGCTTGTTATTTGTTTGTTTTCACATTTGTACTAACACAGATTATATGTAACTAAAAGAGCTAAAGCAAAATATTCCTAGGAAAATTTGAGCAGTTCTTGGATATCCAAACACACTTGGATGAACATGTATTTTGGTAAGTCAATAAATATCAGGAGTAATTGGGTTTGACGTTAAGAGTTGGCAACCTACCTTTATAAAATGGTAGGTACATTAAGGTGAAGAGTAAATAGGTTTTGATGTTGGTACCTTAAGTCACGTAGGATTAATTAATATCAGAGGAATTGTATCTTGACAAACTTATTTTTTCCTGATTCTGTTTCCTATCTACATATTATAAATATGTTTAATAATATTTACTATAAATTTTAGAAATTAAACTTTGGAGGGGTTGTGAAAATTAAAATCTCTGTCCTGAAACAGTACACTGTGTAGGAACAGAAGAAGGATACAGATGTTTTGGAAGTGTATGTCTCTGAAACAGCCAAAGATAGAAGTTCACATATTCTGCAAGTTGTCTTTGAAATTGCTACTCATAAATTTAGCTTCCATCCCTGGCAACATAATGGAACAGCTATTGAGAAAACAAATTTACTAAAACACTTTGAAGTCTGCCAGACAATGTTGATTTTTATTTTTATTTTTAATTTTATTGTGATACAATATTAATGAACAGACAGCAGAAGATATGTGCCACAATACTATCAGTATACTGTTTTCTTTTGGACATTTTAGCATTGAGCTTAGGTGTTCTCAATTACAGAGACAGTTTCCACCTTGCACTGTTGATGCAGGAGAGGACTCCTAACTTTGATCCCCTAAAGCTTTAATTAGAAGCCTCTGCTGGGCTGTGAATTAGCCTTTCTTCTCCCATCTCTACTGTGTCAAAATACTGTTCCCAAGCTTAAATCAAATTGGAAATGAACTCTCATGTTGACTGAAATGAAGGGTGATGACAAACAATGAAGAGTAATGATAAACAATAACTTTGAAGAGAGACATTTAGTGCAGTACACAAAGATTAGTATTAGTTCTGATCTCATTTAATAGCTTCAATAATGAGCTAGAAGAGGGAGTAAATGGTACATTAATGAAATCTGCAGATCTATTAAACTAGGAGGAGCTGAGCATACTGCTGAAAATGGAGAAATAATACAAGGGGTCATGGCAAGATTAGAAACACAGTCAGAATATTGTAGTGACATTCAGTTTAGGAAATAGAAGAATAATATTTGAGCTAAAAAAATAATCAACAGATGGTTACAGGTATAATGTTGGAAGAGATTTAATATTAAGAACACTGGGAAAATGAGGCAAGAGTCTGTAACTGAGCAGTATAGAAAAACAGTGAAATTTGGGCAGAACTAGTAAAAAATAAGCAGTAGTGACTCATCTTAAGCAGTTCTTCTGCCATCAGCTCTCCTCTGCATTTAGTCTGGGCACTGGAAAAACAGACTATCTGTCAGATGTTCAGAGATTGTGTAACTACAGACTTTTTCCAGGAAGAAAACTTAGAAGCAAGCCATCCATTTAACAGAGTGTTGTCCTTCACGGAGTGAATGACATAACTGTGAGCCACTGGCTAAAAGACAGTAAAAGCATGAGACTGAAGAAATAAAATTTTCTCCCACTGTTTCTGGTAATTACATCATGCAGCTTGATTTTTTTTTTTATATATTGCTGAGAAAACTGCCAATGCAATGCCAGCTGCTATGAACTTTCCTATACCAGATATATGTGCACAATATCTTGGAGAGCTAAAGATAGTAGTGAGCAAGTTAATTCCAGTTGAGGAACTAACACAAATTAATCTTGCTGGGAATAATGGGTCACAAGCTATAGTGGAGTGCCAAAGTAAAGTTATATCGCTGCCTGTACCAGAGAGGGTTTCGGCAATTTGGCATGGCACAGCATTAGGATGTATAGCATGTATGTAAAGTGATATTCCATATTGGTCATCAGTCATCAAAAATCCTTGGTAGCTCCTGGCTGTTGAAGGAATCGTCCTTTATTGCTGAGTGCCTCCATACAGAATTTCTAAGTGGGCCTGACCGCTCAAGAGTTTGTCACTGTCACAACATTACGACCCAACACTGAGTGTGCAGAGAGCAGGGCATTGATCCACAGCTTTAAATTTGCACACTTCAGTAGAAAAACTGGCTCATGTAAAACCATGCTGTATTCATTTATATCTCGTTGTGTCCTGCCGTTCCACATTCCTGGCTTGTTCACCTTCTAAGTGAACAGGCTTAAAAACAATGAGCTGTCATGCAAAAATGTCAGGATAAAAAAAAAAAAAAAAAAAAAGGTAGAAGAAAGGAGGGTATAGATATGAAAACCAACACACACACACACACACACACACACACACACAAATAATAAATTACCAGAAGCATACACAGACAAGAGAAAGGTCCCTTGAGAATGACACTTGTTTGTTGACAAAGCACCTTTTCTTTTCACCGATGTTTCAGGGAGAGCTACCTAAGTTTTTCATAAATTGTCAGTTTCAAGAAATCTGTAGAAACTGCCTACTGGTGAAGTTGCTTAATTTAATTTTCCCAAGAAAATATCTGCTACAGCTGATCAGATTGACTGAAAGTGCTCAGGATGACATATGAATGATTTTAAACAAAATTTGTTACCATTTTAAAAATAAAAGGTCCAGAAGTCTTACAGGCATTTGAAAACTGTGCAATTCTTTTGTTCGTGTCATGATATTTCTCCACAGAGCTAATTTTCAAATGTTTATATCATCTTCACTGCACATACCAAGCTCTGTTTTAAAACCAATATGCCCCATTTTTCCCCATATGTATTCTTTGTAATCCCAACACTTTACCCAAGGGTTACCTCACTTTGGAACATCATCCATGTGTCTATATGAATGAAAATCTGCAGGTCAAAGGTGACTGTCTTGAAAATGCAGGCCCAGTACCTGGCTGTTTTGATGGTTCCTCTGTGAAACTTCTGCCTTGTTAGCAACTAAATCATATTTATCCTTAGAAACCTGGCTGATCACTTGGGTTATATTGCTGGGTCTCACATGCTCTCTGTATTAATCTCCCACTGTAGCATTCACAACTTGTATATTTCCCTGCACAGCACAGGTTTTCTTTTTGTTGCAGGTTTCTGAGCCCATATGCCATCAACACAAAGAGGAGGGCAGGCATCCAGCCAAAGCCAGGCAGAGCTTGCACTGACTGCAGCCCCATGGATGCATTGACCTGCAGCCCCTGCTGCCATGTCCCCCCCCGGTGGGACATGTGTGCGCTCCAGTCGCATCACATGGAGGGTGAAAAAGCACGTGAAAAGTCTGAGCTCTTACAAAGATGATGCAGCTCAGTACTCACAGTCTATCAACTGACACCAACGGAAATCACTCACAAGCTTCAACAAAATTTAACAGAAAAATTAACAATTGTGAAAAGACATGGCTGAATAAGTGGATAGGGTTATATTGGTGTTGCAGCTGATGTAAAGCCTGAAATGTGAGGGCAACTAGAATATTAAGCACCGGAGAATGCACTCCAAATGTGTCTCCCTACCTCTTGGGAAATGCTTCAAGCAGGATATGTGAAACCACAAAAAAGCAAAAATCAAGCCCCCGATATAAACCTGGTTTTAAAATTTTGAATGATCATAGAACCACTTTTTTTTTTTTTTTCAGTTTTATGAAGATTTTTTGGCTGAAACACTAGCAATCCAGAATTCTTAATACATTATCTTTACACTATATCCTTTTTTTTTATTTTTTTTTTTAACTTTTCAGGTATTTTTATTATTATTATTTATTTTAACATATCTCTAGAAAAAGGTAGAAAGGATTCTGCTCAGGCAGATTTTGTACTGGGGATATACTGTCTAAACCCAATGATTTCAACATTTATGATCTGTATTAAGTCCTGTAAAGTCCCACATTTTCTTTTCAGAATTAGCTAGAAATAGAGAGACAAGATTTTATAGCAGTGAAACGGTATCTTTCATTTTCTTTTCTTATAGAAATGCTGTTTCCAGTGTCACTGACTATGACTAATGACATTGACTACGACTTTAGCAAATATGCTTGAAAAGCTTCTTCCACCAGTCAGGATTAAGAAATCCCATTATATTAGTGCATTTACATAAAATCCACTTCTCTATATCAGCAATTTGGAACTATCTAATATTAAGCAGCAGCACACTATGAGAGACAGTAGTTGATATTACTTTTCAAAAGATTTGTGCTACGCCATTATGCTGTAAATATTTTTTCCTTTTGCAAGATATACTATCCATTGTACTGCTCGTTTTTATCCTGCAAATATTAGTAAATACTACTGCTTGCACCTGGAAAGTGAGATAAGTAGCACAGCAATACTTTAATTTGACAAAGTAATCCAAGTACCTATTCGGAGTTCAGTAAATACAGGTTATTTTTCAGACAACCTATGCTTTACATACATATTTTTGGTCTTCCAAACAGCGTTACAGATGTTCAGTGATGTCTGGGGATGATGTTATTCTGGAAATATTGCAAAACTTGTACCTGACCCTGAATCTAAACTAATAGCATCAAAAGAAAATAAAAATCAATAGAACTATTTAACATAGCTGTCTCTTGCTTGATTTAAACACACAAATAAAATAATAATAATTAAAAAAAAAGATTAAAGGATATGGTTGGTATAATGGTGCAGCACTGACCTTTTTATCATCACAGGGGCTGACTACTTAGCAAAGAAGTCACACAGATGAATACAGTATCTCATTCAATGTAAGTTCTTTAATCTTTTCCCATGTTTTAGCTTTCCTCAGAGGAATCTGAACATTCACATCATGCAGATAAAATCATGTAGATTCTTCCTCTTCTGATTAAATACTAAAGAATTTTATAAACAACACACACAAAAAAGTGGAATTTATGTGTAAGTAAGTCTGTTTGTGTATCCAATTCCTTTATATCTTAATTGCCTCTTTCAAACTAAACTGGTGAATAGACCTAGCAATGGTTGCTGTTATTAAAGCTTTTGGTTGTTGGGTGATCAGTTTCCACCAGGAGGCACTAACTAAGGACATGAGGATGGGAAAGTTGACTGAACATACATACTGACCTCTTAGAAATGGTTCTGGCTCCTTACATTCCCAAGGAGGCCTGCAGAAAAATGGTGGGTATTTGTGTAATTAAAGGACTGTATCATGATCTATGACATGGACTGGGAAGGGGAAGACACAGGCCACCTATTATTTTCTAGCTTTTGAAAAACAGATTTTTGAAATTACCATTCTGTTAGCAGAATGCATACCGCACTTTTATTAAATGGAATTAAAATCCAGCCACTGGTGGTGCTGCTACTCACATCACTTTCCTCTCTTTGTCTGAGCCAAGGCAAGAAGTTGTAGCAATAGAAATCTGTTACCTTTTATGTGGACTATTACTACAGCTTGTCACTGGTTCCACTTATTTGTTTCCTTGCCAAAGACTGAGGAACGTTACACTGAGTTCCAAGTTCTGCAGCAGAGTGTGCTCTACTGATTATAAATTATTTTTATACTCCACTTCTGGCCTGCATTCCTGATCTTAGCGCCTGTTGGGTTTTTTGAAACAATCTTTGGCAGCAGTAGGAAAATGGCAGAGAATGTTTTGTTTGGCCTCTGAACTCGAGTGGAGCCTGCTCAGTCTCTGCAGCACTGGCTCACTCCAGGTAATTCAAAGAAGCTGAGAAGGGCTGAGGCATTCTCAAAGTGGACTGAATCTTTGGCAAATTATACAGTCAAACTCTAACAAGCTCTCCACTGGGCTTATGCAAAGGGTTTTTCTTCCAAGGCTTATACAGGTTCCAAATTTTAATGAATCTTGCCAGATATGGCAAGAGGCTTATGCTAACATGCATTTGTCATTTGTGTCCAAATTTCGATTTCATCCTTCTGTGTCTGGAGATGCTAAAGCTACGTTGCTTTCCTTCTGTGAAAATATAATGTTTCAGACACCTCTGATCTACACCAGGATAAATTTGAGACCAGAAAGAAAAAGGCAAGTATACCTCTACACCATAACAATGAGTAGATGCAAGATAGAGCTGTTAGCTGAAATATTTGCAATAAAAGAGTACAGTTCTTACATTGCCCCAGGAAAGTTAACAATAAAACTAGATGAGTGTCCTAATAATCAGCATGTGTTTGCTATCCTACACTGAACTTGAATTCACAGTGCTACATTCTGACAAAATATATCCCAGTTCTACTGGTTCCAACAGTAAAAAAGTCATAATCATTGCTGCTTTTTAAACTCGTTTTTCCAATTTTACTATTTTCTTCCTTTTATACATACTATTGTGGAATTCCTCAGAGTGCAGTGAAAAAATACAAATTCTATCATGGTTCTGACAAGTACATTACAAAAAAAAAATCCCATTTCAGACTCTATATGGGAAGAAACAGCCTCTATGATCAAAATCATCACAAGCTTTCCATTGGAAGTTGAATGAGGTCTTAGCTTTCACCAAAATTTATTCAGGTTAACTAAATAATTTAAGGAGAAGAAAATATGACACATGATGGTATCCAAATTTTTCCTACCCACAAAACACTTTTTTTTTTTTTTCACATGGCTATAGCTGATATTTTAAAAGCTATTTTCTCAGTCTTCTTTTAACCTGCCTACACTACCACTATTGCAATGGGTTGTTAAATGAGTATTGCAAAAAGGACTGGGATTTTTTTCTTTTGCTCTCTCCCTCCCAATCAAGATTAGCCAACTCCTAGTCAACATATGCTATATATAATATTTCTTAGGGTTTTCTAAAGACTGCAGGTTGTGTATACTCAAAAAATCTGTATTTCTCTTGCAGTTCCAGCATAAAGTCTTGGACTGATGCCTAGAACAGACCCAAGATGTGTATCTCTCAGCATGCTCTGTCATGTGCTATTGGTTATAAAGCTTACAATTGTTATACAGCTGGAGTAGTGCCTTAAGCATACCTTTGCCTTTCAAGGAGAAGGTTCAAACAAAACAAAACTTTTGTTCTCCCAGGAAAGTTTGGTGAGAATGTCAGCATGACAAAGCAAGCTGGGAATATTTTCTTAAGAGAAGATCTTGTGGTTAGTATAACTTTTGTTTCTGGCAGTATCTAGCTATTTGCATGGAATACTTTACAGGCATTAATTTATGTAGGCATTGGTTTATTCTTTTCCCAAATTCTTAGTTTAGATTTAAAAGGGGGTGACATGCATTTTGTACCTTTTTGGGGGGATTTTTTTCCTTCCATGTGCTGAATTTTCCAATGAGAAGAGTTCCCAGATGGAATAAGAACACAGCAAGTTGGGAATAGCACTGTCAAAAGGCAAAATACTGTAAAATAAAAACAAAGAAACACCAGTTGTTTACAATACAGTAAACAATTTCCGATGCAAAATGACTCCAGTGCTGTTATGCTCAGATCTTTTTTCTCTGTGCCTGAAAAGGTGCTATGAAGGAGAACAGAGTCCCTAGAGAAAAGATAAATGATTTCTCAAAATCCATATAAAAGCTCAATATCAGGATTAGGAAAACATTTAGATCTTTCATCAAGCAAATGTCCTTTTCAGGGGACAATACCTACCTATACATTCTCGCTGTAAATTTATTATCTCTCACTATGCACATTTCTGAAGAGCTAGGAAAATGTGCAGATATACGTTTTGTTCTACCATACACAATTAGAAAAATGGAAATCTGGAAGTTTTTTGTTAGATTTAATTAAAGTAAGTTACTGTGCTGCTTTGTCCTGGAAAGCATATGCGTAGAAATGCTCAACAGAATATGAAGCTCGGAATAGCCCTTCAAAAATAGACATTAACAGAGTTTTATAACTTAGATGTTAAAATGTCAGAAAGAAGACCTTAAACTCAAAATCATGTATCCCAGCTCTCCCGTTCTGAATATTTTGTATGCAGTAACTTGCATGTACTGCCAAGTGGATGCTGAAATGTATCTTTTCATCCGCAACTTTGCAATGGCAAGTCTTCTGTACTAAATTTACTTTGCATTTTAAAAGTTAAAAAGTTGAATGATTGCCTATTAAATTCAATACTACCAAATCTCAGCTCCTGTGGAGAAGTAAATCTTAAAGGCTTGTGTTCAGTATACAACTAATTCAAACATGAACACTGTAAATGATGTTAGAGATTACCTTTTTATCACTCAAATTTCTCCTGTGAATCTGTCAGGGAAAGACGTGGTTTTATAAAAGAAATAATTAGAATTACCTTTGAAGTGAGTTGTGATCACAATCTAATAAGAAAGTAGATAAGTATTTGACGGTAGGACTAGAATTTTAACATATGCAGCAAATCTGTCTGCAAACAATAGCTTTTTCATTGGACAGCATCAGAAAACTGCTACACTTTTCTGTTGTGGTTTCCCTCTGCTGTTGTCCATCTATCACTTTAAAATTTACCCCCTTAACCATCATTAAAACTTGAATACAAACTCTTCTCAAACTATGTTTATGTATACATAGTGTAGATATTCATCACTATGATAAATGAAGGGAAGTTTCTGTTGAAAGCTGGAAATAGCCTTTTTTTTTTTTTTTCTTTTTTCTTTTCTTTTTTTAAAGCTATTTGAGCCTAATTCAAGGAAATCTATGGAATATTGCCATTACCCAACTCACTGCAACCTTCCATGAGATCACTCATGCCACTCACTTTTTCAGGCATGATGTCTCTATAATGTTTGACCACTGTGAAGTCTTTCCTAGGTGCTTATTTCCTAAGTGAAGTCACTGCATCACTTAGTGAGATAAATGTTTGTGTGCACTTATTCTGAAACATGAACCTCTCCAAGAGGAGAGGAAGTAATTTAAGTTTCCAAATATTGGCAAACACATGATTTTCATTAGTTTCTTGAAGTTCTGTTTCTTTCCGCACATGGTCCATACTAATGAAAAAGAAAAATAGCTTGGATAATCTGTATAACTCTATCAAATAGGAATAGACTGTTAATAAAGCAATGAAAAGAACATGGCTAAACTAAGTACATGCTGTGATGGTTTTACTCGGGTGGGCGGCCGAGTTCCACCACAACCGCTCTCTCACTCCCCCTCCTCAAAGAGGAGTGAGGAGAAAATACGATGAAAGGGGCTCAAGGGTTGAGATAAGGACAAGGAGATCGCGCAATAATTATCGTGACGGGCAAAACAGACTCAGCATAGAGAGATAGTAAGATTTATTGCTTATTACTAACAAGCTAGAGAAGTGAGAAACAAAGGAAAGAAACCAAAAGCACCTTCCCCCCCCATCCACCCTCTTCCACCTCCTCCCCCCGAGCGGTGCAGGGGAATGGAGGAATGGGGGTTATGGTCAGTCTACAGCACTTCTTCTCTGCCGCTCCTTCTCGGTCACTCTTGTCCCCTGTGCTGTGGGGTCCCACCCACGGGATGCAGTCCTTGCTGAACTGATCCGGCGTGGGCTGTCCACAGGCAGCAGCTCTTCAAGAACTGCTCCATATATGGGTCCGTACCACGGGGTCCATCCCTCGGGAGCAAACTGCTCCAACCTGGGTCCCCCACGGGCAGCAGCTCCTGCCGGGTCACCTGCTCCTGCGTGGTCTCCTCTCCACGGGCTGCAAGTCCGGCCCGGAATCTGCTCCGGCAGGGGTCTTCCACAGGCTGCAGTCTCCTTCGGGGCACAGGCTCCACCGTGGTCTCCTCCATGGGCTGCAGCGTGGAACCCTGCTCCACCGTGGTACTCCATGGGCTGCAGGGGGACATCCTGCTTCACCATGGTCCTCACCACAGGCCGCAGGGGACTTCTGCTCCGGCGCCTGGAGCACCTCTCCCCCTCCTTCTTCACTGACCTTGGTGCCTGCAAGGCTGTTCCTCACTCCTCTCACCCTCCCAGCTGCTGAGTGGCACAGCGTTTTTTTCCCTGTCTTAAATATGCTCTCACAGAGGCGCAAAACAACATCGCTTATTGGCTCAGCTCTGGTCAGCAGTGGGGCCCTTACCAAACATGGGGCAGCTTCTAGATCCTTCTCACAGAAGCCACCCCTATGGCCCCCCTCCTACCAAAACCTTGCCATGTAAACCCACTACACATGCCAAGCTAAATTTCAAAGTCTTCAGATATGAGTGTTGCTTAAAATTGTGCAGGAAAAAAGCACAATCCTTCACATGAAAAATGGAAACAGTTACATGACATATGATCACAAAGCTGGATGAAATTATTTTTGTCTAAACTTATAATAGTAAGTGACCAGGATAAAACTGACCTTTGGTCAGTAATCATATCTGACAAATTTCAGCTGTAAAGGTGAAAGCTTGACAAAGTTATAAATAACTGCAAAGGACAGAAAGAAAACATTAAGAAAATTATAGCTGTTAATATGGTCTCTATCTGGAATACTATTACTGGTAGTTTTTCGATATAGCACAGACAGCAGAGTAAGGTGATCTATGGAAAAACAATCTGTCATTAATTAAGAAGAAATGAAGACTGTAGTGGAGTTGATATCATGGACAATCCAGAAGACCAACCACTGAAAAAAAAAAAAAAAAAAAAAGAAAAAAAAAAAGGTCTCTTTTAGCCAACTTCAGTGTTTTACTGAATTGACCTTTGAACCACTAAGTCATCAGTTTCCAAATAGCCAGTTTCAATGGCAAATTACTCAGCAGAATATGACATAATCAATGATCTGAAAGTTTTCAGCTGGTTGTATTGATCAAATATCAAATATATAAACAAAACACAACTGTCAGCTGCTCTGAGTTCACTACTGATTAAGTGATGTTTAAAACAATTAATGAATAAATGCTTGAACACAGAAGAAAAAAGCCTAAGTGATATAAAAGAGTAAAGATGTTTATTGCTCACTTAATTAATAATTTGCTTTATAATTGATTTTTTAAATATTTGACTGATAAAGCAAAGGTATGAACTATAATTACTAGCTACCTACAATTACTCATTTTTTAGATTTCCGTTACACACATCTGAAGTGCAGAAAGCAGAATCACTGTGGTTGCCAAACTCTCTTCCAAATATTGGTGACAAAAAATAAATCTCAGACAATGCCAATTATTACAAAAATGTGAAGGTTGATTACTTTTCATACTAAAAGGCACATAACCAAATGCTGTGGAATGCTGAGGCAGGGCTTGGGCACACAAAGGAATTATCGTAAACTAATGAGCTTACTGGTGTCGGCCGAGCTTGGGTAACTAACAATATTCGCACTCTTAGCCTGAAGCAAATCAGAAGCAAAACAAGTTAGATTAATCTTCAGGGAGAGCACCCTCTGTTAGCAAGACCAGCCCCAAACAAGAGTTTTGCAAACAAGTTTGCAGCGATGCACTACCTCATGAAAAACATCTACCTGATTCTCCCTTGTCCTGGTCTGACAATAGGTATGATTTCAACTTTTAATTTGGGAATTTAATTTCCCTTAGACATCAGTAGAGTGATCCAAGACTCAGTTCTATCTTGCCTTTGCAGAGGAAGAGCCTATAAAACAAGGGCTGCTATAAAAGAAAGACTTGGAATCAAATTCCACATTAGTCTCACTAGAAAACTGAATTTATGTCTTTCTTGGCCAGTTAAGATGGGAAACAACCTAGCTGTTACAAAATAAGGACCTGAGTTAAAGAAAATGGAGGGGGAAAGAATTTACCATGGAAAGAATGCTGTTTAAAGAAAGGGTGAAAACTGAAAGATCAGCTTACTGTTTAGTCAGTCTTACTGTCTAGTTTTATCTCTTGTAAGTACATTTTTTAATTCTTTAAATCAAAGTTCTTCTGCTTTATGTCTGCTGCTGTTATTTCCCTGGAATTTAAAATGCCTGTTTTGTTCAGCAAGTGGCTGTTAGAAATCTTGGGCTATTAAAAGATGGTGCCAATGTTAACTATTATACGAAGGATTAAATCTTAACTAAGTAGTATTAAAAAGTGACTATATAAACCTTTAGGTTATTGGTACTTCCAAGATTTTTCAAAGAAAAGAAGACCAATATGAAGAATTAATAGTTAAGGTTATGCAAAATCCACTTAATCAGCATGGCTAATTTTAGCTTAAACTAAAGCTGCTGGCAACTCTATGCATTTTGCTTTGGGGCTTTACTTTTGAAGAGAGGGATGAATGCCTTTTTTGAGGTAAATCTATCTTAACTGAGAGTCTACCTAATACTGTTTAATTTCTGAAAAGGTGATTTTAATAGCATTTGCATATAGGAAAGGAAGAAGGTCTTCAGCTGTGTATCTGTAAGATCCTAAAATAAACATTATATTTTTCACATTTTTATAATATACGGTTTGATTGTAGAATAGGTAAGTTTTACAAGCAACACAGTCATCAACATGGGCATCATTTATGAAGATGGAATTGTTCTTCTCATATTATATACCCTATTCAGAAAAGAGCCTAGGAAAATTGGAGCACACTGAAGATATGAATACAATGACTTGCCAGACTATCTGGGGTGCAAATACTGAAGATGAGTGTGTTTCACTGACAAATGCTACCTTAGCAAGGCAGATGATGTACAGAGTATCAGCTCAAGCACTCTAAGCATTTTAAGCCAAAAATATAAACTTGCTAAGACTTACAGCTCTTTTACCCAGCTCCAAAATCACAAAGGATTAGATTATTCAATGTGAAGTGGTTATGATATGGTTATGCTCTTAGTCAAAATAACATGATATGAACACTGAGTTTCCTGACCCCTGAGAGTCAGACAAAATCTGGCTGCATCTCAGATTGGTAGGGTAAAATGTGGAGAAAGCAAGGAGATGGGTATTTGATGGGATTACAAAGGGCTTTTTCCTGTGGCAAAAGTGAGTAATATTGGTGAAATAATACTTGATTTACAATGAAGTTACTGCAATTGGAGCCTTGAGTGAAATCTAGCTGTGCTATTATTTATAGACCTAACGTAACTATGTTGAAATGTATGTCTAGATCCTAGTGCACTAATACAGTATAATTTATTTTGAAGTCTTTTTAGGCACCTTCACTTTTTTTTTCCTGTGTCACAAATAAATTAATCGTAATTCATAAGCTTCACCTCCCTAGGCCTGCTGTCACGCCCTGAGAAGGTCATCCTAACTTTGCATCTCTCTTAGGGTTTTCACTACTATTATTTTTTCACTGAAACCTGTTTATCAGCTAAGAGCATAAGGGGTGATATACTGGACTGGAATCAGTGCATCCACCGTTGTGTGTGTAAAAGTGCTCTAGAAGATACTTCAGATGAAGGACTGTGAACCCCAACTGAGCTAATGAATTTTCTCTCAGACTAAACTAATGCTTGGAGATGGCTTAGGCCCTGTGGACCAAAGCTGAAAATTGTATGTAATTAGGTCTCCTCACCCTGTGTAAAATTAGGCAAAGTCAATAACAGAACCAGAAACCACTTCAAGGAAATGGGGAATCTCAACAGCAAGTCAGGAGTTGATGCTCTTCCTTCTTGCAGTGGATCTATGCAGTAATGAAGGTTATGTTTAACTCTGTCTGCTTACAAAGGTTAGAGTTTCAGCTAACTAGCTTAAGTGCTGTTAGTCGTGATACTGTACCAGCAATTAACTAAGGATTTACATAAATACTTAGATGGCAATCCTGTACTGACCTTGGCGTTGGCCATTTAGCCATAGACATACAGCTATTCACAGCTCTGTTATGGGTTGACTCTGCTATAGCTAGTATGTGCAAGAGCTAGTGTTCTGGTTTTTGGTTTGTTTTGAGTGCAACATAGATGTTTTGAGAATCTTGCATGTCTTGGATATATGTCCCACAAGAGGATCAAATCATGGCTGTTAGAAATGCCTTCTTCCAGATTGCAAACAGAAATTGGATTGACTATACTCAATTAAACAGATAATGTGTATTGTAGTATTTCCCTTGGCTAAATGTTCAGTATTACAATTCTGCCTGTTTAGAATCTTCCTGTTCCTGAGACCTGCTCTTTGTCAGATATGGCCTTCAATTTTTGATTTAGACCACTGTGTAATGGATCACTGTGCAGTACTCTGCTGCACCTCAGAAGAAACTGTACCTCTTTGATGAAAAAAAAAAATATTGGTGGAGACTTCTTGGGAAGATTGTTTCATAAGAATCTCGTAAACTAACCATAAGTAATAATACTTAAGATTTCTAAAAAAAAAAAAAAAAAGAGGTTCCTTTCCCTTAAAAGTTATGAAAAATCTTGGCAATGTTGATGAAGCTGATGTGCTTGCTACAATTGTTGTCTATAAAGCTTGCAAAGCATTCTCACTGATACATTGGGCTCTCGCATCTCTAGCAAATGTTGTCTCCAGTCACATTTCAGTGATCGGCTTTTGGGACAAGAACAAGATTTTGTTCTGTTTTCCAAAATATTCTCTTACGTGTCAAAACGCATAGGTGGCTAACTACCAACAGTGTGCCTATTTGCTGTGGTAAAACAAATGAATAAACATAAGAATCTTTATTATGTTTCATAAAGAAAACAGAGCAAAAGTTCTCAGAGACGTGATGCTACTAGACATTTTTCTCACTCAGTCACAACAACAAGGCATAAACATTTCATGAATCATGCAATTTTTAGATGGACAGAAATATCAGACAACAGAAGCAATGTCAATAAATAAATTTGAGATAATCTTGCAGTAATCAAAGCTCTATTTAGATATGCTCTGCAGTATTTAATATGTCTAAATAAAGAAACTCAGCTGTGTAGCAGGAAAACGATGCTGAAGTAAGCGATTTGGTGCTGGCATGGAACCAAAATGGATGACATTTCTGCTGTTCTGCTCAGTTTCTTTATTTAGGTGTTTCTTATGCTAGATGCTGCTTTATGATAGTTTTCTTTCCTTTTTTTTTTTTTATTTTTTCTTTAAAAAGAGCAACCAAGACACCCTTCACGTCTAAATTGATCTATGTAGGATGTCTGATCATCTAAAATGTTTTTGATCTCTTCCTGGCTACCAGCTCAACTGTTCATTAAGATTCTCAGTATTTGATTTATTTACCTGTGTAGTCAATTTATGGTGGTTCAACCTAACCCAGCTTTATTTGGCTTCTTTCTAAGAATGCAATGAGCAACCATTATCAGTGTCTTATTAATTTTAAGAAGTTCTGTGTCTACCACTTTTCCTTTATGCATTCATTATTCTATCAAAGAAACCAATTAGTTTGTTTTCACTTGATTTGTGCTTTTACAAATGTGTTACCAATTTATCACTGTATTTTCTTCAAGCTGTTTACATACTGATTGCTCTTGCTTTGCTAATTGTTTTACTTATTTGTCAGGTATTGAAGTTAAATTTAGTGGCCTATAATTCTTCATCTTTCCTTATCCCTCACTTATTCTCTTTAAAATTTTAATGTAAATTTAACCCCCATCCTCCTTGGTCTCCAGAGACAAAGAAGTAAGTGGAGACAGATTTTAAGTTAAGCAGTAAACACTAAGTAAGACATGATTAATAAAATCTGGTTTGAACAATAAATGACTTCAGTGGGCAAAAGAGAAAGTTGTATACAAATGGGATTCAGAGGAATGGATTCAAGGTTTGGCCTATAAGGCCATACCCTCTCTTGTTGCCCATACTTCTTGTTTTCCGTAAGTGCATATCTGCAACAAGGTAAAACGTTGGTGTGTTAATCAAGAAATTAAAGATCACTGCTCTAGCCAAACTAGAGCTAGGGCTACAACATTAGTGTTACAGCACTACAGGAAGAAATATCATGGCAAGAGCCAGAAATGATGTAATGTTTGGCTTTATATGAGAAAGAAAAATGAAGTCCTATCAAGACAAGAAAATAGGTACTGTTTGAAAAGGGCAGAGTATATAAAATATCTGGTTCTTAAGTAGCTGAGGACTGATTCACAAAGACATTTATTACTTAAATCTCATCAGCTCTTTGGATGTTGGCCTTTAACTCAATGTTCAGCTGCAAACAGCTAAACATTTTAAAGGATAGTAAATCTGTCTATTATTCCTCTAACTAACACAATTTAACTCTTTTTAAACACTCCCTGTTTCCACAGTCTGGACAAGATTATGAGGCCTGTGCTCTTTCAAGGCAGTTACTGTCATCAGCTCCCTCAATATTCAGCTTTCAAGGAAAAGAGCTCACAGGATGATCATGACATGAGAGGGAACTATGGAAGAGCCCTTACCAATGCTATTTTATTCCTGCAGCAAATATTAAGATCTAGTAAGTTTCTACCAGATTTGAAGCTAGCCAGCAACAGGCAGTTGACACATCTGACATGCAGTGGGTGCAAAAACTACAACATGGCATTGCAGACTTATGGGAACGCAGTCTGGCTGCGAGATGCTGCAGAATAGGAACTAATGGACAAATGTAGCAGGTCTGCACAGGAAAGGAGAAAATACAGTTCAAAACTACATATTTCATATTTGGAAGTCCTGTAAAAATAACACACTTGGTTTTGAGTCATCACTGTGACCATGAAGAACGTCATACACCTATGAGGGATTCAATTTTTTATTTTTTTATTTTTTTTTTCAGTGCTCAGTTAACCTGTGGCTGAGACCCCAGTGAGAGTCTGCTAAGCGTAGCTCTTACTCAGAGATGTTCGCTTTAATATGTCTTGTAAAGCTGAGTGAATTCCAGGGAACAGAAGCGGTAGTACTGTTGTGACAATATTCAGAGCATAATGATTTGTATGAATTTTTAATCTGGAAAAGTATAGCAAAAGTCAACACAGGATTTAATTGTTCAGTGGAGAAAAAATATAAATTAACATCTGCCATTTTAAAAGTACACCTCTTAAATGTATTTGAGCTTGTTCTTTCTTGACAGAAAGTTTGAACAAATGAAGTTACTTCATAGGTGCAATTTCTCTCAGAGCGCTATAATACGATACCAAACAGCATTCTGGTTTAAAAGAAATTAATGTTATATATTTACACTAAGATACATGTTATCTGGGTTAAGCGTTCAATAATTAATACACCTAATGTTTCCTTACACTGAGATGTTTCTTATGTGTCTCGTTACAGGTTTAGTTCTGGAACTATGAAAAAAATTAATTTTAAGTCTGGAAAAATTAATGATGCATGATAGTGATGGATAATATGTACAGGTTGATAACACAGATCCCTTAGGATTGTAGCACAGCAACTTGCATGGGACTTAGATCAGGTTGTTTGGGATCTTATCTCGTTCTTTACAACTTATTATCCAACACAGAAGTTGGTTCTGCTTAGAGCTGGAGTTCAACCAAATGACCTAAAGAGGTCCTTTCCAACCTAAATTACACCATGATTGTAACCTGAAAATCGCAGGTTTCAAGTGGGGACTGTATTGGGAGGAAGAGCTGGAGCACTGTTCTCTTATGCTTGTGGTTTTCCTGTTAGATGTTGTTATAGAAGCAATGCAACAGAACTTTCAGACATCAGAAGTTTTATTCAGAAATAAGGAGTCTTTCATGCAAAAATAACATGCACTATGGGAAGCACCCCGCTGTGCTCTTTCTATTTAAAAATTTACACGCATCTTCATATTGCCACATACACAGATATATACAGGTATTCTACCTAGACAGGACAAAGAACTTAAAGTAAATGTACAAAACCAAAGACTGCTCAGTGGGCTCCTGAACAATGATTCTCAAAGGACAGTGGCAGGAAAGCAACACACAGGCAGTGGAAATACAGAAGGAATGATGAGTGGGAACACAGAAGTCATATGGCCTTGATGAGACTAGTACTGGAATACACTGTGTAGTTTTGATGACTGTTTGTGGGTTTTTTTTAGACATGTTGAGAAACTGGAGAGAGTGAAGAAAAGATCCACAAAAGGGATGGCAAGCCTTCTGTACGACAGAGACTTGCTTTAAAAAGACTGAGAGGTGATATGATAATGGCATATGGATTTATCCATATCCATATAATGAGAATTAAATACAGGATGCTGAATAATGCCTCTATACAATCTACTAAAATAGCAAAAATGAAGTTCAAACAGGTATGTTTACTATAAAACTGAAGGTGAACAGTCATTGAAATGCATTCTGAAGAGAAGCAATGGATTCTCTAGCTCTGGATGTTCTCAGAAATATTTTTTCTAGAGAGCTTGAATTGGATATAATTTACTGAGGTCAGTACAGGCTTTTGATGGTTTCATGTTAGGCAGCATGACTCAACAGTTTTTTCTAGCATTAGATTCAATGAATCTTGTCCCTTTCTCCAATGACACAACTTGGTTCACAGATCAAAACACTCCGATGCCAGTTATTGCTCATTGCTATGCAGTCTTTATCAAATAATAACAATAAAAAATCTAAAGTCTAAATCTAGCATTATGCTAGCTTCTCACATCGGTTATTCAGAAGACTGCAAGAGATACAGTTACTATTAAATCAATTCTGGGATGATCCTGATTCATTTAGAGAAGAAATGTATTCTGTAAATTTTCAATCTTACATCTCGTCCTGAGAGATGGTCATTTTGTAAACTCACAATGTGCAAATCCCACAGTTGAATTTTTACTCAACAATTTTAATGAACTGCTGAATGTCAGTTCTTGCAGTCAAAAGGGTTTACTTTTCCTAAACAAACATGTGATATTTTATTATCTTCAGGTAATGCTAATGACACTGGAAGGAAATGGGAGAGAATCTTTAATATTGCTATTAGCAGAAAAGCTTGGCAGAACGTGATTCACAGATATTCAGAGCACCTAGTAACTATATTCTAAATGAAACAAATTTACTCAGTCTTTAAGAGTAATTTTAATGAAAAAATATGAAACAAAGATCAGATCTGCTGGGAAAATAGGTAACCTTTTAAATTAATGTTCCCTGAGCCACAATTAATTTAGATTTAATAGGACAGTTAATGTATGTTATTTGAATACTGATTATTAAACATTCACAAAGGATTAAAAGTTATGTAATAGATTCATAACTGTGAAATTGATATGGACCTATTGCATAGCCATAATACTCTGCAAATATGTCTGAGTATGTAGTTGCTATTTATTTAATATATATTAACTGTTTTATGAAGTCTAAATTAAATACTTAAATCTCAATTGAAAATGTTTCTGGGAAATACAAAACAGAACATGGGATATGTTTAATGTGCTGTTTATCTAGATAAAATCCCATTGCTTCAAAAAATACAAAAAAGTGAGTAGTCCGTGGGGCCTGCTTGAGTAGAAGGTTTTCAATGGATAGTTTTACTGCTGAAATGCCTATGAAAGTGAGTAGATGTCAGGATGATGAAGTATTCAAAATGCAGGATCCAGAAATTTTGCTGATGTTAACACCGAAGTCCTTTGTTTTCCCAATCTCCTTCCTCATCAAGAAGCAAACCTATAATGATGTATTAATTGCTGTTTATTATGCTTCCTATTGCTTCATTTTTTATGGCTTGTGGTTGCTTAACAGAAGTAAAAGTAATCCTACGGATAAAATGTATTGGGATAAAAGACCACTACAAGTCTTATTGCAGATTCCTTGGATGTTTTTATTGTAATTGAAGGTGGCACAAAGATCACTTCTCTAATGACAGGAGCGCTAGCTCTGCGACCAGACAAGCATGCTATACCTACTGCTGTGGCTCCACCTGCTGAAAGGTATGGGTTTGAGTTCAGAAGGAGTACCATGGTAAAACACATTGCATCTCCTATCCACTTACTATTTTTTTTTTTTTTTCCATCTCTGCATGGTACTGTGTCTACATATCATATAGGGTGTAGATGCATCTTGGTTACTTGACAACAAGAAGAACACAGCCTGTGTTTCAAAGGCAACTTGTACCTCTTGCCACCAACAGGCCTGTAACTCCTGCTCTATCAGCTGGATCTGGATGTAGGTACACCTCCGAGCCCAGATGTGTGGCTGGGCTGGCTCAGTCCTGTACAACATTGTCTCAGCTACGGTCCCATGTCAGTATGGTACTCTGAAATCATTTGCCTCCTCTGGCCAGCGTAGCCTTTTCTATTCCAACTACCATATGAACCTTTCTCTTTTTTTTTTTTTTTTTTTTTTTTTTTTTTCTTCAGAGTTTTCTGCCTCAATTTGAGGCACTTTGCCGGGGAAGAAAAAGAGGATCTCTTGCTTCAGGCGCCATTACACAGCCAATAAAGTTGGGACTTTTCTAGAGTTAATGTTCTGTAAAATCTAAGGTGATAAGATTTGGGAACGCAGGAAGTTCTTCAAAGTATTCATGTTAAGGAAGTTTAACTTCTGAACTATTTGAATGCTTAAGCATCAGACAGCTTTTCTTTCATATGCATTGTTCACACAACAGTGCAAATCCCCATCTATCTGGCTAGACATAATCACTACCATCTTGGAATACCATTTCCTTCCTTTCAGCCATAAGCACTGATGTGTTAGTAATGAAGTAGTTCAGCTTGTATTTTCCCTGCTAATTCTGCTCCCTCCCCTAAATCTGTGTCCTTGGATCCTACTTACATTATAACATCTTTTAGAGTATGTAATGACATATGACAAGGAGTAGAAGGAAAACTACTTTATTTCCATTTTTATTAGTAGCTTATTGCTTGAAAGTCTATTAATGCTGAGTAATGTTCCTAACAGATGCCAATCTTTTCAGAAGTTGTTAAAGTGACAGTTACACATTTCAGCAACATTTTCAATGCAAGGTCTTACAAGAACTGTATTTACTTCTTTCTCTTCCATGCAGAAATATATTTCTATAACTTTTTATTTTTATTTTATTGAAAATTCACATTGGATATATAAAAAGCCAAGAGCTTTCAAAGTTACATAAAACATTTATTTGGAGGCCAAATACTAAAGAAGTGATGGGATTGCATGTCAAAAAGAAACCTGGCACAATATATTTTATGCATTTGAGTGCAGTGTACATTGCTTTCAAAAATTTAGCAATGAGACTGTATTTCATAGTCAGTCTTCCACCTATGATTATAGACTAGAACAGCAGAGGAGGAATGAGATCCCTGCATGAGTCTGCTGAATCCACATGGTACTTTTTTTTCCCTTTGCTCAAGGCAAAGAAAAATCAACCATGAAAATCTTCAGGGCTGACTGTTCTTTCTGCAGAAGTCATCTGGTGATATTTCAGGTTGTAACATACAAAATTTCACTGTGTAATTCTGGCTTAATTTGGGATTTACTGAAAACCAAAA
Organism: Nettapus auritus; assembly: GCA_011076525.1. Lineage (NCBI taxonomy): Eukaryota > Metazoa > Chordata > Aves > Anseriformes > Anatidae > Nettapus > Nettapus auritus. Next base: position 79,223,337 of record CM021768.1, read on the forward strand.
CCAGACACTTCTAAATAAACAACTTAGAGAGCAGTCTCCTTTTAAGCATTTCCAAAAAGTTTTCCATAAGAAGTTCACAAACTAAGCCAACTAATGTTTGGGGTTCTGCCAAAGCATTCTTGAAATACTCACGTCTACTTAAAGGAACAACCAGGTAAAGGGAAGTAGTGTTTCTCCTCAGTTTTCCCAAACGAGTCTAAAAACTGTAATTTCACCCAGTTATACTACTGACACTGAAGATCCTGACTCTTGAACTCAGCAATACCCAGGTTTGTTGTGTCCAACACGACAAATGTCAGCTATGCATCTGGGAACGCCTGTGTTTGTCACAAGCCAACAGCAGAGCTCGGACGAAGTGAACTGACAGAGGCAAAGATGTAATACTACAACCTACAGTTGTGCAAGATGTATAAAGGTGACTCTGTGCCTGCTTGGATTTAGTGGTTAATAGCAAGCCAGAGTGTGCCAGCAGTTATCATCACCTCTGTCTACTTGAAATAGCAAATAACCACAGTATTGCAGACATAGCTAAGAGCAACCAAATGCTTCCTCTTCCTTGGTGAGTGCTGTAGCAAACAAAACATATGTCCCAATCCATTAAGGAAAGAGATGAAATGTGGTAGGTAGAAGACTCCACAGCAGCAAGAAGTAGGGGCAGCAAGACGGTCCCTTGTGAGGAAAATTAGGGAACAATCATTTCAATGAAGGTGATGATAGCTCAAGAAAAATGTGCAGGGATGTGAAATCTGAACTGATAAAAGCAATGGACAAGAGTAAGCAAAGTAAAGAATCAGAATGACAGACAGACAAAAAATCACTTAAGAGCTCCTATTTATCTCTCTACCCTGAGGACACATGAAGGATTTGAAGTGCTGCCAAAACTATCTTTGTTTATACAAAAATACTGATATGAATTTCCTTCACCCTCCTCTATTTCCCACCCCCTTCTTCCTAATTTATTGGATACAAAAAATTGTAATTAATAAACTAGAATGAACAGAGAAAAAATTAATTTTCAAAATTGAATGTGTTAGTGGTAGATTTTATGAAGGGAAGAAAAACAGCAAAAAACAACAAAGGATGCTTGTTTGCAATCTGGAAGTAAAATACATTTTAAAAAGTTCAAGTCTCACCTCAAGTAAAGCATTACCAACACCACCAAGATTACCAACACTGACAGAGGACTGCAGGACTGAAGGAAAGGTTAGTTTTTTTTGTTTGCTTGTTTTAATTCAGTGTTTAAGAAAAAGAAGCATAGATATCAGAAAGAGAGAATATTTTTGAGTAGTTGCTATTCCTACTATGTCCTGTAAATTTTGGGTACAGTTTTCCATCTTTTTTTGCAGCCATATCACCTACTATAACATATTGTCTCCCCCTACAAATCTTGTCTTTCTTTAAGTTATATATTCTGGGTTACTTTACTGCTAAGACAGGAGGTTGTGCTCCCTTTGCTAGTGTTCTTGCCTTGTTCCAACACTGGTAATCTTTTAGTCCTTCCTTGAGCTGATTCAACTCCATAACCTGTCAGAAAACAAAGAAAGAAAAAAAGTGGGTAGGTTAATTGTTGAGTTGAATGGGTTTATTGTACAATCAGATTACTACCACAAGTAGACCAAGAGACGGTATATAACCTAAAAAGTAGAAGGGTTGTGGGAAATATAGGAGGAACAGGAGTTTCTGGTTTTTGAAGCAGCTGCAGAACATAATTTCATCCTTATATCCTTTGACCACCACAACTACAATACAGGTAGTGATCTAAAGAATGTGAAAAAAATACATTTCAAAAGAACAAACAACAACAACAAAAAAACTTGAAATATGTTAAGTGACTCCTGTGAGACACATGTTTTGGATGAAAAGCTTTTCTGAGTCAATGTAAAAAAATACTTTCTCAAATCTTTAGCAGAAAATGGAAGTTGCAGTATTTGTACAAAGGAGGAACTATGAGGGTAAAAACACAAGCCTTCAAGAAGAGCCTTTTGCTTAAAGCCTCCAAGCCTTTTGAAAACAGGTGAGGAACAACATGCTTTGGAATTAGATTCATTGCAGAAGCAGAGTAACTAAGAGAAGACAACAAAATAAAACTCAACAAATCACTCTGAGGTTTCAATAGTACCAGTTTAAACAGAGGCATCACTTAAAATGGTAGGAGCTTTGCAGCTGGGAAAGAGACCTTAGCAGGGGTGATCTCAGAGGAGTGGTGAGAACAGAGCAGATTGTTGAGAAACACCAAGGTCAAGAAACATGTGAAAACTACAAAACAAAAGGAATGAAAGTGGACAGGACATTAATATGAAAAGTAGTGGTGAGAATTTGTCTCTTCAGGATTATAGGAAAATCAAGAGTTAAAATGGTCTATGACTGCAGTCATCAGAATTGGTTCCTCATCACTTCTATGTTATGTGACAATGTAGATCACCTCACTGATGCAATTGGAGACTAATGTGATCTAAACAATGCATTACCACAAATGGCAAGGGAGAAGAACAAGTAACTGCAGAAAAAAAATGGGAATGTTCCCTTCAGTAGCACTGAAGTGCAATCTTGATTAGCAACGCTGAAACTGAAGTGATGCTAAGCCAAAACTCTGGTGGTGCCAATGGTTTGAAGTGACATACTCTTCCAGAAGAAGCAGCGCTATGCCCTGTCTCCATGTTGACTTTCACATTTGTGCTTTAGCCAGCACTTACCTTTTACATAGCTGTGCAGTGAACCACACCGTGGAATTGACATAGGTGAAGGTAGAAGGAAGTAGAAAACGTGAAGAGCTGCTTAACTCCAGACTAATTCTGAGTAGAAAAGTTATCCTGGGCCATGTTTTGATAGAGGAAATCCAGATATAAAACTCCTGGTGCCATATCAAAAATAATGGGGCTCCATGATGCAAAGCACTGACCCAACAGAAATTCACTTTCCAGTCTGAAGCCTCAAAGTGAAGAATTAACTATATTGCTGAGCTATATGCTGATCAGATGTATATTTTCTTATGGTTGCCACAACAGCATCAAAAGAGTACAGACATTGTAATTTTGTATTTCATGTCCTGACCTAATTTGGTTCAAGTATAATTGTGACTTCGCATCTCATCCAGATCAGGCTGGTCCTGCTGAGTGACTCGGTGACTAATATTAAAGTTCAAGGAACTATGGTCTCTTTGTACACTGGTCAACAATTTCATTATGTGAGACAGGCTTCATTTTGATTTGTAAGAGGCCATAAAACAGAGGAGAAAAAGCATGGTGGTAGGTAAAGAGTATCCACAACACGCCCAAGTAATTTTGATGCTGATATTGAAACCTTGTTCCACCTGCCACAATCCACAGCACCAGTTGTCCGCCTGTATCTTTTATTAGGTTGCATCTAAAACTGGGCTGCAACCTGAGGTGTTCCAGATCACGTCAAGGAAACAGTATGTTAAAGATTTTCTTGGCCTCATTTTGGCAGCTGTTAGTGCCAATACCTAGTATTGCATTTCTGTGTAACAATGGGTATCTTGAAGGGTGTTGCTTGCCAGAGCTCTTCTGCAAGGATGTGGCTTTGTGGAGTTCTTAGGAACCAACAACTTCCCATGGGTTCTGGAAAGTCTTCCTTAAACTTTTACAGTAGGTGCTGACAGTTCTTGTAATTTGGTTGCAAGTTGGATGACAGTTATTTTATTACTCTCACACATACTGGAGGCAAAGAATGTATGGAGAACTTCTAATGCCATTGGCACAAATGCGTTTGGGCCTGGCCAGCCCACCTGGTTAGAAAAGCGCAAAAATGACCCAACGACACTCAGAAAAGCTGTCCCAAGAGTATAATGAAAAGATTCATTGTAGGTATGGTGTTTTTGTTTGCTTATCCTGTGAGACTGATGATATTCAAATTACTTTTTCCATCTTTTGGCTCCTTGGCTGTTAAGTGGGAATAACGCCTCATTTTTACAGGGATGATCTGAGTGACGTGCGGAAACAGACTCCACAATCTGATAGATTGTAAAGTAGGTATGTTTATTCAGCGCTGGGCACACAGGGGATCGCTCCTCCTATTGTGTGCACCTGTTACAGCGCCGCTATCTCAATCTTATAGAGTAAATGATTACATATTCATAGTATTTCGCAATACGCCTATACATATGCATTACCTATCCCCGCTTCGTATTTAAATTAGCATTTCCATAATCTCCTCCCAGCTGAGTCTGCGCAGTGTCTTCTGGTGGTGGTCGTTGGGGTCTTTGGGGATGAAGTCATGCTCCTCTTCCTCCTGTCCGATTGTAACCTCGGAACTTCGCGCAAGCTCAGTTGTTTGCTGGCCCTTATCCAAACCGCAGACCTAGTTCTAGCTGGTTTTGTGTTGATAAGACCCAAAACCGTACATCCCAGCACCTCCTGTTATACATAGTATCTGCAAGGCAAGGACTCCTTATCTCAACTATTTCTTATTTATTACACTGTTCATTATTAACCCATCGCCCTTTCTTGTGTTCTGCATCATGAGGACAGATGTCTTAGAGTGCAAGACATCATGGCAACAGAGGCTAGATGCACCTAGTCGCAGGATGAGCCTTTTTCCATGAGGCACGACTAGGAACAGTTCCTTACGGACAACCGAGGCCTCAGAGCAGGGGACCAGAGATGAGGCACACATGCAAACCAACGAGGGGCACGGCGCCCACAGAGCACCCCCATTCCCCAGAGCGCTGGGAAGGGGGCATTCCCCCAGACTGGGCGCTGGCAGGAGTAAGGCCCCGACGGCAGGCAGCGTCCCACGGCGGCACAAGGGCAGCCGGGGCTTCCCTAGTGGAGGCGCTCGCACCCCAGGGAAGCACCGCGGCTCTCCCCCCTCCCCGGGGCAGCAGCACCTCCCCGCCCCGACCCCCTCAGCCGAGGAGGCGCAGGCGCGCTGGAGGCCGCCCAGGCGGCGGCGCTTGCGCGGTCAGGCCGAGGCCCGGCGGGGGGCGCCGGCCGCGGGGTTCCGACACCGGCGGAAGGCGGCGCTGCTGCAGCTGCCGCTGCTCGGAGCCCGCCTGGCCCCGACACAAAGACGAGGGCGGATGCAGCAGCGGCGTCTCCTGCCCGCCCGCAGCCCCCTCGGCGCCACATGGCGGCAGCGCCCCCGCGGAGTTAGGCCACGGCGAGCCGCGCCGCCCAGCTGGCTGCTCTCCCGCCCGGCTCCCGCGGGAGGAGCGGGGCCCTGAGCGCCTCGCGCGGCCCCGCCATGCTGCCCCCGGGCCGCCGCGCACCCTGCCGCCCGCCTTGGCCCCGCCGCCACCGCCGGCCGGCCCGGCTGCTGGCCGCGCTGCTGCTGCTGCTGCTCCCGGTGGCGCTGGGGGGCGGCGGCACCGCGCTGCCCCCGGGCTGTAAGTACGACGGGCGCCCCAAGAGCGCCGGGAAGGCGGCCGTGGCGGCGGGCGGCGGCCCCGTGGAGGTGAAGGTGGTGTGCAGCAACCTGCAGCTCGCCCGGGTGCTGCCTCCCGAGGCGCTGCCCAACCGCACGGTCACGCTGTGAGTACGGGCGGTGGCTGGGGGGAAGGGGTCCGTGCTGGGCTGCCTGGGCACTCCGGCGTCGCTTTATCCCGCGAAGAGTCGCGTTTAAACTTCTGAAGAGCTCCCCGGTGTTTTTCTTTCGTTATTTTGAACTTTCGCTCAAGGGAAAGCCAGCCTCTAAGTACCGTAGTTGTGTCCACCGAGCGTGAGTAGGGAGCGTGAGCCGCTCGGTGCGTGGCAGGCAGGGAGCCTGGCGGTAACAAATATTGTCACGCAGCCAGAGGGACACAGTTTGTTTCTAAGGAAAACGTCAGTTTACTTTCAGGTAACAGTAGGCGTGTTGTTTTTACCTGGACTTAATCCTGGCTCGCCCGTTTGAATCACAAGTTCAAAGTGGGTGTGCAGCTTACTCCAGAGTAAGAAGTGTATTGTTGCTCATCGAAAGAGCATGTACGTGCAAACGAAGAATTTGCAAGTTTTTTTTTTTTTTTCCTCTCCCTGAGATGTTCATCGGACAAGATATGCAGCAACACTGAATCTTATCAATGGATGGCCCGAAAAGTGCAACCTGCGTTCATTTTATTAGGGAGCCACTGCAATTTTTTTGGTGCAACAAAGTAGCATGCAAGGAAGTTTATGAAAAGAAACTCTGTTACAGGGTCTAGCTTAAGGTACCTATTTATTTGATAGAAAATCACAGGTTTGAAAGATCTAGAAATGATTGGAGTTTAATGCACCTCTGTTACAAGAACAACAGCTTGACTTGTCTTTGTGAATTTTGGCAGCGCTGAACACGAAGGAAGGGCTTCTTTGGGAAGTTACAGTGAGATGTGTACACCGGTCGTGTGGATGTGGACCTTTGAGAAAGGGGAAAAACAAAAAAGGGAGATGATCGAGTCCAAAGCAGTTATGCTCAGCTTGTCAGTATGCAAGGGCTCAGAGAGTATTTCTAAATGACCTGCGAGAAGTGACCAGAAATATTGATGTGTGAAGTTTCTGAAGTAGACAAGAAATCAAAAGGTGAAAGGTGACAGATGTTTGATCAATAAATTTGTTTTAGTCTTTGTTAGCTCTAAGTGCTTTGCAGCTGATTAGCTGTTAAACATGTAATATTCGCAAAAAAAAGGTAAGTGTTTGTTAGTCTGGGTGATATGCTGAAGTTGGCAGTGGGGGATCTTTTGATTCAAAAAGTTTGGAGTCACAGCTGTGATTGCTGTGGAAGACAAGCAGATATCAAATACAGCAGCCTTGCTGTGAATGAACCTTTGTTCATAATTGTAGTCACAGAAGAATTTGGAAGAATGGCTCATCTTTCATCTTGATTCTTCATACTCCTTCATTATCTAGAGTGTATCTAGAGCATATCTACATACAGTAATTAGTTGCTTTCACTTTTAACTGGCCTTTGAAGATTATGATAACTTCTGAAGCATTTTTTCTCTTAAATACTCTTAAACTTTTAATAGACTTAGTAAGAACATGTTTTTCCATTGTTTAGTAAGTATCATAACTATGTTGATACAATCAATGTGAACATATACTTTGAAATTTTACTTAAATATAAGGCAAAGATTATTAAACCAACACTCTTTTGTAAGAGACTGGACACGGTAAGTGTTGTGGTTTGGGATCTTTCAAGTTTGTTCACTTCTGAGGAGTGACTTTCCATATAATTTTCCTGAATCAGAGTTAACCTGGTTAGAAGATTCTGGTAGTTTATGAGGTGGGTTGCCAAGTGCCATTTCACTACCATGTTGGTTAATAATGGCTGGGTTAATTGTTACGTAATTGTTTGCCAAAATTTCTTGCCTTTTTTTTTTTTTTTTTTTTTCCTTCCAAGCTGATACTTTGAACTGCAATAGTTGGTGGGAAAGGTTGTCTGATTAGAGTCAAACTACCCTAAGTTATCTTGAATCTTGATTCTTGTGGGATCCTTCTATTAAGATAACTACTAGTTCTATTATAGCTTTTTGGATTAGTGGATTGCTGTAGAGATAAGTAGCTGAAAATAGGTTACTGTTGTGTAGATCAGCTGTGTTTTAATTCAGTTAATTTTCTTTTATGTTGACTCTTAGTTTGCAGAAAGCAATCTTAAATATGAAGACTTTATAAAGTTTTTTAATTTATTACAGTTCCGGGAGTGAGCTAAGAGGGGCTCAAGTTTAGTGATTATATTCTTCTTGGAGATCCTGATTCCATCTTCATCACCATTCAAACTCTTAGACATTCAGTAGATGAGCTGCTGTGCATTTAGCATGTATATTTCTGTATTTTTCCTCCAGTTAAACATGTATGAGGATAAAATTCATTAAAAAGTAAGGAAAGAAGAAAAATAGTGGAAATAAGGATAAATGAGTAGCATCTGAGGATGTTGGCCTGGCTTTTGTAGTTGGTGGTTAACACTGGTATTGGTGAGTTTGGCAAGGTCACTTAAATTATTAAGTGCTTGGCATTTGTTTGCCACAAAAGCTTTCGTTGCTTGTAATTTAGGTCTGTACTAGTTACTGTTGGTTAGAATATTTAATTACAATTCAGGAAGAAATATCCTAACTTGATTTAAATTAATAAAGGACAAAGTAAATTTGCTTTATGGTTGAAGAAGGAAAGCAACCGTTGGAAGAAGAACATTAAAGTATGCAGAGGTGTGTACAGGAGAATAAGTAGTGTTTAGGATTTAAAGCTGTACTGTAAACTGAGATTTGTTTAGAATCTAATTAGAATTAGCTAGTGCTTTACTAAGCAGTAACTCAAATTCACTATGGAATTTGACCTCTAGTTATGGTTATAGTTAGTCCCTAAGGAAGGGACTGAATATTTTTGTAGCCTTATATGATAAAAATGATTGGGATGCAAATGAAGGGTGGTGTACCGACACTAACATCTAGAGATGGCTTTGACCTTTGTAGTTTAACCAGCCAGATGAGATGCTTTTGGTGTGAAGATAATATAACTGGGTGAATGTAGCTATGTGCGTTTGTCTACTGTGTATCACTAGATATTGAAGTCACTGCCATGATTCACATTTAAGTAAGGAGCATGCTATTTTCACGTATACTCATGAGATAAGATAACTATTGCTGTTCTTGCTTTGATGCAAGCTCAAATGGTGATCTCATAGCTTGTTCTGTGAAAGAGAACGTCTAATGCCACTGAAGACAAGCAAATGAAGTAATAATCCTTGCTGAGGATTTTGGTTACTGGTTGCATACAGGTTATGCTATAGGAATCTAAATAGAGGAAAAGCATGTATGTTCAGTAAAGAACTGTTACTGAAATAGGAGCCTTACTGGTCTGCAACTTTGCTTACCCACGTACTCTGATAGGAACATGAGTATCAGTGTTGGCACTTATAAGCATTAAGGTTTACAAGCCAGAACATTAATCTGGATGTGTGTTCAGAACTGTCCAAAGATATGGTTAACTGGATTGCTGTTGAGAAACATCTTAAAATGTCACACTTTTAGCCCAGCTTCTAAATATAACCATATTGAACTGTACCCATTAAGCATCTGTAAGGCATATTGGCGTATTTTTTTGGCCTTTCGGGTACTTCCAAAGCCTTTCCATTTTTGTAACACAAATACTGCCAGATCAAAGCAAAAGGTCACTCATATCACAAGGAGTCATTCCTATCACGGTGTGTGATGACATTGTAATTACATTAATTATGTGTAGTTACATGAGTAATTTTTTCCTACTTTCAGTAAAAGGACTTCAGGTTTTAAAAATAAAGCACATAATTTTTTATTCTCCTTTTTTGAGGCATTTGAGGATATTGTCTGATACCTTGCTAAACTGTTTTGATTTCATTTGCTTTACTTAGTTGAGCATTTCTTTATTATGTCTTAGAAAAAAATGTTCATTACCAAAAAATTGACGAACAGGAAATACAGCCATAGTAAGCGTATTTTGTGGAAGGTTGCTTCTTTAAAGTACATTTGCATTATTAATTTGAATTGTTCTCTTGACAGCTAATCCCTTTTTTGTTGAAGTAGCCTGTCTGGGACTGTTGTAAGTGCTCTATACTAATAACTGATAACATTTTTTGAAGACACAAAGGGCTAATAACTCCCATGGAAACGTATCTTAACATTTTCTTCAGTTAGTGGATACGTGGACTGTGCAAAAATGTTTTCCTTGAGAACGTGTGGCAGAACAGAGACAGTACAGTACTTGAGAACTGTCGTATCCACAGTTTAGTCATTCTCAAGTACTTGTGCGTGCCTATCTACCAGTGGCATCCAGCCTGTTAAAATCAGTAGTGATGCTTCATTTTCTTTTAGGCTTCTATTCCAGTAGACCTCTTCAGTATTTACCAATCATTTTGTGTACTTCTTTATCTTTGTTGAGAAGATAGCAATCCACGTTCAAAATCAAATTAACGTTTAGCCATATAACCTGTTTCAAAACTGATTTATTATTGTGAGAGTATTATTATTATAGGACACTGAATATATACAGTATTCTTTTTTGATCGTGCATGCCTACATGTATATATGAGAATTGCAAGAAAAGTAGGGTCACAGTTTTAACAGCTTTTTCATCTAATTTGTATTATTTTGTTCTTCCTAAATAACTACTGAACTTCTGAAGGTATCATATAATTATGTGCACACTGGGACACCCACTCAGTTTCTCATAGTGTTGTTGTTTCTTCTAGTGTAGTAGTAATGCTTTTAATGTACATGGTGGGTTGTAGTTGGTAGTAATCTTCATGTGATTACGATGATATTAATACTGATTTTTTTTTGAAATTTTTTTATATACAAATGTATTTTAATTGGTTTAGGTGACTTTCAAAGAGAGGGCATTGTACTTTCAATTAAATACACGACATAATTAGAAATGTTTTTTTATCATAAATACAACTGTAGTCAATTGTTACAAGTCTGAGGATCAGAGTTTGAGAGCTACATATTGGTTACTGCTGAGTTTAAAAAAACAAGGCAGGAGGACAGAGGTAAGTTATGCAAAATTCTTTGGAGCAAACTTAAAATTTTGTAACGAGGCCAAATTCAGTTTTTAAATTTTTTTGGAGAAAAATACTTATATAGAATTGCCCAGAACCTTTTATTGCCCATAAGAATATCCATGGAAGCAACACCTTTTATATGTTCTGTAACCTTTCCGTGAATGTTAGATGTTCATTGTGTTGTGTAGTGTTTAGCCTCAAGAAGTGGTATTTTCATCTTAAGGGATTAATACTTTTTTATTCTTTTACTGTGGACTTCATTGATCAGTAATATGCCTGGTTTTGTTGATTCTGCAAATCTGCAAAACCGTAGAACTTTACATTTGAAAGTTAAATGAATATAAATAGGTGTTGTACTGCATTGATGAATGAAGAATGAACAACTACATGTCTTGTTCCTTCTTGCTTGCAGTTTATTCACATTTCAAATGTTACCGTTGTAATTTTGAATAAGTATGGAGATGTAAGATTCGATTTTTTTAGAATTTGAATGTATGTACTTGCATGGGCCAGATAATTTGCAAATTCATGGTTTTGTCATTACTGCTTTATTTAGTCTTTATCTCGTCTCTATAATTTTAAATCTATACGGTTTAAGTACTTTCATTGTACTAGTAGTTAATCCATGGAGATTAAAACCAGTTGAGCATTTCTTCTCATTATTAATAGTAAATTGTTTTAAATTTAAGAACTTCAGAGCAGATAAGTATGTTTTCATTATATTTTGCTTTCTGCGGTGAAATAATTGATGAATTTAAAAAATATTATGTTGTAAAATCAGAAATCATCTGTTAAATATATGAAAGATTTAACAGTAAACAAGTGAGAGAATTTTATTTTCACCTTTGGATTTCAGTGTTGGATTTGGCTGTTTAGCTGTGAAGACTGTGTCTTGCTGCTCTTAGATTCCCGCAGTGGCCGTTAATTGCCGTTTCCATGCATTGCCCTGTTGTGGCTCCTCCAACAGTGATGTCCAGCGTGCAGCACGGTGCTGCCCTGCAGGTACCCACAGTGCCCCGGAGTGAAGGGAAAGGAAAGGCTATAGGAACAGAGGCAGAAAGCTATTGTTGGCAGCTGGGGAGGACCTGAGGTGGCAGGGAGAGCTTCTTGGGATGGATTAGTTAGTTATGGAGATGGGAAATCAGAAAGACTTTGGAGGAAAAGAAAGTAGAATAAGTAAGGTTCTTGGGGGGGTGGAATGTAGACTTTTTCTGTCAGAAAAGAGAGCTCATTATGAGTTAACCCTTGTTTTTAGAGAACAGGTTTTACTGTGAAACTTAGCATCATGCAGAATGTGTAAGTTGAGCTCTTATTTCTAAAATCATCCTGTAAGATGTCTGGAGGATCTTAGCCCATCTAATAATACCTCAAGGTCTTGTTTCAGAGTGACAGCCTCTGCTGTTGACAAGCATTTACATGAACTGTCAAAACTGCGCCAATGGTCATGTTAAACCTGCCTGTTTCTGTGAGCTCGCCTTCCAGCTCCATGCTGCAGACTGGGGGTCCCCTTCCTGCCCCCCTCCCCGCTTCAGGCACGGGGATGGTGTGGTGTGAGGGAGAGGGGAGCGGGGTCTCCCCGCAGCTGGCAGGCAGTGATGCCCCCATTCAGCTGCCTCAGGTGCAGGCTGAGCCGTGCTGGGGCCTTTCTCCCTGCTGTGCTGTGTGTCCAGCTCCACATCGAGTCAGTTTTGGGAGCTAAACTATCCAAAAGCTGCCAACTTCTGTAGTATTAGGACATAAATTTTTGTGAAAATGTGTCTTCGTGTGTTAGGAGTTGACAGGAAGTACTTGCTAACGTGTCTAGACAAATCATGTCTAGACAAAGCACTTTCTTATCAGGTAGTATGTGCGTGCTGGAAATATAAGTACATGACACTGGGCTTGACGGCATGGGCTATAATTACTGCTTCTGCGATAGGGCGTACAGGACATATTGGCTGTAACAGCTTAAGTTGGGAGGGTCTGGCTAGACTTGTGTGTCTGCAGTATTTCCCATGAAGTGAGCTCTTATGGTGCATGTATGTGTAGAGCTTGGAGGGGTAGGGTACGCTCGCACTAAACTGCAAGGGAGAATCCTAAAAAGTGTATAGCTGCTGGATAAGAAGTGGGAAAGCCAGGAAAAGGGAGAGGAATAAGACACAGGGATTGCTACAGAAAAAGTCAGTCATCTCTTAAACTGATGTAGTTGCTACAGATATGGGGAGGGGAGAATTTGGAGGAAGCGCTGGGAACATTGTGGTCACAAGAGTTAGGTTGCCAGTGCTTTTGGTTAGTTTTAGGACCAGCAACATGGAGTTGGTGTTGGAAAAAAATAGATGTTGCTGTATTCTCTTGACTTTTCCATTTTATCCTAGGCTGGAAAACCTTAGTAGGAGAAAGAGAAGAGAGGTTTGGTTGTTAAGCTTAAAATCTCACAAACATTTCTCTTCATGGTAGTATGATTTTCAGCAACACTGCTACTTATTCTTGCGTTCTGCTTTGTCCCTCGGTTGTGTTGTTTTTCAAAGATGTCTTTCAGTTAGTATTTTTTGCTTAGAAAATTGAGTTACTCTAGTGATGGGCACTGGAATGCTGGAGTATTTCACTGGAAATCAAGAATTCTGTCCTTAATGGTAATAAAGAATGTGGCAGCATTCTGAATATCAAGAAAAAGTCTTGAATAGCAGTGCACAAAATGAGCATCATCCTGTAAACTAATGATACAGGGATTGTGCAGAAAAAAATAAATTGGTCTGTCATTACATTGTATAATGCTAGTAATTGTTTTTTTTTGTTGTTGTTGTTTTTTTTAAAAAAAAGGAAATAAATAAGTAACCTCATTAGTTTAGTGTTTTAATTTACAATGTTAATATTGCCTAATGTGCATAATAGTGAGATAGCACAGATCTTTTTACTTGTAACAAACTTCAGTTTTGGAAATGTTTCATTGCTAAACTTCTTCATATATATGTATATATATATAATATAAAAAGTTGGAAAATGCTCTCTCCTTTAGTAGAGGCTTTAGAAAGATTCATCATTTTCATCATTCTTTTTCTGTATAATAGCTTGTAGAATGTTTTCATTTCAGGGATTACTTTTAAGCAAGTACTGTTCAAGTTCTTGCTTATGTTTCTTTAAGTTCTTGCTTTATGATTCTTAACGTTTCTTTACCTTTGACACCAGTAATTCGCTAGAAGGCAAAGTGCTAACTGTGCAAAATTCAGTTTTTATGTCCTTGTTAAATCACAGTTTCTACAAGATAAACTTTGATAAATATATTTATTTTTGCACATTCACTGCTTTCAGCAGAAAGCATTTTTCTTGGTTGTACCAAGGGTTATTTTAGTCCATTTTTTGCTGGTGGTCACTTTCCTAGTCCTTAAGAGTATACAGCCATCACTGTGAAATGATCTGATCTATTTTCTGCTTCCTAGCTCACTGTTGAGCTCTCCTAAATTTTGTTCTGGAAGCTACTTCAGCTGCAAGTTGCTGTCTCCCAGTCTTCATACTTCTTGGAGGCCATTTTGACTATTTTGTAATAGCGTTAATGGATGTTAATGTGTAATTTAGTAATATCCTGTGAAAGGGATTCATTTGTGAAGTTTGGAGATGTATTCTGAATTTCTGACTAGTTGACTGCTGTCGTAATAATGGTTGTTTTATTGCTGACAAGCCAAAATTGTTTTACAGAACAAAATTTATTTCACTTAGTGTTTTATTACCTCATTCTAAAGGTAAAAATAAAACAAGCCTTGATTTTTTTTTTTTTAATCTTTTTCTCTGTCATAAAGAAATGGCTGATTACATCACATTTAATGGCTGCTGTTAAGTAATTGCATAAAGTAGATCCACATCTCAGTTTGTGTTCTTACATAAGGGTTGGACAATGGAAAAGCAAAATGCATTTCTTCCAAGCAGGTACTGTTGAATGTTTAAAAACAAAGCAAAAAACACACCCCAAATATAAACCAGAAAAAACAAACTAACCAACAGAAAAACAATGAGTGTAAACTGGAGCTACTGTATGGTGTATGGCGTAGCAGTGACACTGGGCTATGGAGACCAGCATCATTTATGTGTGAGGTCACTTCTTCAAGAAGAGTTGAACAAGATGGGGCTGAGTGGAGGGTGTGCTCTTGCTCATTTTCCCACTCATCTTCTTAATGATGCCCAAGTTCAGGTATTTTTGCCTCTTAGGAAGAATTATGGTCTTAAACTAATAAATTAAAATTATTATTGATTGGAAAATAATTGTCTGTGTCTAAGTGGTACATAATAGTTCATTTCGCTGCACATTAATGCACAGGAATTGTGAAAGTGGATATAAAATGTCTACTTTGCGGTGAATGCTTTATTGTGTTTTGTTTGTCCCTAAACACTTCTAGTAATGTATAGACTAAATATATTAATAGCAAGTTTAAGCTGCATTTTTTAAAGATTACACTTACAACATTAAGTGTGATGAAATGTCTTACGTTATATGGAGTGTTATAAAATTTATCATTTATTGTACTAAACCTTTATGGTTAAGCAACTCACAGCCTCTGCAGAAAAAATACTAAATCAAGCTGACTATAATTTGTATGTCACACTCCAGAGAGAAATTTACCTAGTGAACAGATATTCAGAGGCTTCTACTCTAGGCCTTTTGTTTTATGGGCAATGTCAGAAAACTGATTATTTATTTACAGAATTGTAATTTTTATTTCATTTAAATTTAGTTCAGTCAGTTATAGCTACTTATGGAAAGGTTTCTGCTCCATTTTGAATAGTTATTTTTTCCTTGGAAAAAGTACAGGTAAAATCAATGTTTAATGGAATGAAGTCAGTTATAACTAAAACAAAAAATATTGCTGTGCCACTATAGATTGTAGTTTGTTTGCTTGTGTCAACTTCAGTGTTTTTTATCTGACCCTCAGGTTTTTTCTCTTCGTTTTATTTGTAAACGTTTTTCTCTGCTGCAGCTGTTAAACCTTGTGCTCAGTTTGCATTAAGTAATAATTAATTTTTTATAAGCTCCTTTGTTCATTTCTTTTTATTCCATTTTTTTCTGAATGATTCAGGAACCAGGGTGGATGTTGAAATAAAGATGTACTTTCCTGTAGATTTAGCTAGATGGTTTAGATTTGCAAAATGAATCCAGTGTCTGCCTTTCTGCTTACTGTCTTAAGTTGAATCCTTTCTCTCTTTGAATAGAAGTAAAAGTAGTTTCAAAGGTTTTAGGATATGTGATTTTAATGCTTCAGTTAAGTATTAATAGTTTTGCAGGCATTCTGTGTTGAAGATAGATTTTAAAAATAATTTTTTTTTTACTATTAAAATGTCTGCATTCTGCCTTGCCAAATTTCAGCCTTTCGAATGTGTGCCGTTTTTCTGTTCTGCGTTGGATCTTCCTGGATGCAAGGACTCCTTGAAATACCTGCTGATTTCTGAAAAGATTACCCTTGTTTCCTTGATTTTTTTTTTTTTTTTTTTTTTTTTGTTTTTTTGGGTCTGTCTAAAATACTCTCTGCGTGTTTTCATTTGTTTTGTCAACTAGGTTATCATAGATGCAGCCAAGGTGCAGTTTTCCTTCCTTCCTATAAGATAACTTATGCATCTGACTCTGGAACTGTATTTTTGCAAGAGCAGTCTTAGTTAGCTGACACTCTAGTGGATGTTACAGAGATACGCACACATAACAGCGTATTTTTGGTACACTTCTAAGAGTAAGTATTTTTCTTACTCTTTCACCTTTCCACTGTTCCTGTGATCAGTTTCCACACAGGACTGGCTGACTGTGTAGAGCACTATGTTGATCAGAGTTCTGCAATTGATATGTAATTGTTCATGTAATTGACATGACACCTCTTGAAAGTTCCCTGGGGTGTTTGTGCAGTTTAACATTGCTTATGGAGCAGTGGGCACCAGGGATGGCTTTGGATGAGCTGCTGAAATACGTGGTATGGGTGGAAGAGAAGGAGAAAGAACAGGATCTCCTCCTTTGAGCATCAGAACTGTTACCTTGGTTGAATGATTCAATATTAACTTCAAGAGTTTTCAAACCTTCTGCCTGTCAGATTGGAAATTGAAATATTTTCACAAAAATTGTTCAGCTGGCTTAATTCTCTGCATGTGTGTGATTGAGAGAGATTGACTCAAAGCCAAAACTTTGAGATGAAAATTGCCTTCACTGTTTGTCTAAACCATAGACGCTTGAGGCAATCTTTGAGAAACCCGGAGAAGAAAACTGCTTAATGTAATATATGGCTGTGTCAAAAAGGTGCTGTTTTCATAGATGGTATTTCTGTATTTTAGTTTTGTCTTACTCATGATGAGCTTTGAAGTACTAATGCTTGTCATCGGATAATAAATTTTATGCATCGGAGGAAAGGTGTGTGTTTGTTTTTACTGCTACTGTAAAGGATATCTGAAAGATTTAGCAGACTGGGAAAAAATCTCCTAGTGGCAGTCCTTAGTGCTGAAGTAGTGTGATCCAGCCTGAAGATATAATTGGGGTAAGTGAAGAAGAGCATGGACGTGCTGGATCTGCAAGACACATTTGATAGAGGATCTGTCAGAAATTGAAGTGACTGTAGCAGAAGTTATGGAACAAGCTGACAGTGAATAAATTTGCAGGATGAGATGGTTTTCACTGGAGAGCTCGTAGAAGAACTTGGGGATGAAAAAGTCAAATGATGAATGTCTGCAGTCTTGCTCAGAATGAACTTGATTTCTGAAGGCTGGAGGGTGGCAAATACATAGCTATATACATGGCAAATACATAATACATACAAAAATAAATACAAATATATAAATGCTGATTTTAGTAGTGCACCAGGAGTTTTGTAGAACTACGTGCTTTCAAGTCTGATGTTTGCACTGGAAAAAGTGAGAGATGTGCACTTTGGAGAACTTGTACCTGCTGTAAGTCAATGGTCAGTCCTCTTGATGGAGTGGGGTCTTACAGATCTGTGGGTATGATGTATTTATTAATGACCTGTAAAAGAGGGTCTTTGGGGGTGACGATTTGAGAATGAAGCTGAGGGTAAATTGAAGAATTTCAGAAGAAGTCTATGAAACTGATGACTGGGCAACAAAAATGTAGAAGCAGCACACTAGGGGAGTAAGAATTGTGTTGGGAACAACAATGATAACAATTGTCTTCATGTGTGAGATGATGGGCAATGAGCTGACCAGAAAATGTCAGTTTTCAATACAAGTGGTAAAGGCAGATCAGGTGTTAGGAATTGTTAAGAAAACCAAAGGAAACAAAATAGAACATCCTTACGTCACCGTGTGAATTTGTGACTTGTCCATGTGTTGAATACTACTTCAGTTTTGGTACTTTAGTCTCAAAATTTTTTAAGTGTAATAAAGCTGGAGAGAGCTCAGAAAAGGTTAAGAAAGCAAAAGATTTTTGTGTGAGAAGTAATTAATGAAAATGAGTATTCCATCTGGTAAGAGACAATCGAAGATTCTACATAATTGTGGGTGGTAAAGAGAGGGTAAATGGAGAGTACTATTTCCTTCCCTATAAAAAGTAGGGAGCACCAGCTGAAGGTGGTAGAAACTGTGATCCAAACAAATGAGATAAGGGGTTCTTCATGTTAAGCAGTTCTGCACTGTGAAACCTTCTTCTAAGAAGTATTGTTGGTGCCAAAATGGCATTCATAAATGGTTTCAAAAGAAAAACAGGAAAAGTTAGTGACTTGGATATAGAAAGCAGGACCTCCTAAGTAAGGAAGCCTCCAAGGAGTTTCTTAGCTTAAGAATAAGTTACGTCTGCAGATGGCTGCTGGAGACAGGATATTTAGCTAGGTGGGGCTTAATAGAATCATACAATCAGGTTGGGAAAGACCTCAAAGATCAAGTCCAACCATTAACCTAGCACAGCTTACCACTAAACAGTGTTCCTAAGCACTACATCTACACACCTTTTGAATGCCTCCCAGGATGGTGACTCAACCACTACCCTGGGCAGCCTGTTCCAATGCTTTACAACCTTTTCAATGAAGTAGTTTGTCTTAATGTCCAGCCTGAACCTACCCTGGTGCAACTTGAGGCCATTTCCTCTTTTCCTGTTGTTTGTTACTTAGGAGAAAAGACAGACTCTGACCCCACTGCAGCCTCCTTTTGAGGTAGTTGTAGAGTGATGAGGGCTCCCTGAACCTCCTGTTCAATAACCTTTGATCCAGTTATTTGTATGGAAGAGAAAATGTGCAATGGTCTGGTACTTCAAGGGAAGAAGTAATGGATAGGCAGAATGCTTGCTGTTGTCATTTAAAGGTGTCTTAAAAGAACTGCACTAGGTAAAAAGCTGAATACCTGAGGGAATGGTGGAAATTAGGTACAAAAAAAGGAAGCGGACAGTGTCCCGCGTGTTTTGGAAAACCAAAATGAGTGTGACAGAACATCACGCTGAGTGTGTAAACTTGTTGGTTTTTTAATACTGCACTATCACACCAATTGTAGTGTTTCATTATGGTGATCCAAAATGGTGTTTTTGTATTATAGTGATCCATATGGTATTTTTTCTTTCACATGTATTTGTGAATATATAACCATATATGAATATATACCATAAATATGGTATTTTTTCTTTCACATGAGCTTCCATGTTACATAGGGCACTTAACATAAAAATCTTCCTTTTTCCTGTGTGATATTTGGGCAGTGCTGTTAGATTGCTAAGTATTGTAGTTTAGTGTAAAGACTGCTAAGCTGAAACATTGTTTAGTCTTAGCACCAGAAGTGTAAGCTGCAGCAAATAATTTCTTACCAAATATGTAATATATTGTTCTTTTCTGTTCTTGTTTACAGGATTCTGAGTAACAATAAAATAACAGAGCTGAAGAATGGCTCCTTCTCTGGATTAAACCTTCTTGAAAGATTGTAAGTACTTCTTAAAAATCTGTTTTCACTTAAAAAAAAAAATAATAATAATAATAATTATATACTGTTAATTTCATTAATAGTTCTGGTAACAAGATATGTTCCCATTGTATTTTGATAAAACATTTTGTGATTACAGAGTTAACATAGTTAAGCGTTTTCTTTATGAAATGAATTTTATTTTATTATTTATTTATTATATTATTTATTTTATTATTTATCCCTTAATTTTAAGCCTAAAGGGAGCTTAGTAAAAGCTGTAATCCTGAAAACTAGGTGCAAGTGAAGAAAATACAAAAACAGCAAAACAACCAACATGCCGCACTCCTCCCCTCCCCCCCCCTAAAAAAAAAAAAAAATTCAGCAAACAAAAACCTCCCCACTTTTTAAAGGGCGGTAATGAAATATGACATTTAACAGGAAGGCTGTAGCTCATAACCGGATCTGGGTGAGATTAGGGCATTTCCAGTGGGAAGTTCACTGGAATGCTATGATGGACTGGATTTGCTTTCTCGTTGGCCTTATAATATGAAAACTTAGCTTGTAAAGAAAGCTGTTTAATTTCTTTTTTTATGATGTGTCAAGCCCTCTATCAAAACAACTTCAAAGTATTTGTCTAGGGGAAACGGGCATATGACAGTCTCTGAAAGAGGCTATATGAAGTGTAGGTTTGTTACTGACATATGTTAACAATTTTGCATGTTACTTTACAGTCCCTGTATATGCCAAATGTATGGGGGAAAATGGGAGTGAGCCTGATGGGAGTAACCTCTTTGACACCTTTCACTTCCTGTTTTCACTTTCCCTTTCAGATGATGTATTGCCTATGGGATAAGAAGTGTTATAGCTTCTGTTACAGTCAGCTTTTTTTTCTGGCTGGTAGAAGGTCAGGATTGGCAGGTTGATCTACCTGGGAGCAAGCAGAAACTTTAGAGATAGGGATTTTTCTAGGCCATTTGACTGGGAAGGTAGCCAGTTTCATAATAATCTTGCAACATCTAGGAAGAGTTCCAAAGGACTTTTGGCTTCAGGGGATTAAAAGAATTTTTTTCATCCTCTGAAACTTGAAGGCTGCAATCCCAGTCACCTGGCCTAAATAAATTCAAATGCTACCATCGTTCTATCCCCCACATGCTAGGAGAAAGATCTGTCTCCTGCACTGACAGATGAGCTCTATTGTAGAAATAAGCCTTTGTGCCAAAGAAGCAAGGTTATCAGCACGGACGGCATTCTGGATCTTTACACATTATTTTGGCATCGTTGCTGTAGGTAATAAAAGCATCTGCTGACAGTTGTGAGTTGTTGGAACTCATTACAATTTTCAGACAGGAAATACTTGAAACTCTAATTAGTTTGAGGTGATCATTTACATTTGCTCTGTGAATCCAAATCTTAATTTCATTTAATATAATAACCCAGCTTTCTTCCATTTAATGCCTGTCGTAAGGATTTTTAGGTTATTTTTATATCTCCTTTCAAGAAAAAGAAAAGAAAGCAATAAGTAATCCATCATGTTTTGAACATTTAAAGTGATCTGGGATAGGCAGTATTTAGATGGTATGGTGATGTAATCTGAATGAGATAAAACACTGTGTACTAGCATAAGAATTAATACACCAACAAATGATTATTGGGGGTTAGGTGTCTTCATCGTAAAGGAAGGGATAACTGGCATGACACGCTAGTCCTTAACGATCACTGTTTCTTGAGTGTGTACAGGACCTTGTGAGGGGAAAGAAGTATTTAATAACAACAAAGAAATTTTCTGCTTTAAATACTACTAAGGCATGTGCATCTAACTTTAGGACAGAGAGTAATATTGTAACTGAAACAAATTTTCAAACTTAAATTAATAGTTTTTCCCTTGAGACTATGTAGTGTGCTTTCTTCCTGGGAAAACTGAACCTGACAGGGTACCCTTGCCCAGAGGAACCATGAGTCTTCTGTGAGCTTTTCATTGTTATTTTTAGCAGTCCAAACGAGAGTATTGTACTGCAGTTGGTGTTTGAACAATTTGAAATAACACCTGTTCTTTGAATTTCTTAACTTTAAAGTTTAGCCACTGCCATATTCTGGAAGGGTATCAAGGCATCATTATGTAACCGTAGTTCTTAATTTTG
Organism: Nettapus auritus; assembly: GCA_011076525.1. Classification (NCBI taxonomy): domain Eukaryota; kingdom Metazoa; phylum Chordata; class Aves; order Anseriformes; family Anatidae; genus Nettapus; species Nettapus auritus. The sequence goes on from CM021768.1 coordinate 79,244,756, forward strand.
TCTTCTGTGAACTAGACAGTACTTGTTTACTCACAAGCTCCTCTTCTAAAATTATTGCAAACAGTTTGAAGAAAGATAATTATACATTTGTTTGAATTTATTCTGTAACCCCTTACATGCTAACCTGGATTTAGAAATGATAATTTGAGAAAATAATAGAGAGCATTTCTCACACAGGTCTCAATGTGCCTCTTGAGTATGCAAAATAAAAGATATACTGAAAGCTTAAAATAATTTATTTTTTTCAACCTGAAATGTTTGAAATGAGAAAGATTTACCCCCCTATTGATCATCCATTTGGAAACATCTGTTGGCTATAATTCATCCTTATATTGGATTTCCTTCTTGACTTCCTTTTGTATATGTGATACTTTAATGCTATTGCTATTTTCCCTGTTGCAGGGGTTGTAGACTTGGCCATGACACCTTCCTTGTGATGAAACAAGATACACAATTGTTGTCTTTTAAAAACTTCAGTTTTTATATTAGCTTTTGCCAGCTCACAAGGTGAAACAGTCTGACAGTCTGTTTTCTATGTTCTTTCAAGGAAATTAAAAGATAATATGGTATAATACTACATAATAACATTCTTGCCATTACCTTGATATTGAAACCTTTCTAAAATGTGGGAATTGCAACAGAGAATGACTAAAAAAGATTAATGGGTGCTTCTGTGAAAGAGAATATTTTGATTCATGTTGGAATTATGAATAGCTGTGTACCATATCATCCAAAAGTTCTCGTTAAATGTTGTTACCTCAGTAGTAACAGAGTTCTGATGTGTATAGATGTGTGACAGGGAAAGTAAGGAGGCCACGAAGTTTGACTGCCTATGTGCTGCTTCTTTGCAAAAGAGGGAATACACTTACAGTGGTGTTTGTCTGTGGCCTTCAGCCCTTCTGGCAGAAACTGGAGTGCTCAAATGTCTGCCTCTTTCAGACATAACAGAAATACCCTCCTGATTCTCTAACAGCGTGTCTCTATCCAAACTGTGAAGCTGTTCCAGGGCGCTTGTTCTGTCCTAAGAAATCCTGGATTTCAGTTTTTCCCACTGGACTCTTCCTCTTAATATAAAAACTTCTAGAAGTTCAGATGAGGAAAACTTTATTCAGTGACCTAGAAAGAGTAGAAACAAGACAAAATATTTACATTTGGTAGTAAAGTTTGTCCTATTTTGAAAGGAGAATATAATTACAAATATGCCAGTATTTGCTAATGTAATCCAGTGCTGAGAACATTTTCTAGATATGTTTGTTTTAATTTTCTTGTTTGTGTTGGACTGTGCCCATTGTCATATGCGTGAACACGTGACTGGTTGATGTAAGTAATACTCTGACCTTCCCTCAGTTAACTGTCATTTCAAATTAAGCATTTTAAAGAATTTCTTATCACTTTCCAATGTGGGAATTGTCATTTTATTAAGACTGTTGTCTTCCAGTGTGGAAAAGATACAATTTCATGAATAACTTAATATTACTGTAAGACGGTGAAATAAATCCTCTTACTTTTTCCAGAATGATTTTTGAGTAAACATGAGCAGACTATAGAAACATTTTTTTTTTTTAAGTTTATATAGAGAGAGATTACCAAAATAAGAGTTTTATTTGACTGAAGGATGGAATGTTTGTTGGGAGCATCTAATAGCTTTTTGGACAGTGGTGTTTTCTGATTTTAGTTCCTGTTGTGTTAGTGCTGCAGAGCATGCACAAAGAGGGACTTGTGTTCTTCTAGTAGTTGAACTGATTTTTATTATATTTTGAAGTCTTTTTAAAAATGATCAGTGTGTGTATCTTGTTTGAATGACACTGAGCAGAGAAGTGGTTTTATGGATATTCAAAAACTTGTTTTTTGCTCAGACATCAGGTCTGTTTTCAGTTTTGGAAGCCACATTTCTTTTTGTTACTTGCAGCTCTTCTAGGAGAAGACTGGGAGTTAGGCTAACAAAATAGTATTTGTTTGCCCTATCCTTGCAATGCTTCAGAGAGAATTTTTGAAAGGTTAGTGGTAAGAGAGAGAATGTTCCTTTAGTCTCTGAAAAGCCAGTGCTCCGAAATTGAATAGTTTGGGATGCTCAGAACTGTGGGAAATGGCATAGAAATTAAAGGAAAGGGAAAAATAGGGCTTCTGGTCTGGGCTGTAGCTTTTGTGTATACCCTATAAAACTGTGGGAGGGAGAGGTTGGCTTTATGTAGTGATTAACCTGTTTTTATAACTTCATACTTTGTCCTTTCTCCCCATTTCCTTTTTGAAAAGGCATTTCATATAGTAGGGGTTCCTGTAAGCTAATGTCTCTCTTACATTAATTTTCAAGCTATATTAAAAAAAAAAAAAAGATTATTCAATAGTAGTGGAGAGTTAAATGTGTACGTACCAGTTAGGTACTTAAATGCATCATTTGTGCCTGCAGGATGCTTAAGTAATTACTTACACAATCTTTGTGTCCTGAGACAGAAAAGGATAGGTTGTAAATAGGGTGTATTTACACACAAGTAATTTTTAGGTACTTATGCACATGCTCGTAAGTCATTGACAATTGGCTAATGAAATATAATTTTAAATTCTAATGGAATAGAAGGATTTTTTTTTTCATGGCAGAGCACAGTTAAATCCAAGTATTCTGTCATTGCTATTTCTATTTTTGTTATATTAACCAAGTTAACACTGGGGTTCATTGTCAGGCATCAACATTTTCACTTGGTGATAAGTTGGTATTTGCCTGCTTAATCGCAGATTTGTGGGGGGAAAAAAAGACTATTCTGATGGAGCATAAGAAAATCCTTCCTAATGAGAATGATAAAACATTGGAAGAAGTTACATGATTAGACAGTAAAATCTCCATCCTTTCAGGTTTTCAGGGCTTGACTGGATATCACAGTTCATCTGATGCGGTTGTGCTTTGAGCCAGGGTTGGACTGTATGACCTCTACAGATACCTGCAAATCTAAGTTTTTCTATGATCCTAATTCTAGTTAGTCATCTCTCCAGATAAATACATGGGCATCCTCATCTGCAGTGTTCTGTAGATTTAAGGAAAATTAATTTATTTTTTTATAGCTTCCTAGTGCAAGGTTGCTCATCTGCCTGGTTGGGGTTTTTGTTGTTTTTCAGCAGTGTTTCTAATTAGTATATGGAAGATGTAGTTACTGTAAAATAAAAGATGTGCCAATGAGATAGAGCTTGAAACAGTAATACCACCATGAAACCCTTCTAGTGGATTTCCGTGTTTTTAAATAAATTTTTATTTGGACAAATTAATGTCTATCACTATATCCTGTTGGTTAAGCTTTGCCAAAGAAAAAATAATTAAAATCAGTGAATGAGATGATTACATTCCATTTGCTAAAAATCAGTAGTTCTGTTGGCAGATATTAAAAGTGGTAAGAATAAAACAAAATCCTTAAAAGCCAAACACAACTTTCTAATGAGATCATCTTCCCCACCCTACCCCTTTGATGAGAATGTAACCAGTCTGTCAGTTTGGCCACAGCTGCCACTTCTCAAAGCTGTCCCAGATCCTGGAGTCCTGGCAGCTGCACCACCTGGGCATCAACATCTCTTCCTATTTTAGGAGAGCTGCCAGACATGTCAGTACTCTGTTAATTTGTGCTCTTTAAATGTCTCTTACGTTTCACAGTTTTCATCTGTTAATGCTTTTTGAAAGCTGAACACATAACTAGTCTTCCAAATGATTGCCTCTGGGAGTGGGAAAAATCCCAAAACACAGACTCCCCAACTGTTGTTGTTGCAGGTTGAGAAAAAGCTAATGCTTTGGGTATTTGGGATGTTGTTTTTTTGTTTGCTCTAAAATACTTTAATATAGTTGTTGATTAATGCTTTGCTATATTATTTTAAAAATATGAAGTATCCATTGAACAAGTTCTATGAAAACATGACAATTGTAGGCATTTATTTTTTAAAAAGATGTTAATTCTGGTTTAACTATCTCTCTGGAACTTAAGACCTATTAAGAGGAGGAAAAAAATACTAGGAAAAAAACAGACTGGTCACTTTTTATAAACTAATCTGAAACATATTTTGGAAGCAATAAAACTCTTATAATTCTGAAACTACATTGTTGTGGGTTGGTTTGTTTGTTTTTCCGCTGAAGTGTGGAATTTGAGTAAGACATGTATCAGAGAGTACAATTTGAATTAAAGTGATGAAATTAAACATAATCTAAACTAGTGGATTTCCAAGGCACACTGCCAAGATTTTTTCTCCCCGAGTGGGAGTTGTATGATTTCAAATTAAAGCTTTAAATATAAAAAGAGACTATCATTTTTCTTCATTGTCCAAAAACTGATGGTAAATAAATGATGACTAATATTTCATATTCTCAGATTTGTCACAGTCTCAGGACTGGATTTATCAGCCTTCTGAAAGAGGCTTTAAAATATTAGATTTTCAGATTCTTAATACTGCCTTGGATGCTGCTGGCAGTCCCTGCTCCATGCAGGGCAAGAAAATAAAGTTGAAATAAGAGAACAGAATATACACACCATAGTTTGTTTTAAAACTGATGATACAGCAACGTAAATTTCAAGTATTTCAACTATTTGAAATGTTTATTAAGTGTGGCAGTGAGGCCTGATCCATGTGCCCTGGCATTGTCTGTTGTACCGTGTCTGACTAATCTGGCTGCAGGAAATGCGATTGTGGAATCTCAGGATGAATTTGTATTTTCATTCATGCATATCTGTGTGATGGTAGATGTAATCCTCTTGTACTGTTCTTTTTTTTTTGGCAGAATTATTAATGATGTAGATTTAGGAGCTGTTTTTTCTACCCCAGCTAACTAAAACATTGCTTTTAATTGGAATTACTAATTTTTTTTCAAATGTGAAGCTTTCCTGCATTACCAAAGGAATGAAAACTTCCATGTTATAATAAATGCCTGAGAAACTTCAGTAATAATACAGTACAAATATTAGATGAGTAAGAAGGTAAAAATATTTTTAGCAGTGATAAAGTTTGTTCCAAACTCTGTAATGCTGGCAAACACTACTTGTAATCTTTCAAACTAAGCCGTATCTGCAGGATATCTTAATTCAGGAATTGAAACTATTGTACAAGGACATCACTTGTACAGTTAATAAAGCCGTTTAATGACACAGTCACTTTAAATCCCTACAATCTCCTGTTCTAGAAATTAGAGATTTAAAAATCTGTGCTCTGAGTCTTTTCACCGTCTTTATGTGGGATTTTTAGCCAAGGCTTTGCTTTTTTTTTGCTGGTAATGGTGGTGGAAACTTTCAGTTGTCTGGTATATTTTTAGGATCTTGTTTTGCTGCTTAGGTAGATGTTGGGCAATACTAAAGTATTAAAATGCAGGTAGGTTGAAGAAAATGATAATGAACTAGAATGTATTGTGCTATATAGTGAGCAAATGTAATACATCTTAAGCAGCTGTAATTTATTTGGACAGTATGATAAAATGTCTTTGTACCTTTTCATGTGCTAAGAATTGATAGAATATTTAAAGGAATATATATGCTGTTTGTATTCCACTTTCTAATTAAAATACAGGTTTGCAAATTTTGAAAAGTAAGTCAAAAATTACAATGTGTTGTATGGGGTTTTGGGGTAGTTTGCAAAGTGGCTAAGACAAGCTAGGTGTATCTTCATGTATTTATGTCTATATTTAATGTGTAGTTTGTGATTTAATCTTTTATTTTTTCTACACAGGGACCTTAAAAACAACCTTATTAGTACTATAGATCCAGGAGCTTTTCTGGGACTTTCATCTCTGAAAAGATTGTAAGTAGCTGGTCAGTTTTTGGTCAGTATATATAATAATAATAATAATAATAATAATAATAATAATAATAAATGAATAAAAAAACAGAATAAATTTTAAGTGTCTGTTAGAAGATGGATATATATCACAGTCACAGAATTGTAGGGTTTGGAAGGGACCTCTGAAGATCTAGTGTGTATGTATATGTGTGTGTATATATATAGTTTTGCTGTCTAATTATACATACACACTTTTACATCTATATGTAAATATAAAACATCCTGCTTTCAGTCTAAAAGAACTGTTGCTTCAGTCTTCAGACTGAAGAACATCTACTGCCTGTGACTTGGCAGTATCATTTGATCTTACTGGCAGTGTCTCTTGTATTATTCCTCTCTTTTAGTATTTCAGTGACTTGAGACAACACTGGGTGAATGTTCACTCAGAGCTTTGATGCCATCAAGTGTTGTTTTATTAAATGTTAAACTCCCTGTGATTTTTTTTCTATGGGTCATAGTGGAACACAGAGTCCCTTGCTATTAATATTACGCTGAAGTTACTATGCTGTTAATGCTGCTTTATTGAAGGCTCTGCCAACGTTTCCATTAATGCATTTTTCAGGGATTTATACCTTGGCTGTAAAAATCCTGTCTTAGATGAAACTTGAAAAATAGGATAATAGTGTGACAGCTTTTTTTAAAAAAAACTCAAATTTTCAAAATATCAGGGACAGCTTTTAAGTCATGGAAGTCTTAGTGATTCTATTTTTCACAGGCCTTTGGTCAGCATGCAACTTTTGCTCTTACATTTTCATTGTGTGTATGTATATTTGTCACTGTTCAAGTAATCTGGCTCAGTTAAAAGGAGATTTTGTTGCTAATTGCACTTCAAGAACCTCAAAATAAAGCTGAAGGACCAATTCTGGAACTTGCAAGCTTAATTTTTATTCCTTATTAAGTCTATGATTTACCTCGTAAATTATGTAATGTTTATGTATTAATATAAATATTGAAATGTTCGTATCTGCATACAATAAATAAACTGGTGTAGATGTCTTTGGCAGGCCAAATAAAAATCAGTAAAGTAGCACATGAATATACTACACAAATACAAAAATATGCTTTGTAGCGATATAAGCCAAACCTGTTCTGAGGGGACTTATCTGAAAGGTTAGGCTTACTTTACTGTGTACAGGCAAACCATTATTGCTTCAGAAATGGGGTAAGGAGTCTGTGTGCATGTGCATACATTCATGTAACAATACATGTTGATTTTTGCTGAAAAAGACTAGATGTATATATGGTACATTCCATTGAATTTTAGTTGAAATACTTGTATGTCATTTTGAAATGAGGTAGTTTATTCTGATTTTTGCTTTTTTCCTATTGATAGAGACCTAACTAATAACAGAATAGGCTGCCTGAATGCAGACATATTTAGAGGACTCGTAAATCTTATTAGACTGTAAGTATAATTTTATTGTGTATTATTTCACTTAAGTATTATTCTCATGTAAGTTAATGTTCTTTGTTTTAAAGGGACTAGTTTAAGTGTGTGCATGAAAGACATGCCCTGATTGTGGTCAGTAGCAAGCTTAAAATACAAATAAAGGAGCAGGGCAGGGGTCAACCAGTGGGTTACTTACTACTCAGTACTCTTGTCTCCCTTGCAGCTGTTTTCTAGTTTTTTAAAAGTATGGTGGGGAAAAAGTAGCATACTGTACAAAATATTTTCTGTACAAATGTATGTTAGGCTTACACAACCTTGCCTTTTTACCATAGTATCAGTATAGTTGTTTTGCTGTCTTTCTATTTTGTAAATATTCTTCATTTATTTTAATAAAATAACATCCAAAATTATGGAATGTTACTCTCTTTTAGCTATGTGTTTCTTACAGACTTTCACTGAGGGGGAAAAAAAGGGACATTTTTGAAGTATTCACTGAAGTTTTGCTATATAAAAACTTTTTTTTTTTTTTACAGCATGTTAGTAACATCAATTCACTGCAAACAATGAAGTTATTTTAAAAATTCTGGAAGTGTATGCTGAATATGTGCTAGTTGTTTTTAATAAAGTATATGCTACCAAACCTTGTTCCCACTCTTAAAATTCCTCAGCTAAAAAGTATTGGGGAACAATTTATCAGGGGATTTTTGCTGTGCTATCAAACTTCATAAAATTTTTAGTCTTGTAAACTATGGCAGTGTGCCATAATAGTTACTTGTAGGTTTTAAAAATAACGCTGTGTTGAAGAGGGATCTTCTTTGTATGTAAGTTTCACATTACTCTCTTGAGCATTAATTGAAATCATTTTACTTTTATTTCTCAGAAATCTTTCTGGAAATCTGTTTTCTACGCTTACACAGGGAACATTTGATCATCTTGGTTCACTAAAGTCTCTGTAAGTATTGCGTCTAATTTTAAAATGATCATTTTTGTTCTTATTACGTTCTTAAAACATGCTTCAGTGTTTTCTTGGAATGGCCTTTTGTGTGAAACAAAAATAGCCAAATCAAAACTTCTACAGTATTCCAAATTTTAAATGAGATTTTTACATTAATGTGAGTGCTCTTGCTTGCTAGCACTTAAGTTTCTTTTTTACTTTTAAACATCATAATAGCATTTTAAAAGCCTGAATAAGTGCATAGGAAATGTGTGTACAAACATACAATATAAGCACACAATACTGTTTGTGTGTTTTTTAGAAAAGCCTTCAAAAATGTTCAATGTGTTACAGAGCTCTGAGAGAACGAAGTTATAGCAGTTTCTTGACTTCTGAAGTTTTACTCTGTATGTATGATTCATACATAAATACTTAATATTAAATAGTATCATACACCTTTTTTAGTAAAAGGATTAAATATGTTTAAATAAAATCTTAGTCTTATCTTGAGGAATGGTATGATTTTGTTAGACAAAACAGTGATTACATCTCAACCTCATTACTTTTCTTTAATTTCATGAGTTTTAATTGTGTGAGGAGCAAAGTTAATAAAAAGTATTAGTGTTTATGACTAGCTTGCATTTTTCCCTGATAGTCATGATGGTTGACTCTCTGTACTAGGATGTACATAAAGGTAAATGTTTCCTTCCCTCTTCCAGCTCCTTTTAATTGTTAAAAAGTTGTTATTCCTAAAATCTATATATGAAAAGGCTGCTGTCCAAGAACATCACAGGTCTGATAAGAGAATCTGAAAATAGCTGTTGCTATTTAAAATATATGTCTGGAGGAATGCCTGCGAACAAAGACCAAACTGAGTTTGACAAGAATGTTGGTTTAGTGTTTGAAGTGTTCAGCCCGTGATATGCTATCCTCAAGACATTTGCAAAAATAGAAATAAATTGTTTTTAATAGAGGTAAAAAAAACAGCATAAGCATAATGACTCATTTTGATCCATTTTAACTGTTTCTAAACAGACTCAATTTTTCTGTAGCTGACTACAACAGACACCTATGGGGGATTTGGTATATTGTTTTAGTAGAAAGTATTAAGCTATACAGAGATTTTATGAATCAGTGGAAAGCCTTATGTGATTTGCATATGAAGCAGAATAAAATTATTGTTAAAATTGTGTGAGTGGTGGCTCTTGTAAGAGAAATAAATGAGAGGATGCTTTTTATATTTCTGTTGATTTTAATGTTAAAGCATTTGATTGCTAAATAAACCTTTTGTCAGTGAAGTGTGTTCTTAAGTCGTGGTGAATGCATATTCAGGCACATTATTTAAAAATTACTAGAAATTATTTCATACATGAGTGTTATATTTTATACATATTTAGGGTGAGGATTACTTTCCTCAAGGAGTGTTTGCTTTTGATGTGACACCAGAGCTTGCAGAGTTGTTAGAGTATTCCAGTACGTGGTAGTAGGCCACATGGCTATGTTGTGGGGTTTGGTCATCTGTTGACAGCATATCTGCACCTGCGAGAGGCATCTACAGCTGTTCTGTAAAGCTTTCAGACCTCCGAATCTCATTTCATCATTGTGAATACTCATTTTGCATTGCAGAGAATTTCAGACTGATTATCTTCTTTGTGATTGCAACATACTCTGGATGCATCAGTGGCTAAAAGAAAGAAATATAACTGTACGTGAAACTAAATGTGCATATCCCAAATCACTGCAGTCACAGACAGTGACGGGTGTTAAGCAGGAGCTTCTGACCTGCGGTAAGTACTTCTGACAACTGGCACTTATTTTCTAATGCATTTGCTACTGTGTTAATCTTAGTGAACAGATTTTTTTAAAGTTTATTTCCTTGAAATTCAGCACTTCTGTGAAATATGGTAATAGTGATTTGTTTTTAAAGACTTGGCTTTATTCCGTGTCCAGTGTTGTTTGGTTTTTGGAAATAAGTTTTTGTTTATGGATATTAGCCTGTAGAAATTAAGGATGAGTGGCAATGCCTGGAGATAAGCTCCTTTTCCTTCTAATTCTTGTTTCAAGTGATTTTTACCTAAAAATCACAAGAGGAATCAGAAACAGACATATTTTTTCCACAGTCTAGTTATCTACCTTCTCACATACACAAATTATTCCAAGCCAAAGTCTGAAGTTAAAAGGTCTTCATCTTATCACTGATTTTACTTTGAGGCATTTTATGTATTTTTTTTAATTCTGTTGTTGTTTAGTCTCTAATGCAAATAAGTAAAATTGGGGTAGGGAGGGTCAGTGTAATAATTTCCAGGTCGGTTATGTGATTAACATAGATACAAGAAAAACTGGTGAGAAAGTAGCTTTATTTAAGAAGAAGGCAGGGGAATACCACTACACAGGATTGTTCGTAAAGTAGTAAAGCTTTCTATTAGAGAGGGACTAGAATGCACAGTGAACTAACTACTCAGATTATTTTTTGGCAGGTTCAGGAAAGACTTGGCAGTCTTTTGTGCCTAACAGTAGATCTGCCTCAACTAACCTTTCAGGGCATGTCCTATGACTTTAGGAAAGGAGGAAAAAGGCATTGTATTGTCTATAAATTGCAGTAGGCTTGCCAATAGTGTTTCAGAATAACTGAGATGTTTATAGAGGTGGGTTGCTTTTTTTTGTCAGACTTCTGTCAGAGAAGCACATGGCTAGTTTAGTGGCTGAGATGGAGCTCTGCCAGTGGAAGAGCATATCCTGAGAAGAGGACAAACAGATGAGAAGAGGAATAACAACTTCATAAGCATAATATTATATATATGATTTTCAAATATTAATGTTGAGAAGAAATATTAATGTTGTAAAGAAATAAAATGCATAGGGATATTTTTCTTTCAGATTTATATTCATTCTTGTGAATGTAGGCTAGCAAATGACTTTGGGAATGTACTACGTTAAAAGACTATACCTTTTGAAAATGGGTATAGTTTGAATTTCTGATACACCAAACGTAGCCTTTTGCATATAAATTTTGCAAACTGTAGCTTACAATGTGATTGAATCAATTATAGATATACAGTTAATTTTTCTTGTTTTTTGAAGAATGCTTATCAAATGTATTTCTGGCCATTAATTACGCTTTTGTTTTTTGAATTTCTAGAGCCTCCTCTTGAATTACCGTCCTTCTATATGACTCCATCTCACCGCCAGGTTGTTTTTGAAGGAGATAGTCTACCCTTCCAATGTATGGCTTCGTATATTGATCAAGACATGCAAGTCTTGTGGTACCAAGATGGAAAGATAGTGGAAACTGATGAGTCCCAGGGTATTTTTGTTGAAAAAAACATGATTCATAACTGCTCACTGATTGCAAGGTAAATCCCTACAGAAAAACTGTATTAGCCCACCTCCCTTCTACCCCTCAGAACCCCAGCAGTTTCTTGCTGTGATTCGGTGACTATTTCAGTGACCAGTAAGGCTTTCTCATATAATTACAGAGTGAGTGTGTGTAGAGAGAAACTTCCTAGCAGGGACATAGCAACAGTTAAATCAGTTAATTTAAGATACGATGTATGATGTTACTAACCATTTGGGAGGGAGCTCTAGAGATTGCATGGCTCTCACACACACAAGGATTTAGCTTTTCATTTCACATAAAACAACTTTGTGGTATGATACACTTGTTCTCTTAGCACGTTAAAAAGAGAGCTAGAAGAAGAGAAGCTATTTCTTTGTTAATTACAGTACACTTATAGATAGCTGTGGTCTTATAAGATCGCTCACAGTTTTATGTAACTGGTTGTTTCTTCCATTGTCTTTCTGCACTTTATTCACCTTTTGGTAAAAACTTACATGAAGCTTGTTGCAAGACTGTTTGGGTTTTTTGTTTATTTTGTCTTCCCAGTGCACTGACAATCTCAAACATCCAGGCTGGCTCCACAGGAAACTGGGGTTGCCACGTACAAACCAGACGTGGGAATAATACGAGGACAGTAGATATTGTGGTATTGGAAAGCTCTGCGCAATACTGCCCTCCAGAGAGGGTTGTGAATAATAAAGGAGATTTCAGGTTGGTAACATCAATATTTTTCAGAAAAAGTCCATTTACTTCTGTTTTTAACTTGAGCATTATTGCTTTAAAGGCACCTAAATTAAACGGATGTTCATTTGTAAGTGATACGTAATAGATTTTTAGCTGTTCTTGATTAGTATGTGTTGAAAGAAGTGCACACAACTGAAATACTAAACTTTGAGCTTGTAAACTCACATCTTTGGAATAGATGGAAATGAAACAATGATATTGTGATACATATAATTTAAATTATTAGAATAGATTAAAACTTTTAAAATGAGCTGTAAATTAGAGTAAGAATGCACACTGGTGGATTGGGTTTTCCACCAGGTTGTCATTCTGCTTTAAAAAAAATTCCTGCTTTCATACAACAAAATAATTATATAAAAAACATAGTCTTGTTTTTTTTGTCTGAGTATTCAAGTGAATAATGTGAATGTTGCTTCCTTTTTATGATTGTTGGGACTGTAGTGATAGTTCTGATACTCCATTGTGTTGGATATTGCAGAGTATTTTGTCCTTTGTTCTTACCTCTTCACCTGTTTTCCCTTTTCTGATTTTTCTGCTGCTGGTCACTCTAACAACACGTTACTCCTGGAGGTGCCAGCTGTAACAGATAGCTTCTGTATAGATTCTCTGTATGTAAGGTAATTCCCTTTATAATATTCTGTGTTGTACCTCCCTACAGTAGTTCCTGCTGAGAATTAGTGTATGTCATAGCATATATTTTCACTACAGTTTGTAGGGTTTCTTAACATTGTAATAACCACTTTTCATTTATGCTCCTTTATGCTGCTTGGCTATGTTTATGATCTGTTTACATTTATAAGCTTTCTTCCTTTTCCTGTGTACATTAGGGTTCTTTAAAGCCATTTTTAGGTAGAAATAATCTAAGACCATTAACATTTTAAGAAATTAAAAGCAAGTTAAAGCATGATGTTAGGACATAGTTTGTGAGGGGAGAGAAGACCAGCTTTCAAGCACAAGAGGCCTTCTCCAGTTTTAGCAAAAATTCAGGTAACGTCCCGTCTGAGAACATTTCTGTTGAGTTCATCTTGTTTATCAGCTGGACGTTTCTGAGGAAAAAGGTAGTGGCCATCTGGGTTCTAGGGAACTGTAAGTAGGGTAAGAAACATTAAGATCAACTTGCTGCACAGAGGCGATTTGGAATTACTGAACAGTTTCGCTTTCACATTGTAATGAATTATTTATGTAGGAAACAATGTGAATATCTTCCTTTTACACTGTGGTGGTTCCTACTGCAGGAATGAGAGCTACATTAGCAAATGAGAACTTCCTGCTCAAGATAAAAGGTGAAGAAAGTCAAACAGATGCATGCTGTATTCATCAAAGAACATACACATCTATTTAAATCACTTACGCTTTTTTTTATGATACAAGTGTGAATTGTTCTTCTTTGATTTGCCATTAGAGGTGAAAACAGATGGTAAAGGCTTATTTCAAAGTGTTTTCCATTAAATTAACCTGTGCTGTTCAGTGACTGTTCAGTGTAATAAGATTTACCCCCTCTGGAATTAAGTGGAAAGAAATAAGATTTCAGGAAATGTTCAGCTTATCAAAAGCCTCACTGTGTCTGAGTTCAGTATAACAGTCTTCCATTTGTAGTTTAGGTAGAGTAATAATAAAGAGTAATTTTTCACCTTTGAGACCATATGGAAATATGGCTTTGACTAGTGAGAAAATGATTCTGAGCAGATGGCTGTAAATGATCCTAGGTGAATTTGATTTTATAGTTTTTTAGTTGGAACTGGCTAGTCGTTTTAGCTGAGAAGCTGCTTCAGAATTGGCAGCTAGATTTTTATCCTTTCAAAGATGGGAAAGCAAAGTGATGGAGAATGTTTGTCTTCAGTTGATGCAGTAATGATGGTTTAGCATGAGTTCATAAGGATTAGGTAAAAGCTGTCTCCATCATGGGAATGGTTTTTGTTGTGTTTTTTAATACAAGTATTCTTTTAAGTCTTAGCAGACATCCCAGAATACATTACAATCCATGAATGAATAGAAAATATAATTTGTATGTTAAAATATAACCTATTGCTTCTGCTTCAGTAAATCCTTCAAGTGTTGTTTGGCATAATTTTTTGCTGGTAGTTGATAGAATTCTGTCATAAATATAAGAATTACCCTTTTGAGAACAAGGTTAAATTAATCTTAAAAATGTAATTATGTTGAATTTAGAAAATTATTAATATATAATAATAAAAAAAATTAGACTACCTGTAAGCTAATGAAATTACGGTATCAAAACCCATTGTTGCTAAAAGTTATTGTTCAAAGAAATAAATGTTTTCAAAACTGCATTAATAAGCATAAAAGAAAGGATGCATCTATAACCTCATGGTTTAGCTTTTTTGTCATGAAATTAAATTACACTACTTAAATATAAATGAATCTTATTTCCTCCCACAGCTGTCTATTCTCATGTATATATGATAAATTTTGAGCACCTAATTAGAAACAGTGATGAAGTAAGAGTTAAGACAGTCCAAATGCTAACCAACTTCTGCTAGCGTTGGTTAAAGTGTGAAAGACATTCAAGCTTAGGCTCACAAGAAATGAAGAATGCAGCCAAACTTACGCAGCCTTCGTTCCATGATGAGAATTTCATATCGCTGTTCACGTTTTGAACTCTGCTTCAGGGAAGAGCAGAGTACCTCATCTCGTGCACATATTGTGGAGGGAAACAGTTTATGGCTGAGAACAGTTAAGATTAACATTCACAAAGGAAAAAAGGGAAACTAGGGAAGCGTAGCTACAGCTCAGGTCAGTTCCCCTATCTGATTCACTGCTGGGCTACAGAGAAACTTGCACCTGCACGTGGAGTACTGGGAATGGGAGACGGAAAAGGGGAAGGGGCTTGAATTCCCCATGAGGTGCTTTTAGTGACTGTGCTTATTTCTGTTGGTTTTGCATATAGGAAGTTATGGCAGAAAGCTTGGGAGTTTAAACTGGACATAAAATAGGCCATTTTAAATGGAAATCTTTCTCAGTCATTAGATAAATGATGTATGAGCTTTATTAGCAAATTGTTTCTGTAAATTACTAAATTTGCTAGAAAAGTAGGACTGGCTATATGACTGTCTGATGTTGCCAGTCTTCTTCTGAGAAGATTGTGGTAAAAGACGATAAAATGCTCTGTAGGGAGATGAATGAAAAGCAAATGCAGTAGGAATAAAGGAACCGTGACAAAAAGGAAAGAGATGCATAAAAAATAAGGGAAGTATAGAGATGTGCAAAGAGAAAAGAGACAAATCATCTTGTGATCATCTAATAATCTTTGTTGAATTAAGGAATTAGTGTTACACTGAAACTCACTTCTTTCCATTTAGCAGCTGCAGAAGTTCTGGAAGCTATATATAGCTTAGCAATGATACTTGCTTAGAAATGTAAAAATTAAAACTTGCTGGAAAAAAAAAAAAATGCTTTTTAGTTGAGTCCTGCTGTTTCACTTTTTTCTTTTTTTCCTAATGTTCTGAGTAGTGAGCAAAGGATCTGAACATGCCATTTTCCGATTAAGATATCTTCCTGATCTTCTTGGAGGTCATGTCATACAACATCTGGTAGGACCGCAGAGTTTAAGTTAGTATAACACCACGTGGCACTCAGTCTGTAATGCAGCATATTCTAATGCAGAGTATTCAGTCAAAGCTGAGTTAGCCACACTTCAACTTAAAAGCCTTTGGAAAAATACAGCTTTTAGAAAATTGTTTGTAAAGAGACATAGATATACCTTTAAAAGTGCTGTCATTGATGTAGAAACCTAATTTAAAAAAAAAAAAAAGATGAAATAGTTTTTGTCAAGGAAATAGCATTTTGGAATTTCAATGTCAGTGTTTCTGGAAACCTGAATCTTTGTGTTCTGGAAGCTGAGTTTTGTGTGTGTTCTTGGGTGTGTAAATGGGCCTGCATGTTGTCCAGTATCTGTGTTAGCTGGTTCTTCAGTTGTCCTTTATCTTCTTGTTTTCTTTTTACTTCATCCTCTGAAGGCTTTTTGTATCCAGAAGAACTAGGAGCTTAGAAGCACCTCAGCTTTTTAGTTGGTTTTTCCCAAATCCACACAGACTGGGCTATGTTTTGATTTGCCCATGCAGGAATTGCAGTGACTTAGAAATGTTTATGACGTTCTTGTTAGTATATACTGTACTCCCTTCCTCACTTCCCAGCAGATCCGTAACTTGTTCTGTCCACGATCAGTTGTCCAGACGTGATCCAGCACCATTACTTCTGTTAGCTCACAAGGATGTAATGTTGTTCCAAGTTTGCAACTGGGATTGCAGCACTTCACAAAGGCTACCGTGATTTTTTTGTAAGGAAGATTTTGTCCTTTCTGCTGGCTTTTCCTCTCTACAGGAGATAAGATGATTAATAATTACAGAATCTATACCTACTCTTTGAAATTGTTTATGTTGTGTAAAACACCTCTATATAATTGCTGGCATTTTCAATCTCTGCTTAATTTTTTTCATCTTCTTTTTAATATCCCTCTATTACCATTAATTCTGGTAGAAGTTTTCCTTCCTGATATAGGTTGAATAGTGACCGTTTTGTTCATTTATTGAAGTGGCCCTTGAGGCTCTGAATGCATATGTACCAGGCTGAATGAAGCTATACTACAAGACCCAAATAATCACCTTTCTTCTCATCTAGTACTCAGAAATAATGGTGATGGTCATATGAAGTCTCCATATCTTAACTCAATTATGTCACTGCAGTATGGAGAATTGACTTGTAATGCCAAGCTGTTAGAAATGCACAAAAATTTAAGCCTTGGTTTTCTCTTTTGGTTTATTGTAATTAGATTGTCTAATCTCTTCCATTAGATTCCTTATTGACTTTTGAATTTTTGTGGTGATGCCATGACTCATGCATTTCAAGGATTCTGTTGTTTTAAGCTATCACTTCCTGAGTTGCTTGTTTTGACCAAACAGAAGTAATCTCTGCCAAAATGCCTGTAATGCATTTCTTCCACTGCTAAAGATGCTTGATGTGGTCTGTTGGAGTTGATTAGAAAGTCACAGGAATTTGAGACAGAGAGGACTTTCAGGATATTGGAGATGGTTAATGTCTTACATCATGTAAGACAATTTCATCATAAACCATTCCCTGGAATTGTTGTTTATCACAGAGGACTGTGATAAATCCCCCTCATCTTTGGTATGAGAAGTTACTTAATTGACAAATAAGGAAGGAAAATGGAGCTGACCAGAATTCAGCTTCTGTGTTTTGGTAATATTACTTACATTTTACTTCCCTGAAGTGGAACGTTCTTCAAGGTATGTACTCCAGTCTCCTTCAAATGCAAAAATGTGTATTTTTTTTTCAAATTTAGGTGTGTTCTGCAAATCTGTTAATTTAGATAATAGCAGTGATTAATTGGCTGTTTACTAAAATACAGTCCAGATATATTTAATTATTATTATTTTTTTTTTGTATACAACTGCTGTGTGTAAAAATAATAGAAATTCTTAAGACTGAGAAAAAGTGTGTTGGTTCTTCAGGCTATTCAAAGAGCTTGCTTTGACTTGACTTGATTATGGTACAGAAAGCCTGGGGTGATGGAATGAAGCTTTCTTTTGCTGTTTTAGTTGCACTTTATATGTTAGCTTGTGAGATTTGAGATATTTGGCTTTTCGTGTTGTAGGTATATGTGGTTTTGCTTTCAATTTCAAGCATTAGCGTTCTGAATGTAAGCAATATTTTATTCATCTTACCGGGGAGAGGGCAGGAAGCATGGCAGACTGGCTGGCATTTCTTGTCCTTGCCTTTCTCAGTGTTGCAGCTTAATTCAGTTGTGGTTTCTTTATATTCTTACATCTCCTTTGAAACAGTTCTTAGGTTTTGAGCGATCAGTGCACTAGACGTGTATTGCAGTTTAACTTTGTGTTTATTCTTACTCATTTTTATCTGTGTATATGCATCTATAGATATACAGTAAAATTACAGAAGAGAAAATGGGGAATATTTGGGTTTCCTTAATCTGTTGAGTTCTGTCACTTTAGTTAAAGGAATCTTTTTCTACTTAACGTTACGAACATTTTCCTCTCACCTTAATATCTATTTGGTATATGTTTGGTTGCAAAATCAGTCAGTGGTTGTGCTATTACCATTGTTTCATAATTAGTTTGAAAGTTGTTTTTTGCAATTTAATGTTGATACGAATGAAGTCATTTGGGAAGTTACTGATGCACAGTGAACAGGACAAGTAGAAAGTTTGCAGGGCTTGCCACTGTATTTTTAAGAACTGTTTAGATAGCTTTAATACAATTTTTTCATGAAGTAGGCTTGTTTTCTTTTATAAGAAAGTCTGTAAACTGTTCTGAGTAATTGTATGAGCACCTTTTTCACTCCACCTGCAACCTCATGAAAGGAGGAAAAAAAGCATGCTAGTGTTAGTACTCACTTTGTTAATAGTGCTCAAATACGAACAGCTTGAAAGGACTGAAGGCAAGCCAAGGTGGCCCTTTAAATAGTTTAGAGATGCTTAGTTTTGAGTGTCTCTTTATTTCGTGTTGTAGTGCTTAATCCTTTTATTTACTTGTCATGTAAATTTGTCTCTTTTTTTTTGTTTTTGCTTCTGACTCCCCAGGTGGCCTAGAACATTGGCAGGCATCACAGCCTACCTGCTGTGTACACGTTATTCTGCTGGCAGTGGGATATATCCTGGCAACTCACAAGATGAGAGAAGAGCTTGGCGCAGATGTGACAGGGGAGGGTACTGGGCAGAGGAGGACTATTCTAGGTGCCAATATGCAAACGATGTGACTCGAGTTCTTTATATGTTCAATCAGGTAATTTGTGCGTATCTGTGTAATCTATGAAATCAAGTTCTTTAATGAAAGTAGCCTGTTTTTCCATTTCTTTCACGTTGGTAGAACTGGTGGTCTTGTTGAATTATGAAAAATGAATGACTCTGAGTATGCAAGAACTCATAGGTTTATGTTAAGAGTTTGATCTATTTTGGGTGCCCCAAGTTTGAGAGCATGAGGAAATTCTACTCCTTAGTGTGCTTGTGTAAAGCACAGAGGGGATGAATGGTACATGTCTTGAATATATTTGTCAGCTGGATGCCCTATCCTGCCTATGTTCTGTAAGGAAACGAGGCAGGTTCAATTTGTGACAGAACAGCTATTTTTATTATAATAATCATAGAGTGGGCAAATGCTGCTCAGCCTCTGTTGCAGTAAGCCTGTAATAGTTTTTGTGGTTAATAAGAGTTTACTAGTAAAAGTAGCAATTATTGCCTAGGCCTCTATAATATGATTGTATTTACTAAGAAAAAAAATAGTGTAGCTTCGAAACAATATTTTTCTGCTCCAAACTACTTTTGAAGCTTATCTCTAGCTAATGCATGCTTTTGGTACATTACTGCAAAACAGTGTGTGTAAACCCCGTGTGTATAGGCCCTGTGTTGATGTTCTCTAGTACATAGCATCAGATCACTAGCACCTGTGCAACAGAGGAAACAGGGAGGTCTGGGAAAGTTAGTTATTTATAATACACCTATACCTCTTGAGTTGATGTTGGTAGCACAAGCTTGTCTGACCTCAGGGAGGGATTACCACGTTGCATCAACTCATAGTTTCCTTGTGTGAGCTCACATTCCTTTAGAGAAAACTTCCCTCTGTGCATCAGAAGCACCGCACCCTCTATATGGGAGTTGAGATCTAAGCTAGTATATGCTCTCTGGATGTCTTTGATTTCCACTTGAGTGCTTCGTGTCCAGAGGTTTAGACTAAATCAAGCCTAAGGTAAAAGCACTGAAATGCATATTGTGTAGGCTGGTAGCTGATGACTCGCTCCTTCTGTGTACTTAACACCACAAACTTACTAGCATTTACCTTTCTGCTCTGGTTCCCTGGGGATCAGTTAACACTGGTGTAAGGTGAGTGGGAGGGAGAGAAAGGGAGAAGACTGCCTGTTGTGGCCCAGGTTGAACTTAGGTTGACATAACTGTGGGTAGTGCTGCTTTACATTCCTAGCCACATGCTGTGGCTTAGTCACAAGAAATGTGGCTGAGGGTTGAAGGGGGGCAGTGCTCAATAAGTGGTTAATAAGTGACAGGTGATGCCAGGGATCCCATTATTGTGCCATTGTGGGACACAGTAAGGTCAAGTATTTGCTTATTAAGACCTTTGATGTAGCTGGGTTGTTTTTTCCTCACCTGGGAATTCATATTTTCCAGCAGGGCCTGTAACAGTCCAGTACTACTGACTACATGCAGCGGCATCAATTTATAGCTGCAGTTGCTCAGGAGCCTGGATGATTTCAACCTGTTGTAGCTGTTTTGTTAGCCAATGTTTTTCAGGTTGTGAAAGAACATTGCTAATTTTGCGTTAGGAAACTTAAAATGTGATTGATCCTCCTTAAAAATACAGGAACAGGCAGTACATTGAAATAAAGCTTTCCTTTTTTTTTTTTTTTCTTTAAAGAGAGAAGAGTGGCATGTTTTGATTTTGGTCATTGTTTTTTACTCATTAGAGCCTTCCCTTCTTTGTCTAGTAGGTCTGGAAGTCTTTCTAGCAGTATTCTGCACAGAAGTTTATTGTCTCTTTGAGACTAACATTAAATGTAATAATGTTATTATAAGCATCATTAGAGTCTTTGTACACAAAGTAGTTGATGAGCTGTTTTGAACATTAGAACTCTGCCAAGTAATTTAAATCGAATAGAGGCATACATTTTAAATGGCAGGAAATCTTGGTAGCATAATAAACATGTATTTTTATATAAATTTGTATGTAAAGGTATAATTCTTGGTGAAAATAAATTAATGTTCAAAATTAAAAAAAAAAAAAATATCTGAATTTGAAAATTTACATTGTTCAGTGTCTGTTATGACGTGGAACACTGAGTCATTTAAATTGTAAATAGTGTTTTGGAAAAAATAATCTTCCATTAATTGCATTCAATTCTATGTATATGAGCTAAGACCTGCAGGGACTACTGTATAGCCATGTTTACAGGGCAGACTGACTGTATGTCCAGACTCCAAATAATGGAAATAAGAGAGATCTCTACCTTGGATCATCCTGGATAGACAGCATCTGAACACAAGCAGATTACATTTGCATAGCGTTCCACTGTCCTGTGTGAAATTTGTCATTTTGGAAGCAATCAGATATGTTATAGAGAGGATCTGCCTTGGGTTTGTTGTTTATGCGTGTTCAGTTCCAAGCACTTCCAGTAATTACAGAATGAAGAGTGAGTGCTACAGAAGTGACGTGTTGGAATTTCTTTTGGCTTCTGCTGCATTTTAGGAACTTTGCATTACTCAAGCTCTCATGCAAAGCAAAATAAGCATTTAACAATAGTGTCTCTTCTCTTGTTCGTGGTGCAACATCTACTTTCCAAGACAACCAGACAAAAAAGGACTCGTGGCTACAGATGATGTTGGTTCTTTGGCTTATTTTCAAATGTGGTGTTGCTAGCAGATACGCTGGTAGTTCTGGCTAGTTCAAACACTGTTTGAACTCTCCCATGATCCCTGTGGGATTTGTTTGCCTCCTTGGGAAATGCTGGTTTGTTAATTGCTGAGGTGTTTCCTCTCTACTGTACTTAAAATTTTCACTTTTTTCAAATTTTTTTCTTCTTTATGCAGATGCCTCTCAACCTCACTAATGCAGTTGCAACAGCAAGACAGCTCTTGGCTTACACTGTTGAAGCAGCAAATTTTTCTGATAAGATGGATGTTATTTTTGTGGCTGAAATGATAGAGAAATTTGGAAGATTTGCAGAAAAATACAAAGAGGTAACTGGATCACTTGTCATTGCTTTAAAGATAACCAGTGTTGGTCCTAAAGTATTCTGAGCAGTGAAACCTTTTCAATAGTAGATGCAGGCACTGAGTTAGTGGTTTATTAGATTCTATTCCGTGTTTTTGTTTGTTTAGTAGGTCTCTGAAGTTGCTGACCCATGGTCACAGACTTTGCATTGGCGCTGAGATCATCCAGCATTCACTGGACCTGTAATGTGAGTAACACCTCTGGTCAGCACTGGAGCAGGGAGATAGGTACAGTAAGTCTGTTTTTATTTAATATAGAGTGGGTCACACAGGTTTTCATTGGCATGTTCTTATCTAAAAAGATAAATAATGAAAGCCTCAGAGATCCTCTCAATAATGAATAAAACAAGACTTATCTTCTCCCCTTCCACCGTGGTAGGATGTCTTTATTCAGTATTGAGCTGTATCTCTAAGGTTTTCAGTATTCCTGTATCTTGCAGGATATGAGATACAACATAAAAATAAAATCTTAGAGAAAGCTCATTGTCGGGGAGAAAAATGTGAGTGGTTAAATAGTCCCACCAGTGGGCAGGAACTCTCTGTTTCACTGCTGAACAGAGGTTATGTTGAACTCACTGTACAGTGCCTGTTGGGCAATTGTAGACCACAATGCCTTGGTTTTAAATTTGTACACAAAGAAGCATCCAAATTTCCCTCTCCACCCTCAGCAAACCATAAGTGCCAGCTGTAAATTCTTTGCAGAACTCTTGGAGAATTTTCAGTCTACAACTTATTTTTACTATCATAGATTGGATTTTTTTGTGTGTGTGTATTTTGGAATTACATAAATAGTTCATTAAATAGCTAGTTTTCTATCATCTGAAAGTGGAGGCATATTTTAGATTGCTGCCTTACTTGTTACATGATAAGGGTATTCTTTCCTCAGCTGTGACTGTTGTCTGTAAGGTGACACAATCTGGCATTGTTTTGCCATTTTTGAAGGTAATAGTTGATATGAAAATGTCCTAAGTTAAATTCATTGGTAATTTCAGACTTGTCTTTGATGTATTTTTATCTTAATTGATTTGATTTGAAATCAACCTTGCTGATATGTTAGAGTGCAATTTCATTTAATACTCTTTATTAGTTAATAAAATTCTTGTTAGTCTTACTCTACAAAACTCTTAACTATGAATATGATACTGTATTGACTTATGCCGTCTCATTTTTAGTTCTTTAGTTTGCATTACGGTGGCTGTTCTGAAATACAAATATTGTACATTATAAAATGCTTCATTTAATAGCTTTTTGATGTGAAAAGAAAACTTGAATATATTCAGGAATTTCTCAGTAGATGGTCTTAGGTTAAAATGCAGTTTGAGAAACTTAGGCATACACTGATAAAGTGAAAGAATAATGTTTAATATTTAATGTATGGAACATGAAATAACTTGAGTCCTGTGACTTGAGGATCTTAACACTGATAATTTATTGTAACAACACCATCTATTGATGTATTAAACATGGTAACAGCTTTCAAGTAATAATAAGTATCTTACGTTAATATAATTTTGATTTGTTCTTGAAAATTTAACGAAAAGGGCTGTAGCCTGCAAGTTTTGCTTGGTGCTCTTTGTTAGCTGTGGAATGTTTACTGACTGTAGCTTCTGTCCCTAAAAGAGTCAGTGCATAGAACAGTTAATATTTTTACATTCCCATTTATACCTTTGTCCTTTTTCAAATCTTTAAAAATGACAAGACAAGCTACTGTGTTATCGACTTATTAATAATATTCCTTAAAAAAAAAAAAAAAAAATCTGGATCAAAAGGAGATCACCTCCCAACCCCACCACCCTTTCAGTTTAGGCACTGTGAATTGCATTTCATTCAGTTTGGTTAGAATTACATGCGCCTTCACTTTTGGTACGATGTTTGCCACTTTCTTAAATGCGGTGGAAATCCAATGTAGGCCAATATAAGTACTTGATAATTCTGGCACAATTGTGGTCTAAGTGAAGGAATTCCCTTTGTTGGCTCATATTTCTGTTATGTAGAAGGCAATCTAGGGAGTGTGAGCGTCCACTTTTAACAGTTTGACTGGTGGTTTGAAGTCAACTTTGGTACCTTTCTGTATTTCTTGAATAGTCTGTGACCTAAAACAGTCCACACAGAACTGAAGGTAGGCAAGGAAGGAATCAAAGAAAAGACAGACATAGCAAAAGGAAGAGAGGCAGAAGGATTGTGTGCTAATTATTCTTCTATTACACTTTTCTTGACATGCACACTGTACTATTGCTGATTTATAGCTATTTATTTTAGGTTTAAATTTGATTATAAATTGTTCTTTAAAATAAGTTGAAAAGTAGAAGTTGGAGTATTACAGCTTTTTCCTCTTAATGAAATATCTGTATTTCTCATGTTTTTGTTCTGTAGTTCTAATGCAAATACACAAATTACTTTTGTATAGTATTTGGATGGAGGTAAATGTCTATGTATTTCAGTATGTCAGCTTGACAAGCAGTGATTGAAATAAGGACATCCAATTCCTTTTTCTTCTGTTGACAAGAAGCATTGTATTTTCTGGTAATGATCCTGCTTGATGCATGTTATCAAAGATAAAAAATAACCTTATTTTTTTTCCCTGCTAGCTTGGTGACGTGATGGTGGACATAGCAAGTAACATTATGTTAGCTGATGAACGTGTTCTGTGGATGGCACAAAGGGAAGCAAAGGCTTGCACTAGAATTGTACAGTGTCTACAGAAAATTGCTATGTACCGGCTTGCAAATGGGGCTCAAGTTTATTCAACTGTAAGTATAGGTTTCTTTAGAAGACATGTTGTTGGCTCTTAAGTTTCAATAGCTTTTTATTTTTCCTTGCTTAATAGCTTTTGGCATTATCTTAATCTCTGCTGTTTCTGTAAGAAGAGGAGAAAAATTATCTGCTAGATACACAGAAGTAGTTTTTGTTTTGTTTTTGTATACTGTTATGACAGAGAATCCCTTAAAGATTATTTGTTATTCTTCCTGTAGCGTGTAACATTTTTTGATTTTTTTATTTTTTTTTCGGCTCAGTATTCTCCAAATATTGCTCTTGAGGCTTATGTAATAAAGGCTGCTGGTTTCACTGGGATGACGTGCACCGTGTTTCAAAAAGTGGCTACATCAGACCGTACAGGACTCAGTGATTATGGGAGAAGAGATCCAGATGGAAATCTAGATAAGCAACTAAGCTTTAAATGCAATGTTTCAAATACGCTGTCAAGCCTGGCTTTAAAGGTTGTATACTCAGTGTTTTCCCACTGTCTTTGTAATAATATCATAAATATGAATCACTTGGAAAGCAAGCTTACATTATGAATTTCTGATATTAAAGTAGCATTCTTATGTAATCCAGAATGACACTGACAAAAGATGATTAAAGTGACACAGGATAATACAGTTTGCTTATGGGATAATTTCTTAATGGACTCAGTTTTTAATGAGTAGGTGTGGTTTCCCTTATTAAAACATCTTAAGTGGAAAGATGCTTTCAGGCTGTTTGTAGGTATAGATATTAAATTCTCCCTAGTTCATAATAGTTCTTGTTTATTTCAATCTGTTTATTTCTAGAATACAATCGTGGAGGCTTCTATCCAGTTGCCAGCTTCCCTTTTCACCCAGAAGCAAAAAAGAGAAATCAGACCAGCAGATGAATCTGTCTACAAGCTTCAGCTTATTGCATTTCGCAATGGAAAGCTTTTTCCAGCAACAGGAAATTCAACAAATCTGGCTGATGATGGGAAACGTCGTACAGTCGTAACACCAGTTATTCTTACCAAGATAGGTTTGTTTTTTATTATTACATTTTTATGATCTTTAAAAATAAGAAGCTTTTCTTGACTTATTTATGTCAAGTAGTGTGTATCTAAATTTTCTCGCATTTGACATATTGAGAAATTTATGTGAAAATACATTTATTTTGTAACAGATGGTTTCAAACTAGCCAGTCACCACATTCCTATAAATGTGACACTGCGGCGCATTGCACATGGAGCAGATGCTGTTGCAGCTCAGTGGGACTTTGATCTACTGAACGGACAAGGGGGCTGGAAGTCTGATGGCTGTCGCATTCTTCTGTCTGATGAAAATATTACTACCATCCAGTGCTACTCCCTCAGCAACTATGCAGTTTTAATGGTATGACACTTAGAATTACATATTCTTTCTGGAACTTAAAAACACGAACTGCGGTTCTGTTTTTTCTGCATTCCCATGTTTGTTTTCATAGAAAACTAGACAAGAAATGTTCCGTTCTGTTAATACAGACTTTGATGCAAGATTGAGGTTTAAGTGGAAAAGTGCCAAAGTAGAATTAATTGTTTAATATGCTGGAGAAAAAAGAATTTCCTTACAAAAAGAACTATGCTGTAGGAAGCCATTCTAATGAACTATTTAAATAGATGGGTTTTTATGAACTTAAGTCTTATAATGGCAGTTTAAAATAAAGAACAGATAGCATTGGAGAAAAATGCATCTGTTAGATAAAATTTGCTAGCTTTCTCTGTTAATAGGAATGCTTCCCAGTTTTTTTCTATATTCTGTAATCAGGGTTAGCTATTCTACTGCAAATTAGCTATTCATTCACTAGTATTAGTGAATGGAATAGTGTTAGCAAATCTGGTTCATTAATGGAAGAAATGAAAACTTAAAAAAAATCAAAACACTGTACAAAAAACTGTTCTTTTAAGAAACGCCTAAAAATCTGTATCTTAACATTAGTTTGCATGTGTTGATGCCAATAAAATGGTTAACCAGTTGTAGAATATGATAGATGGAAAAAAAAAAAAGAGGTAGGTGCCTTCTCATGCACTAGTTAGAAGTAGAATTTCTTCTTTGTTCCTGGAGTGCTTCATTTCAGAAGCTTCCAATTTACAGATGGTGATTGATGCCCTGCTCATCGGTCATCACCACATGTAAAATGTGATACCTTAAAAATGGTAGACCAGTAAGAAAATCCTGTTAACTTACAAAGTGTAAATTTGGTGTGGGTTTTGTTTTGGTGTAGTTAATGTGCTGTTTGAAATTATATATATATATATATATATCTTTATGTAATCATACTCAGAAGAAAGAGCATTTTTTGATGATCAGTACATGAGAAGTTGCAGTTTTTGTTGTTTTTCAACTCAAATTCATAATTCATCCTCTTAAGAGAATTAAATAGAATAGTAGTAGAATAAGCAAAATTAAGATTTGGCATGATGCCATAACATAAAAAAGACTTACCTCTGAAGGTACTCTTTTAAGTGACTTCAAACCATTATAATCCCTTAGCTCCCTTCTTTAATATTTTTAATATATCATCCTTCCCTTAAAATATATGTTCTTCAGAACTGAATTCATTTGTATGTGTAGTAAGCATGTGAAGAGAGATTATACTTTAAATCGGTCACATTTCTGCCATCTGGAGGAAGAAAAATGAAGGGCATACTCAATCTGCAGCTGTAAATGACTTTCTATAGTAACACATGGTACGATTACATCAATAGCTATATTGTGAGGCATATAGAAAACTGTTGACAGCCAGAACTCAGAAAAGAGGACGAGGCAGCTTTCTTGGTTTTCTGCCAGTGGCTCTTTGAACAAGCATTCCATTCCATACTCAAAACTGGTATTCCTTAAATATTTAGCTCCTTCCAAAAGTGTTAGACTGAGACAGGAGAGGAGTCAGTAGGTGGAGGAAGAGGGCGAGTAACTCTCATCTATGTTTCTTACACACAGTATGCTGCAAAACATCTGGCTCTCTTAAGTTGCTGCTGAAGAAGGTTTTCATACTTCCTATGTGTTACTTAACTAAAAGTTAAAAATAAAATAATGTTATTTTGAGTTTTAGAAGTTTGGCTTTTAATTCAGCAGTTATCATTAACATAAAATAGCATGAACAGAAGTGGCAACCAAGGACCTGAATGCAGCATCCATCATTATGGCTACAGGCAAATAACCAGAGTTATTTCACTCTTTATTCTTTCTTCTGCACGTATATACACTAAAATAAAAGCAGGTTTAATATAGTGGTCTGTCTCTATATGTTTCAGAACGTAACATAAAGCCCTCTCACCATTACTGAGTGCTTAGTTTTCTAATCTAGTGATCTAAGAACATACAACTTTAAAACTTTATATTTAGTTGGAAATCATTTTAACTACTCCCTAATAATGGAACAGATAACCAGAAGGCTAAGCATTTCTCGTACAGTTCCTGTTCTTCAGTATTTAACAGCTGTGTGTGACACTACCTTCGCTTATGCATGTAACAGCAGTGGGTAGTTAAGGATCTAACAGCCAGGCCATGGGTGGTGTTCTGATCAGACTACGCTGCCTGTCTGAGGTGTAATACCTTATGACTGTTCCCAAAGTGTTTTCTTCCAGGGGCTGAGGAAAGCCAAATACAAAAATAATCAAACTGACAATCAGACTAAATTCGCTTGAAATGAGGTTAGTGAGTTAGTTAGCAACAGTAAATTTATATTCTGATAAAAGAATCATTAAAGAAGTAGTGAAGATGCTGATGACTCTAATTTAATTGTAGGCCTTGATTCAAGAGCTCTTCCCCTGACCACAAAACCCTATTACCCATTTCGACCTTAAAAACAGATTGTATATCTGATTTTTCTCAAAATACATTGAAACTTCCTTCTAATGTCTTACAGTTTTTTGTGAATGCTAAATTTATTCTCCTTTCCATCAGCATGCATCTGAAATTCTCTCAAACTTCTAGAGCTGTGCAATTCTCACAATTATCTTCAAGAAAAGTTTTTGTATCCTGTCACTTCTGAAAATAATAATTAAAAACAAACAAACAAACATATTTTTTCCTCTGAACTTAGTTTTATTTTATGCTGGAAGATACTGAAGCTTTTTTCATTACCGTTATGGAAACGGAATCCTAGTAAATCGTTTCAACATGAGTGGAAACTTACCTAACTGCATCCAAATCAAATGAGAGTATTTTTTGCTTTTCTTGTTCATAAGTGAAAATGTCACTCCTGAGATGTTATTTAAAGTATTGTCATGCTTTAACAATTCAAGATTCCATTTCATACTTACTCCTTGAGGAATATTTTGACCAGTGAGTTCACCAAGCTTGAATGATGCTAAAGAGATGTTTAAATCTTGAGTTATCAACTGTCTATTCCAGTCAAACAGTACTAATAGAGTAACAGTCTGGTAGGAAACTCTGGATGTCAGTTGGTCCAATTACTGCTTAAAGCTGGATTAGCTTTGAAGTTGAATTATGTTGCTCCAGGTCATGTTCAGTCAAGCTTTTAGTATTTGTAAGGATAGCAGTTGTACAGCCTCACTGGGCAGCCTGGGTCCAATATTTGACCGCTGTCATCAGAATTTGTTTTGTACATCTAATTAGAATTTTCCACGTTGCCAACAATGTCCATTGCTCCTCACCGTTTCACTGAACTCCAAATAGTTTGACTCAGTTTTCTTTTTCCCAGTAGATGGCTCAATATAATAATGAGATTTCTCATTATAATTATTAATCCGGTGTAGGAGTAATGATTTCTCTCATCTTCTTTCTCTTAGAGATGAACTAATCCAGCTTTTTCAGCCTTACGCATTGTGTGCTTCACCCTGTTAATCGTACCAGAGATCCTTTGTTAGACTTGCATTATCCAGTGTGTCAGTGTCAGTCTTATAACAGGGAGCCTTACACTGGATAAACTTCTGCAGAGGTGGTCTTGCAGTGCTAAACAGAGGGGAATAATTGCTTTCATTCACCTGCTTGCTATTTTTTCAGTAGTACAGGGAAGCATGGCCCTGGGCTGTAAGGTATGCTGCTGACTTGTGTTCATATTCTGTCTACCAGCACCCGTAGGTTCTTTGCTTTGCTTTCCATCTAGTCCAGCACCCAGCCTGTACTGTTGCATTCATGGCGTTATTCTATCCAAGATGCAGAACTCTCACATATTCCTTTGAAATTCATGACATTTTATCAGCCCGTTTCTCTGGCTTCTCGGCATCCGTCTGAATATTCTCCAATCTACTGATCATTCTCCCCACTTCAGCATTATCTGCAAACTTGCTGAGGGCACTTTCTGTTCCAGTCTCTTGAGTTGTTGCAGATGTTAATCATCCCTGAAACACGATTGTTCTACGTGCTGTACAAAGTTATATGCATTTTAAAAATAAGAAAGTTGTGTTCTGTCTGAGCTGCTAACGTGTCTGAATATACAGACATACACGAAGTCTGTGTGCTATAAAACGTGACTGCATTTATAACATTCAGCCAGAGTAACACTGGTGGAGGAAAGAGAACCTCAAATAATAAGTAATGGAGGGAGGCAGCAGGGGTATAGTACTACATCTAGATGATTCCTGTTTTTTATATTGTTTCCTCTCCCATTCCCACCCACAAAATAAGGAGATAAGATGGACTAACGTTACTTTTGGTTTTGTTGTCAGGACTTGACAGGAGCTGAATTATATACACAGCCAGCTGATCTTTTGCATCCAGTAATTTATGCCACTGCCATGGTTTTGCTAATGTGCCTGTTGATGATCATAGTCAGCTACATATACCATCACAGGTATGAATCAAAATCACTAGAGACTAAAAAAAAATTACTTTCAAAGTGCTTAGGACCTTTTCTTTCTGATATGAACATGTTAACAGTAATTTGCATTCATATTTTTTCCTGTAACATTTGTTGATGCAGAGTAACAAGCAAGTAGCTATTTTGTATGTTCTTTAGTGTGATAATTTAACTCATAACCATATATCTCTTTAATTCTCATTTTTCCTTCCTGATGCAAGAAGAGACCGCTCAAAAATGGCAGTGAAGTTTAACAAAATGTTTAGCTTTTGACGTTTCTGTTAATGTCAGTGAAAGCTTGAAGCCTAAAATTTCTTGAATCAGGCCTCAAATACTTCTATAAAGCTGGTTAATAGGAGGGTATTTTAAATTCTTGTAATGAAGATTAGAGATTATGTTTGAAGTCAAACAATCATTAACAGTAATTATATCTCATTTAACACAAATATATCTTGCTAGTTTCTGAAAGACAATAATGCAGCTGTACTTTATTTTGTCTAATTTGTTTTTTAACAGTGTGATCAGGATCAGTGTAAAAAGCTGGCACATGCTAGTTAACCTAAGTTTTCATATTTTCCTGACATGCGTGATGTTTATTGGAGGCATAACTCAGACCAGGAATGCAAGCATTTGCCAAGCAGTAAGTAAACACAGCGGCACAAATAATAAGTTACAATTATTTAAAAAAAAAAAAAAAAAAAAAGTTAAAATACTGAATTTTAACTCTTCCATCATTTAGTAGGCAAAGTTGAGCTTTTATGTAAATATGAAGGTTTGCTATTTTTAGCTCTTATTTATTATAACTGAGTATTTTGGAATTGTACTTAAGATCATTTTAAAAAACTAGTTTAACCAGTTTCATACTATAGGAATATTCATATATATCCCCTTGCCTCCTACAGTGCAGTACAGGCACTTTCATCAGAATGTAAAATTTTGATAAAGAATCAATTTTTTCTACCTTAAAACTTCCCTCATTTTGACCCATGAAGATAGAACTAGATCGCTATTTGAAAACCAAAAAATATTTCAGAAGTGCACGGGATTTCTTTAGCTAGAAACACTATCACAAAAATGTTTTTTACCTGGTAGCTTTATATTTGAGACTCATTTGTTACAGAATTATTGTAGAGAGCTGTAGGTGACATTTACAGACCACTCAAAAAGGTGATTTCTGCAAATATAAATATATTTATTTTTACTGCCTCAGGATAATCTAAAGGAAGGGACAAGTATTTAAAGTCAAAGACTGTTCTTTCTATAAATAAACAGATTTACTGGGACTCCTCTTTTATAGTGATTTATTCTTCAGAGATTGAGCCATCTATCATTCAGTTGCTGTGTTTAAAAGTAATGCAGTTGCTTCTTGGGAAAGCAACTGTATGAAAATTCAGGTTTTATGCAAATTGCATGGTAAATGGTTATCTTGTAACTTGGTAAAATGGGAATGTTTGGGGGTTTGTTTTTATTTTTCTTATTTTTTTTTTTAAGGTTGGGATAATTCTCCATTATTCCACTCTTGCAACAGTACTGTGGCTGGGAGTGACATCTCGTAATATTTACAAGCAAGTAACCAAAAAAGCAAAAAGGTGTCAAGATCCTGATGAGCCGCCACCTCCACCGAGACCAATGCTGAGGTGAGCCTCTTGTTTGTTTCTGCAACTCTGAATATGAGCCAGGTCACCTTGCTCATATTCAGACCAGAAATTTTAACAGGTCGATACTGTTATTTAGCAAGTGTTTTTCCTATAAGATTTTTCCTTTCAAATTTACAAAGTTACTTCCAGATTTTTCTGCTCCTCAGCATCATTAATGTGGATGAAGTGCAGGATGGTTGGTCTCAGAATGTTACAGTTATGACGATGTATTTCTGATTTGTAAATTAACAAATTGGTAGTGGTTTAACATCACTCCTGGGGCTTCGATCAGGACTTCAGATAGGAATACTTCCATTTAAGTTATCATAGGGGAAAGAGTGTGGAGAACTATGTTATCAGACGATTAACAACCACTAGAATTCAAGTAAACATACTTTAATATGGTTTTCCAAAAAATTGCTGACAAGCCATTTCAGAAAATGTGAGGCATTGTCAAATGAAAAGAGTATTCTTTGTAAAGCATTCCTCTTTACAATTTGTATTTCTAAAATCACTGAAATGCAAATAAATTATCTGTAAAATTCCCCCTTTTTTTTAGCAGTCTAATTAAAGACTGCTGAGCTGGAATTCTCCACAAGGTGGCAGACATTGATTAACTTTGATTAGCTACATAGCAAATATTTAGATTAATTTTAAGGTACAGAAAGTGCAGAAAATCAGAAATACTCTTCTGAATATCAACTAAAATTTGCAGTACTATGTACAAACATATAGGAATATTAAATGCACGAGTCAGAAAGTAGAAGGCTAGTATTTATACTACTAAGCACTCCCTTTGCTTTATTTAATTTATTCATTGTTTTTGTTTTAAGAAAAATAATCTGTTCCATTCAGTGTAGGATATCATGATCACCAACTGTTTGCCTTCCAGCAGGATACTGCATGGCTATTTTAACATCTGTGTAATTTTATTTCATTTTCCATCCCCTATTACTTGTCATGCTGGTTTTGCTTTGGAAAAATTTACAGTAATGTTACCGGCCTCGGAGGCTCAGCTTTGTGTAAACATAAACATGCACATACCTTTTCAGATCTGGGTACCTCCCCTGTGATAATGACAGTAACTCTGGAGAGAATATAAGAACAGGGCAAGCACACTTAATAAATTCTCAGGTTATTTTGCCTCTGTAGATCAAAGATTTCCTGAGTCAGTGTGTGATGTTTTCACGTGGGACAGCCATAGAATGATTTAATTATTTTTTTCATTTAGTTGCCTGTTAAACTTCTGCTCAAAGCAAATCTACCCATTAATGGCATACAGCAAAGAGTTCTGTATAAGAGTTTCTTGTTTGTATGGAACCAGTCACTTCCTTTACTCAGGCCCCCTGTTTCTTGAACCAAAAGAAACAAAACCAATTCACTCTGTCACCATACTGCTTATATTCTTCTTCGCATGTATTCTTTCAGATTCATAAAGGGTATTGTGAAATGGATGAAGAAGAGCCCTGGTAGATGTATATAGTTTTTTCCTCATTTGCCATATGCAAATTATTCTGCTTTGCATTCTTTGGGTTTAAAGAAGCAGTTGATAGGAAGCCATCGTTCTTACATGTGGATCTTCAATTCCTGTAGGTGTCTTAAGAGGATGGACTTCATAGCTATTAATCTTCCTTCCTTACTAGCACAGATAAGCTTTATTCTCTTATTCTTCATTTTGGAAAATTCATTCCATGTAAGATAATTGCATTGATCTTCTCTATTGTGTGTGTTAATGTGGCTTTATCACAGTTCATAAACAAGATGAATAAGATTTCAAAACTGATTCAGTGTTTTGTAAAAAGCCCCTTTAGACCAGAGAGGGCTTCTGCTGTGGTTCACAGCAGTCATGTTGCAAAGCTAGTGCAGCACTTGCACCGGTTGCAATTTCTTAATTGTTCAGAACTTTATGCCAAGTATATTGCGTTGCATTGCATTGCCATGCCAAGCAAGAGGGTGTGAAAACAACTGTTTCCTAGCTGCCAATCACAAGAAGGAAACTGAGTTTGTCATGCTGAAATGGCGTTTCCTTGAGATGTCAACCAAGACAAAAGGAAACAGTTTCAAATATTTTTAACTTTAAAAAATTGCTTTTAAAAGAATTTCAAGATCTTAATCATAGTATTCTTCATGGAAAGCAAAATACGGTAGTACCAATACTGGGCATGAATGTTCTATTTAAAAACAGAAAAAAAGTACTATTTACATGTTTTTGTTACTGTTGTAACAGGTTGCATATCCATGTCAGTAGATTTTTGATCTAACTGAAGGAAAAATTGTAGCACAGCGTGCTATTGGAATGATTGTTGGTAATTAGTGATTTGATTAGTTAGATCCTCTAACAACATATGCCCTCATACTTGTGAAAGCATACAGTTTTCATTACAACTGCACAAGGAAACAAGAGGTATGTGGTACAAGATCAGAGTTCTTTTAAAAAAAAAAAACAAAAAAAACAAAAAAACAACAATACAGTTCTTTTGGATTCTGAAAAACAAAACAATTCTTCAGAAAAGTATTCATAATATTAGGCAAATTTGTCTTCAGGAACAAGAGAGAGAACACTTATATTTCATTCTACGTTTCCATATTTTCTTGTAACAATTTACGGCTTCTAACTGTCATCTTTTGCTTCTTCCTTCTAACTTTATATACCTTGTCTGTTCGGTGCCTTGGAGTGAGGTGAGAGGGTTTACACCAGAAGGAAAAAACTGTAGTGAGGAAGACATGGAAAAAAATTATTTTACTGGAGTCCAAAACTAATTCATTCCACTTTTTCTTTTTAAAAAATGCGTATTTCCAGAATCCTGGAAAGCTTTCCTTTTCCTTATGGTGACCAAATAAAATCTATTGCTGTTATGCAGCCAAGTGTTTATATATTGGTTTTACTTTTTAGGTTCTACCTTATTGGTGGAGGGATCCCAATCATAGTTTGTGGAATAACAGCAGCAGCAAACATCCGAAATTATGGCAGCAGACCTAATGCGCCTTAGTAAGTACTGTATAACTGAGAGCTGTGTCATAAAGTTTCACAGTCTTGCTTTTCTGAATACTACTTGCAATTAATTCTGATAGTTCCAGTAACTGTAATGCAGCCAAGGTCACTTCACTTTGTTTTGAACTAATAAAGCATAAATGACTTGTGAGAAGGTGTTCATCCTGATTTTTTTGTTTCTTTTCCAGTTGCTGGATGGCTTGGGAACCTAGCTTAGGAGCATTTTATGGACCAGCTAGCTTTATAATTTTCATAAACTGTATGTATTTTCTCAGCATATTCATACAACTAAAACGGCACCCTGAACGTAAATATGAACTTAAGGAACTAGTTGAGGAACAGCAGCGTCTTGCCACCAATGAACATGGGGAACTGGCTCACCAAGATTCGTTGTCAGTGTCACTAGTTTCTGCATCTGCTTTGGAGAACGAGCACAGTTTTCAAGCACAGCTTCTGGGAGTGGGCCTTACTTTGCTTTTGTATGTTGCTCTGTGGATTTTTGGAGCTCTGTCAGTTTCCCTGTATTATCCTATGGACCTGATTTTTAGCTGTTTTTTTGGGGCAACTTGTTTAAGCCTTAGTGCCTTTCTTATGGTGCACCATTGTGTTAATAGGGAAGATGTCAGGCATGCATGGATAATGACTTGCTGCCCTGGAAGGAGTACGTACTCTGTGCAAGTGAACGTTCAGCCCTCCAGTTCCAGTGGAACCAATGGAGAGGGCCCCAAGTGCACCAACAGCAGTGCAGAATCTTCATGCACAAATAAAAGTGCATCGAGCCTAAAAAATTCTTCTCAAGGTTGCAAACTAACGAATTTACAAGCTGCAGCAGCTCAGTGCCACCCTACTTCTCTTCCACTGAATACAGGTCCTCAGCTTGATAACAGTCTCACTGAACATTCAGTGGATAACGATATCAAAATGCATGTAGCTCCATTAGAGGTACAGTTTCGGACAAATGGACACCCAAGCCGGCATCATAAGAACAGAAGCAAGGGACATCGTGCTAGCAGGCTTGCAGTATTGAGGGAATATGCATATGATGTTCCTACCAGTGTGGAAGGAAGCGTGCAAAATGGCTTACCTAAAAGTCGACAAAGCAATAGTGAAGGGCATTCAAGGAGCCGAAGAGCTTATTTGGCATATAGAGAACGTCAGTATAACCAATCCCAGCAAGATAGCAGCGATGCTTGCAGTACGCTTCCAAAAAGTGGCAGAAATACTGAGAAAACATCAGTTACCAACAACAAAAAAGATATTCTGAGGAAACCAATAGTGGTTGAACTTGAAAACCAGCAAAAATCTTATGGCCTAAATTTAGCCATTCAGAATGGACCGCTTAAAAGCAGTGGACAGGATGGTCCCTTGCTCACTGCAGACAGTACTGGTAACATTAGAACTGGCTTATGGAAACATGAAACTACTGTGTAGCATTACAACTTGTGGGACAAATCCATGTGAACTGTGATTACACATTCCTTAAAGCTATTAACACTTTTACAGACTGTTTACAAACTCTAGGTACTTTATGCAGGGAGGGAACAAGGATAATCTACCAAGCAAAAGATTGTATGTATTACCTTCACTGTTCTTACAAGGATGAACTTCTGGTGTTTTTGTGAATTTTTTTGAAGTATCAATCTTGTTAAGAGATGCAGAACAGAACTTTGTACATTTTTTATTTTTTACCTGTAACCCTGCAGATGTGTCCACAACACATTTCAAGTTTGTATTTAAATGTATAATAAATAAATAGTATTTTCCCCAGCAGCCCAATGTTGCACTTACTTGTTGTTTTTCAACTGAAGATTATTAAATTCAATGTCACCTTGATTTTACTACTTCAGTGTTTGAGAAGTGTGACAGTTTCAGTCACCAAAGAAAACACTTGGTGTCTGAAATAGACAATGCAGATAGCGTAATTACATCAGTCCTGGAGTTTGTTTGAAATGCAGTTATAATTTATAGAGGTTTTTCTTGTTTACAGGCAACTTAGGTACTCCAAAATTACTGTCTTGTGGTTGATGCATAAGTTAGTTATATTTTCAGGTGGTTATGGCTTACTTCAATACATACCTACACAGGGCTGTAGTATGCTTGACTTGGTAATGTATTTGGAAAATACAGTTTTTCCCTCGTAACTACCTGGCTGGGTTTTTCTGGTTTTTAATTTGATTTAATCAGTTGTAAATGTAAAAGAAAGGGTGTGTGTGTGAATTTTCAAAAGGGACTTTTTCCAAGCAGTCATTTCTTCGATGTATGATAAGACGAAGGTGCAAGTATTTTACATTCTTCTGAATGAGGAGCTCACTGTATTATTTGCTTGTGGGTAATGCGAAGGAATGGGTTATCAGAATGCCTTAAATGCTAATTACTAATTTTAAAATTCTGTAGGTTAAGAAAT
Organism: Nettapus auritus; assembly: GCA_011076525.1. NCBI lineage: Eukaryota > Metazoa > Chordata > Aves > Anseriformes > Anatidae > Nettapus > Nettapus auritus. The sequence goes on from CM021768.1 coordinate 79,282,288, forward strand.
GTCAGGTGCCGGGGTGAGGAAGGGAGGGGACAATTGCATTTCATTGAGTTCTTTCATTTTTATGTTAAGATGTATTCCTTTTTGATAGTTCTGTATTAATGCTGTGCTGCTTACTGAAACTGTTTTGTGTTGTATTGCTGCTTTTTCACATCCCTGAGCAAAGATCAGTAGGAGTTTTTGCTCACAATTTCTAGATTTTAAACAGTGTGTGTTTCTAAATCTTAAATCAGTAGGATAGATACTAGTGAGAAATTGTCCTTGTAGTTCAAGATTCACTTACAAAACATGAAGAAAGTTTGCACTGTAACAAACATCTTGTGAATTTTTAATTCTTGCTTTCCAAAACAGAGGGACCTGTTGTGTTGTGGGAGTTTTTTTCATTTGAATTTGGTTTATACCTTCTCTGATTCCAAGATTGGTTGGATGGTTGCATATGAACATGTGGGGAGATGGGGGAGGAAATGAAGGGGTGGTGTCTATGAATATAAAATTTGTTTTATATGTAAGACCTAACTTTTGAAAGTGATCCAGTTAGCAAGACCTGCAAATATGACAAACTTTCATACCTGTAATAGTAACCCACCAATGCCACCTCACATCTGAACTCACCTCCATACAAGTAGATCAAAAATGGCAGTAGGCTGTGGTCCTGAAGTAAGGAGGTGAGGAAATCAGCTTGATATTTACTGTTATGCCTAGAGTTTGCTAACGTGGCACTTTTAATAAAGCCCTTGCAGAACTAGCACTGCTGACCAGGCTTCTATGCTGACTGCAGTTGTGGCTTACCAGTGTATCATGGACCAAACCCTGTGCTGAGTGGAGAATGTCCCTGCACACTCAAAAGACAGCAGCGAAAAGGTCAGTGCAGAGATAGGGCTTTACAAATCTTTGAAAGTATGCTTTATATGGAGCCAAGCAGATGACTGGTGTGACTTCAGTTTAAAAATTAAAATAAAATTTCAATCACTGCAGCAATCTGCAATGAGGATGGTTCTCCTTGAAAATTAACTAAAATCAAACCCCCAAATGTACATTTTTTATGTAAAAATGAATACTTAGCTGAACACATCATCTCTGAATTCAGCACTTAGTATAATGGTGCTTATAAATCTTGCATTCTCTGAGCTCTAGTGCAGTAGATGAGGCAGGACTTAAGATTAAGTGAGATCAAATTGTGGAGAAATTTTGTAGTCTTTATTAGATGAAGATTGTTGAAAATTTGCACTTGATATTTAAGGTTGTAGTAAAAGTTTAGTACACATCTTTCAATGGGACATCACTAAAGAAGCCTCAAATCCAATCGTTAAAAATCCAATAGTTAACTTTCATGAATGAAAGGAAATGCTAAGTATTAAAATAATAAATAGAGGAATGTAAGAGTCTAGAGATTTTCAGAGAATATGCTTCTCATAAAATGCATGAAGACACAAAAAGACAAAAACATTTATAAAAAGAAACCTGTTGTTAAATGTAAACTGTTTTTGTTTACAGGAGGAGGACTTCAGCCCGCTTCCAAAGCCTAAGTGACAGGTGTGTAGAATCTATGTAATTCTTGATGTAAAGAGCCATGTTTTGTATAATACATACATACATTTGCTTCCACTGACATCCACTTAAATTCTGTTCACTGGCTGATCTCTTTCCCTCAAATTCAGATGTTCCCCCCCTGCATCCTTTTCACTAATCTCTGCTGAGATGCAAATGAATTGTGCATGCTGCAGTCCTCAGCACCCTTCTTCCTATCTCATTAAGGTATCCAGCAACTTCACAAACTGTGGCAATTTCCCTTTAAGCCACAAATGAATTTTTCCTCTATCAGAGTCTAACTTTGAGGAGCAGAAAGGTGTAGTATACAGAAATTTAATTTCCTCTGTTGGCTAACTGGACACAACTGATGAAACAGAAATTTGTATGACAGTTTTCCTCCTAAGGAAGAGGGATCCCTGGCAGCTTCCAGAGATACTGAGCATGTTATTTAAAATTAGAATAAATACTGATGTGTCATGCAGCCAATCATTAGCAGACTTATTTATAGAGGTGCGAGAACATGCAACTTCTGTATGTTCCCATGGAAGCTATAATACATGATGAACTTGTTTATTCTGTTGACACTTAAGAGCACTTACCACAGTTTAATCTTCAGCTCTGATGGGCTGAAGATGTGCTACTATTATGAATTTTCATGTACTTGGAATTTAATCACTTGTTAGTAACTACAAGGCAAATAATGCTTGCAGGGGAAAAGAGTTTGGTGTAAAAACAGAAAAGGACAGTTTAAAAAAAAAAAAAAGTTTTTAATAAATACAGTTGTAGATGCAAAAATAACCTATTCCCAGACCATTACAGTTGCAAGATCTGATTTAAAAAAAAATGATGCAGTCAATCCCACCTAGTTCCTTCCCCTTGTGGATAACGAACAACCTAGCAGGTTGCCCTAGGATACTACCAGGCTGAAGTGACAAAGGGAACTGGCCAGTACTGAAAGATGATCTGGATAGGGGAGTCCATCACCAGTGTAATTAATTCCTGATAATGATTTCCAGTACTTTAACCTATGTTTAACATCACTGAAGTTTTCTCAGCCTTGTGGACAGTGCAGAGGAGCTTTAAAAAATCCTGACGTGCAGTTGAAACAATTTTATGTTACCAGTTTTGGAGAACTGGATCTTTCAATCTTAAATGAAGTAAGGTGTACAAGTGGACCTTGGGGGTAGAAGACACCGTATCAGCTTTTTCTATTATATAATTCAAGAGCTTTTCTAGTACCTTCAGTAGCTGTCAGAGAAGTGAACTCTGTTACCTCCGTCTTTTTGGCAAAAGTGTTTTGTAGTTTGAGATTTTTTTCTCATTCTTTTTTATACAGATTCCTGTCATCAGATTTTTCAACACTAAGCTATCCAATCAGTTATATCTATTAAAGAGATCAGCTAAACCGGTGTGACTTCCCCTTCCCTGTTCCTGGATCTAGGAACCACTAAATAAAGGCAGCTTAGTTCTTAATCATTAATTTTGTAATGAACCCTTAAGTAACCTCATGTATACATAAATGCTCAAGAGGAATCTGAGGAGAATTTCCTAATCCTGTGATCCTGTCCAATATTTCCGATAAAGGAAATGGAACGGTTTTAATCCAATACTTGACCCCAAAAACAGAACAACCAAAAAAAAACCTCCCTGCACAAGGGAACTGAACAAATTTCTGATGCAGATCTAAAAAGGAAGGAGAGCAAAATTTTAATGCTACTTAATAGGTAAAAATATGTTAACGGTGGCAAAGATGAAGCTGCTTCTTGCACTGAGGTGCCCTTACACTGCACAGTGTTTAGGCATGTTAATAATGTTGGAGTTTAATGGATGAGATCTGATGTACTAATTCAGCTCCTGCTTGCCTATTTTGGGAAGTTTTGTCTGAAAGCAAGCAAGCAGACCCAGGAGTGCCACTAAAAATGACCTGGAATGAAGGTATGTTAGAAACACCACAGCAATTAATGACCAAAGCTATCTGAGGGATGATCTTCATTAAAATACCTTGTTTTTTAGAACAGTCTAGTTACCATAGACCTATGACGGGGGTAAAATTATTTCCTCCCTGCTGCCAAACAGCTTATGCTCTACTTGAATAGGCACCGTTGTGTGTCCGACACGCGCACCCTTGCTCCCCCATGAAGCTATCAGGTAACATCTGTTAACTCAGCAAGTTGGTGGCTCAACTTCAGCATGTTAAGTACCTTTCCTCTCCTAACATAATCCATCTAACTTTCTTCTTTCCCAAAATACTTTTAAAGATAGGTACTTTGATGGGCAAAACCCCCAGAAGCCAGTCTTTCCCCCCCCAGGAATCCCGGCTTCTGCTGCAGTCTGGCTTCCCTTCATCGGGAAATGTTTTGTAAAGTTTTATTCAACAGTACTGAGAGTGAAATGGAGATGGTACACTTCTGCAAAGCCATGGGCTTTCTTCTGTGATATAACCACTGTTCACCTACAAAAAGGTGATAGACTCTGTGGTTGCATGATGCCATGATTAGTCTGGACCAGAAATATGAAAGATCATTTGGAGGTCTCTAAGACCTGCTCTGTAATTTCTGTTAATTTCCCTAGATATTCTGCTTTTCACCAAGTGTCATCATAGCCTTGTCTTCTTGAGAGAATGCTAAAGCAACTTTCTTAATGCACAGGAGAAAGCTTAAGAAAATAAGCCCAAACTTTCTATGGCTGAAAACACACTACAGAGAAATTCTAAATTTATGCCCGTGTAACTTTAAAAAGACTGTTTAGTGTAACTCTATTTAAAAGACAAAAAAAAAAAAAAGACATACAAACTTCCTTAAGGTAATTAACTTTTCTTTGCAAAATGTGCTGGTGCTTGCTTTTATCCAAACAGCTGATTAAATCACCTGCTGAAAAGACCAAGGTTGCTGTTAGGTTGTATTTTTACATTGTCAAGTCTTTCAGTTTTTTACAGAATAGGTGTCTACAAGCACAAAGCTCCAGTGTGCTTGTTAGTGCTCACACACTTGTCCCCTCTGTTCTCATCCCGCTGTTTGCATGGCACGTCCTGTACGCACAAAAATTGAAAGTGTTTCAGAGCTGCCAGTACTGTGTGCCTGCTGGTAATGAGGCCTCAACTCCTCTTTTCCTGGGTGTAGAATCCCAGTGAATTTATATTCATTCTTGCCATGATCAAATTCATCCCCTGTAAGCCATAGATACCTGCTATCTGTAAGCTATTACTCAAAATTCTAGATATATATGTTTTGGAGAGGAAAGAATTCAATCAATAGCACTGGCAAAATGTTTAGTTCTCAATGTACAACCTTTATTTTGAGGAAACTTGCTATTTAATGAATAAAATCTGACCTTTAATCATGCCAACACTCTCTTCTCCACAAAGTCAAAATGAAAGTTGGTATGCTTCAAGTTACAAGTTTTGCTATGTTTCCTTTGTTTGGATTTAAGCGAAGTGTTTTTAACACAAAGTGGATTTAAGCAGTGTTAAGCAAAGTATTCCAACCTCATCCAGTGGATAGTGGAGAGTCAAAAATGCCCTAGAACTGTGTCCCACATATTCATGGAAAAGAAAGCAGGAGGCAAAGAGGGAGATGAAATGAGAATGGTAATGGAAGAAGCAAATGTGAAAAAGGCAGTTCGTACAAAGATTTTTTTTAAGCTGTAGCATGGGGGCTGGTGTGTGCCAATAGACCTTGACCCTGCAGATGGCTGCTACTGCTTCCCAGTGTTTCCAAAGGGGCTGTGAGCGCTAAAATAATGTCAAGGCATGAAAATAGCTCAGGAAAACTTGAGGAGTAGGAGGGATAGAGGTGAAAAAGATACAAATATATTGTAATGTTGCTAGTGACAAGCCATTTGTATCAGAGGAAAAAGTAAATGAATGGGAATTCTGTCATAGCAAACATAAGGAAGTGCTGTAATAATTAAGAAATTATCTGAAGTAACAACATGAGTAATAGGAGAATGGTAAGGACCTACTGGAAGCCCGTCGCAATAGAATGGTTCAGTCATGGTGAGAGTGTTGCTATGGATTTCAATGGAGAGCAGACTCTCAAAGTTGCCTGCAGTCACATTAAAATGGAAAAAATTCCAAATTGAGAGCATGCTCAACATCATCTCCAGAAATGAAAGCCAGCTTCTGCTATACTGAAAACAAAAAGCACAATGCAGCTGTGTTAAGAAGTAGGTAAAGCAGAAACTGGGCAATACTGCACTTGTAAATACATATTTTTAATATTTAACTTCTAATGTGCACTAGAAAACTGTATTTGCTTTCTGCTCCTTCTGTTATTTTTAGCTCTTCAAAATCCTGCACTGCTAGCTCCTGATGGACACCTATTCTGAACGTGATGCAAGAGGAAAAAAAAAAAAAAAAAAAGGCTTCAAAAAAGAATATCTTTCCCAGACCCTGAAGTTTTTGCTTATGCGTTCTAGAAATCCTATTAGAACAAGGTACATGTACACAACAATGTTTGCATTATTTTTTGGGTAGTCTATTAAATTGCTCTGATGCTTTCATTGATCTTCTGTGGAGCAAACAACAACCTCCAAGTACTTAAAAGGTCCAGTTACGAAACCCAGATGCAAAAAAACGCAAGCTTGCTTGCCCAGCTCTGACCAATGTAATCATTGCATTAAGGCAGCTGATTTATGGTAAATGACGTCTGCTCTTGTGTGTGCATTTTATGTCTTAAGAAATGAACCAGAAAATTAAATAAATTAAGCTGATTCACAATCAATAAAAATCAGCATTCCGTAAACATGTACGAAAACACTGAAGTTAAAGCTGTAGGGATACAGATAAAAGCTGGCCTTGGAATTAAAGCTTAATTTGCTTCCAATGTTAATACCGTGATACAAGGGCAATACAATGCAGAAATGCCCCTCACGTGCTATTCCTGTAGTCTCAGTGGAAAAAAAAGCAAAGCTTTCACTCAAAATCACTCAAACTTATATTGTATTTTTGGTATACTGCCCCTGTATTAAGGAGCCAGTCTAACATTTAATGTGTTATGTCTGATTCTGTATTGCATGGGAAGTTAATCAAAGCATAGCAGGCTCTAAGGTCCACCCAGCAAAGCTTTTGGACTCTAGGTCATGGCTAAATGTATTTGTGAGGTGCAGGAGAAGTTAATGCACAAAATGATCCTTCTGAGGGGCTTATGTGTCAGTTTATTGTAAGCTGTAAATTGCTTTTGGAGATGAAAGACGTTCTTTTCTGCTATTAACTATAACATAATGATGCTTAATGATTCTGAAATTGTTTGAAAGCCAGGGACAGGAATGTGCTCATCTCAATGCAGCCCAGCACTCCCCAAAGAGCACATTACTAAATACCTTTCAATCTCTAAATAGGAATGTGTGGACACCATAACAAAACCCTTGCTATAATATACGTGCCAAGACAAATGTATTCATCTGGATTTTTTATGGTCACTTTCACACAAATGTAGCATTCTTTAGGATTTGTTGTGTAAAATGTAGACAAACAGTCGTGAGGTACCAGGAAACACCAAGAAATGAAACCTTTACAAAGGCAATGCCAGGAGAAGAGTGGAATTCAACCTACATACATCACACGTAGAAGAGGCATTTTTATATTCTGTTTAGGGATTACTTGTTGATTAAAGTACTAATCAAACCAAGTAACACCATCACTAAATCTGTGCAGTTAGACAATTATTGCAAGTTTTACCGCACGAACTTCCTTTGCTATTGAGATAGAAACGATATATAACTGATATTAACATGCCAGAAGCATGAAAACAGGAGGTTAAAGTATTCATTGCATGAATAACTTCAGAAAATAATTTTGCAACGTAACCTCATGACTGCAGAAGTTGCATACATGCTCACCATACTCATCTCAGTTGAGTCACACAGCTTCATATACACCACGGCCTCCAGTGGTTTCCCAGGGCCAACAGCGTTGCTGAAAGCTTAGCAGAGCTTAAAAGCAACTGGAACTTAAGCCAGGAAATTCTTTAGCTAATTTTGGCCATTCTAGAATGTCACTGATTTTGCAGGATACATTGCAAATGAAAGCAAGGGTTGTGTGTGTATGTGAAATGTATCACCCTCTTGCGGGTATCCCCAGTGTCCTATGGATAATTTCAGATCCCAGGTGACTTTAGGAACAAAAAAAAATTGCTTGCACAGATTTTTGATTCTGACTCCAAATATACACTGTACACCCATCCTTTATTCTACTTTTAGAATATTTTTAAGTAGTCATGGTTTTGTTTGTTGCTGCTGCCTTTTTTTTCTTTTCTCTTTTTTCCCCTACATTTTTTTCCCTGTTACATATTTTCCTACATTGGCAAATGCCCATTTTTTTCCCCAGAAGATAGTACTGAAGGCTGTAGTGCAAGGTGCACATATTTCCATACTGCAGTGTAAAATACTTTCATGCGTGATGTATTGCAGGCAGCTGAGCCAGAGGAATTTGCAGCCAATATGCAAATAATTCCTAGAGCACAGCCCTTTATTGTGCCCCAGTAGCCTTACTGCACCAACCACAGTCAGTGAATCTTTGCATAACTTGTGGGCAGCCTTGGTGGCAAGGGGAGCTTGGGCTCACCCCAAAACTATTTAGCTTTGTCTTCCTGTCACCGTGATGCTGTTTAAAGAGCAGTTATTTCCCCCAGCTCAGAGCTAATCCTTAAAAATATTGTAAAACTTCAGATTCATCTCGATAACACACGGGGTAAGTTCCACCCTAAATGAAAATCTTTTGCTAAATGAAAATCTTTTTATATCTCTCATCTGTAAACAATTAACAAAATGCAAATCCTATTACTTGCCTAGGCAAACACGGCAATAAGGAGATAAACTTAATTTACCTTGGCAAAACTGAATTTTCTCTCACCTCCAATCTATACCCAAGAAGACAGAAGTATGATCTCATGCTGTGATCATCTTGAATTGAATTGCTCCAAGAAAAGAGCTGGCACTGAGCAAGCTGTACCGCGGTATTAGGTCAGAGTCCATGAATTGAAGTAAAACAGCAGCAGGTAACTCACCATTTTCAAAATTTTGCCTCAAATTTATTGGTTTATTGATTGGTCTGGGGCTTTTATTTTAATTTCCTGTTCGTTTTAATTTTCCTGATAACAGCAATGGCAATTCTAGGATTTATTACCATTATAAAAATGTTTTGAAAGAAACTGTGATGGATTCATTCATTAAAACTGCTGGAGTTTTACTTTGTGTTGTGGAAATCAGGATGGTAATGGTTTGCATTACAAATGTATGAAGCAGCACAAAATTCCTTGACTATGAATTTGTACCTCATCTCACTGCAATAATAATAAGAAAGCAAATTAATGAGCTTTCTGCATCTATGCTAATGACTGGAATATTCTCCAAGCAAATTGTTGTTATGCTCTTTCTGTTTGAGCTCTTTGAGCTCACTGCAGGCAAAGTTCACTAGCAAGTTACAACCCTTGGCCCTTCCCTGTTTTCTGCGAGTATCTGCGAGTAACAGCAATGGGCTGTTAGTGTCCTGAGAAAGTTTTGCAGGCCTGCATAGAACCAGATCAACTTTCATGGCTGACAGAGACAAAGTTGATTGAGTCTGTGCCAGTCCATATCAAGGTATCTTTTATGCAGTTATGATGTGTCAGTTACAATGCTTTGTTTTACAAAGCAGTCAACAGAAAGTAGTGACTGAAGCCTTCTCATCAGATTGCGATCTGGACTTGCTTGCTGGAATAGACTGACTGCTGCGGGCTGAGAAATTCAGAGATGCTTTTGAACAGTTAATATCGTCATGTCATAAAAATCAATTTTTTAATCTGTGTGTTTAGCAGCAGCAGAGACTCCATCTTGTTCTCTGACACTGTCAATGCTCTCACCTTGCTCCCCAGGAAGGCCCTCTCCAGGAAGTAGACCTTGTTCACGGGTGGTTTGCAGAAGAACCTCACAAAATTTGGCACTTTTCACACAAAAATTTATTGACTGTTTCCAAAAGGCTCTTTCTCCTGTTGGTTTCCATTGCATTTGGTACACCATACCAGCTATCAACCTGTAATGACCCCATAGTACCCTGCAAGCAGCATCAGAACAGAGAATTCACTAATTTCCTCACTGCTCCTTTATTTTTTCCAGCCCTCAGATTTCCTTTTGTAGGCTAGGTTATTAGTACTTCCTTTTTTTTTTTTTCTCCTAAGAAAACTAATTGCATTACAGGCAGTTTTAGCTTTTTTTTTTTTCAAAACTTGGGAGGAACAGAGTCAGATTTTTTATTTCAAATTCAGTAACTAGAATATTAGCCAAAAGTGTCCCAAAAGTAAGTGTGAATGTGACACATACTAGTTAATATATTAAGGCAGAATTTGGTATCTGTTTTTTATTGCTGGGAGATATCTTCAAAACCCCTTCAAAACAGTGTAAAGCTGATGATGAATCACATGAATAAATGCACAGAACTAATATTTACTGACACTGAATATTTTGGGGTTGATCTCATATCTAAAAATGATTTTAAATATTTTGCTACAAAACCTTGGTGTTGTCTTGTAAACCCAGCTGGATATGTAATCGCTTAGTTTAATTATTGAAACATGAAGTCTGGAAGAAAAATTGAAAGATTTGGAACTGCACAGGTCTCATAAAACTGGAAAGAGTAATAAAAAATGGAAAAACTGAATAGTTTTATAGACTTTTAAATGTTGCAAATCCAAGCATAATTTTATGACAGTGGCAAACTCTAAGTGATGAGATGTGAAAAAGAAAAGTAGATCATAAGTTCCCAGTAGATATTTAAAATGGGTACTGCCAACCAGAATTTCACTCAGAATTTAGGTTCTAGATGAAGTTTTATTAAGCATTTAAGAAGAGAGTTAGATTAAGTGTTTCCATGACAACCGTGTTGAAGTTTCAGGAGTTCTTTATGTGAATAAACTTCTTTCCAAATCTAACCAAGGCAGTTTTGACTTAGTGCTGTCACTCGGAGGACGCAGTGAAAGCATTAGCTAAGAGAGAAGCAAGTGGCATGGTTGGGTGGTCTCCAGTTCAGGTGTACATGTGCAAGAAGGTAAGAAGTAATTATAAGCTATTTTCATTCCCAAGCAAGGTAAAATGCCCAGATCTCCTCAGTTGCCCTAAAATGACTTGTAGACATATTCACATTTAATACAAGTATTAAAGGAGTAGCATTTGAAAGCAGCAGGTACAAGAACATAGACTTATGGGGCACATCCACGTCACAAAACCATAGAATCACAGAACTATAGAATCACAGAATGGTTTAGGTTGGAAGGGTCCTTAAAGATCACCCAGTTCCAAGTGCCCTGCCATGGACAGGGACACCTCCCACTACACCAGGTTGCTCAAAGCCCCATCCAGCCTGGCCTTGAACACCTGCAGGGATGGGGCATCCACAGCTTCTCGGGGCAAACTGGTCCATTGCCTCAGCACCCTCATAGGAAAGAATTTCTTCTGAATGCCTAATCTAAACATACCATCTTAGTTTAAAGCCATTCCTCCTTGTTCTGTCACTACACTCCCTGACAGAGTCCCTCCCCAGCTTTCTTGAAGCCCCCTTCAGGTACTGGAAGTCTGTTTGCAACCAGTGGGACCATCAAGCTTCAGTACAAGTCCATGGCTGTTGAGGATATGGCAAAATATCCATGTCTTTCTCCCTTTCCTGGTAAATGTGACTGACAAGGCCAGAGAAGAGGCCTACTATGCTCAACTAAGCAGGTTACTTGCAGCAAGCAAGTAGCATCAGGGAAATCACTTGCCTTTTCTGCAGGCATGGAAGTAGTTTGAGGGAGATGACCGGTGCATATTCTGTAGCCTTCCATATCAGGCAAGTTGCACGCAAGCATCCAAGGCAATTTTTCATTTGAAAGGGATAAAAATGTCTGTCTTTTCCTTTCTGCTCTTATAAACTCCTCTTATAATTTTCTGTGTCATAAACCTCCCTTCTTTTTAGAAAAGCAGAAGATAAAAGATACATTTGGGGCACATTATTTTCAGAAAAAAATACCTACCTTCACCTATTTCAGTTTGTACGAGCCATTCTTCTTGGCCTGCCCTGGTAATTTCAGGTTTTTGCATACAAGCACTTGCTAGACAAGCTTGCCTTGTACTCTAGCAGGTTTGTATTCAAAACACCCACACACTTTTACCAGGCAATAATTCCCTAAGGTTTCACTAATTAGCTCCTCTTTGCAGTCTGCATCATTATATCAGCCAACTGAGCAATTCTTCCTTTTGCATCACACTTACACAGAAAAATGAGAGGTCAGTGCATTGAATTTAATGACACTAATTTTTGCTTGCTTCTTGTTTTTTTTTTTTTACACACCTTTACATGAACAGATGAGGAAATGATCACAAAATCACAAATGTAACTTCTGTGTTTATGTATGTATAAATACCCAGCTGGATGGATTAGAACCAAGCTGTTTCCCAGGGAGATCAAAAAAAAAAAAAAAAAAAAAAAAAAAGGAATTATACCTATCAACATACAACCATAGGGGGTGAGATAGAGGAATATAGATATAGTGAGCTTTTTTTTTTTATTCTAGTAGAAAAGAGAGAAGCAAAATAAATTGTGTTGTTTGTGGTAGGCTTTGAGGGGTGGGGGTGGGGAACACAATGAAATTAATTCGTAGCACTCAAATCCATCAGAGAAACAAGCTTCTCAGATTTAATTTGTTCTGGCTTATAAATATAGTTATATTATATTCCATGATATCAATTTAATCTACCTTTCTCACCCACTTTCTATAAATAATGAGACTGAAGTAACTTTTAAAATAGGAGGTTTGAGTTCCTGTATTCAGCAAGGTAGGTGATCCGTGGAATATTGTCCATTGGAAAGTTTTAATGACAAACTGAAAAACACACGGAAAAATAATAAGCAGATGTTAAATGACTTTGAATCCTCCCACGTGGATGAAGTGCTTGATGTCAGGGTTTCAGTAAGCCTACTGAATTTTAGAAGTGCACATTGAAGCATGCGGTTCAATAGCAGCATATCTGTGGCACTCAAACAATTGCAGTCCACATAAAAATCATATTCAGAACAACTGCATGTATTATTGAGAGAGAAAACAGAGCTGTGCAAGATACAGCAAAACAGAATCTCAGAAAAAGCTCCTGAAATACCAGTTGTTACATATGTAAAGTCTTCAGTATAAGCTTGTTGAAAATGTTTGTGAGCCTTTCAGATAAGCCTGACCTCAATTTAGAATGAAATTGGGTTGTTAGGGAAGCCAAACCTAAACCAAAGAAACAGAAAACAAACAAAAAGTATATTTAGACTGGTTTCCTTAGGCAATGTGTCTTATACAATTGTGTTCTCTTTTTCCTTACCAAAACCTTGTTGACACTGTACTTAAAAAATGGGTACATACCTCAGAAGATGGTGAATTTTTGTGTTTTGTGGGTATAGACAGGATCAACCAACATAATACAGATAGTAAGGACAAACTAACACTCTAGCTAAACCTAGAAGTATCCCAACTACCTGAAAGCCTATTCCATTATCTAGCTGTACTAATACAAGTCCAACTAGACACAAAGTGTGTTTAAGCTTTGCTGCACAGACAACCACTTGTTTTTCAAGGTTACAGCAAAAACTCTGCTGTATCATATATTTAGTTTTTATGAACTGGCACACATCCATTGAGACCAACAGGTTGCAGGGTGCAAGGGATCATTATTGTTCAAGGCACTGTAAGCACATCAAGTCATGTCAGCTGAGTGACAAAATCCTGCCCCAAATCAAAGTTATCAGAAAACAAAACAAAGCCTCCCCCACTCCTCCCATATATCCCTAAAATATCACACAGGGTACCAATTACACCAACAAATGTTTCTGCATGATCCAATGAAACTTGAACTACCCACCTTTGTCTAATTAAAGTGTATATGAAATCAGAAGAAAGAACTGATGGCCATGGCTAATGTATTGGCAAGAAGAAGAAAAAGGGCAAAGGGAGTCATAAATGTGCCACTTTGGGCAAATAGTTGGGCTAAGACATGCTGAAGCATATGTTCCACGGGAATTAATAAAAGCAAGCTGGCAGATGTGAAATTGCAGAGCTGGAAAAAGGAGTTAAAGCACAGAGTGAGCACTTCTCCACAGAGCTTCTGAAGCAGATCACAATCCTGGCTTGTTTCAGGGGAAGGTGACTTTAAATCATACTCTGCAATGATTTCAATTGCATTTTCATGGATATAGTGAATGAGATTATCCTGTTCCCCTATTCTGTACATTTCTTTTGCTCTGTCTCTTTCTAATTTCCATTTCTGCATGCAGAATTCTCCAGGTTTAAGCTTTCAGGATGCACTTTTAGACAAAAAGAAGAGATGTTTCAGTATTGAAATCTTTTTCTTATAATTTAATTTATATATAGACAGGCTTCTAAATCAAATTCTGTTGTGCAGCTCACTGCAACACTTCTCCTTAAGTCAATTTTGTTGAATTCAGACACTTGTCATGATGATGAACCACTGAGTAATGGTTAAATCTGTAGTCTCCAGCTGTTAATTTCAGGAAAAAAAAATGCATATATAATGTCAAAAATACATAAAAGAATCTGGAATGAGTGCTTGTTCTGTTCATTACTTTCACAAGACTCCTACACAATAAATCCTTGGTATGTGTGAAGAAGTCATCTTCAGCATATGTCATTCAATAGTCTTTAAGAACTGCCTCATAATCAGTAACTGAGTGAGACTGAAAGCTAATGCCATCTATTTTAGCACAGTAACTGTCTAACAGCTTCACTTCTAATAGGACTGACAGAAATTGCCATGTCCAGAGGAATCAGAAAGGACCAGACAAGCCCCACTAGCCACAATTATACCTGAGGAACAGTGATAGAGTGTTACCCTCCTCGATACACATGAACCCTGGAGAAGGTATGAAGATAGCAGGAGGGCTGGAACTAGGTGATCTTCAAGGTCCCTTCCAACTCAACCCATTCAATGATTCTTTATCTTTCCACTGCCAATCCCTAAAATGTGGCCAGAACTGAGAATGACCAAAGGAAATAAATGGGGAAAAAAGCAAACAAATGTGAAGCTGATATGAAAGGCAGAAGGTAGCAAGTGCCTTCAATCTGCACTTTGAGAAAGCTGGTGACATTCAGTCACCAACACTTGATGCACTTGACTTTTAACAGTATCCTATATTTTGATGTTATCTTTACCTGCTTGCAGTATTTTGAACAAGGATAATTTAGTCTTTGGGAATCCTGTTTATTACAAAGATCAAACTATAGGGAATACTTAATTCATGTAAAATTGAATAGGTTTGTGGGAACAGAGGGGAATGAGAAGGGAATGGGGAACATCATGAGCTATGAACCTGTAAACTTGAATGAGTGTATTACTTAGTTGTCTATCCTTTATTTAAACATTTAATTTGGTTTTATATTTATGGGGATTTAAAGGGTCATAAGAGCAATAGAGGCTGAATAAAATTGGACTAAATGCTGTGAAACACAAAAGACAGAATTTAAGTCACTAATGGATTAGCTAGATGCAATATTTTTCTGCTTAGGAAAAAAAAAAAAAAAAAAAAGATTAAGATTTTTTTTTCCAACCTGCTATCTGACCTTTGATAATTCTTCATGAATCACGAAAGGGCATTTAACTTAATTTCTGAAAAACAAGCCAGAGTCTCAATGCACCTTTTGCTAAGTAACTATTTGAAAGTGAACTGGTGAAGTCTGCTGTCCTGGGCCCTGTTCTTTTAAACCCTTATGCTGAGTATTTCTTAATCAATTTCCTTTTCTATGAGACTAGGAGAGAGTGTGAGTCGCTATCAATAATTCCTAGAGTTAATTCCTTTGAGAACATCTTTGTTCCTGCAGACAGTAAACTTGGGAATCACATACAAGAGGATGTGTCCCACAGGCCCTCTACTGCTGAGATGGAAAAAAATGAAATCCAAGTTAAAATAAAATAAAATACAAAGATAATTCAGATATTTTGTGAAGAGAACAAAGTATATGAGCTCTTTGCAGCATGATAAAAGTTTTTGTTTTTGTTTTTAACTGGCAAGCCTTATACAAAAGCAAGTCTTCAAGTTTTCAAGGAGTCAGGAGGTGGCCATGCGTCTGATTCACTCTCTTAAGTTCACCAGTCCCCCTACTCTGAAATCCACAGTCTTCCTAATATCCAAGGATTTTTGTACACATAAGGACTTGCTCCTTCTTCTGCTTCTCTTATCCTCCATTTCTTTTCAGCTACAGCTTCAATAATTAATCGCACTACTTGGAATTTCCATAAATGCCTTGCTGTTGTACCAGTCCATACTGAAGACTCATTAAGATCCAAATAGTGGGTGTTTTTATGCTGGGATATCGAATAATCTGTGTCCACAGACTGTACATAGCATTTGCAGCAGGCAGGCTAAACAGGGATCACAGTACTGGCAGTCATATTTGGGGTAGAAGTGCTGACTGGCAGGGAAGGAAGGCTAGGTTTGGAGCATCCTCTATGCTGAGAAGTTCACATCACTTGGCAGGGGAAAGTGTCAGCAATCAGTGAGAGAAGACCTCTCGTCCTCCCTGTGGCTGAAGCTGAAGCAAAAGGAATCTAAGATCCACCAAGTGCAAAGAGCTGGGGAGAAAATGCACACAGGAGCACAATGTAATAGTGAGCATTTATAATTGCAACACTAGTTGGAAGAGCAGTCATCCAGGGTACTGCTATTATCATTGCTTTCAGGATGTCTGTACAGGTCAGGTGCATGTGCAACTCTCACTGGCATCACCATCCCTGCTGGTGAGCATTGTCTGAGCAGCAGGAGGAGGGTCCCTGTGCATCACCATGTGCTCCAACACACCGTGTCAGCATGGGAAGCCTGCCTGCAAACTGAGGTGAGAGGTGGGGAATGGCTTGCACTCAAAGGCTGGTGCTTAGAGCACCAAGGAGATGGACAAGAGTCTGAATCCCCCAGAGAGACCTGGAAAATTAACCTGTGCCTCCTAACTAGATGAAGCACTTGAGTAACTTTGTAAATAGATAAGAAAAGAGGGAAACACTCCCTACTGCTGTCCTCTACTCACCCCCACACACTCCCAGCAGGCTTTTCTTTTAAATTAGTGAGCATCCACACATTCCTTGGAGCACCTATATCTAAGGACACAGATTTGCCCAGGGACACCTGTATCTAGCACCTCAGTTCTGCAGAAGGAAGGCATTTCAGCTACCACCGTGTTCATGTTCCTCATTTTGAAAGCTCTAGAAGCTGTCTCTGACAGGGGAAGGACAGAGTTGAGGTTGTTTTTCCTTTTTAACAATGTTAAGAAGTGTGCATGTGGGCAGGGAGTGTGAAGACGGGGAAATAGTTTAAGGGACGTGACTGAGGTGGGGTAGCTGAGACCACGTATGGGAACAAGACTAACACAGATATCTGAAACATCAGGCTGATCTCCCTAATTCAGCTCAAAAAAAAGCTTGTTTTTTCCTACCTACCACAGGGCAGAAAAGGCAGTTTTAGGAAACTCCAGTCAAAAGCATATTTAGTGATAAAGAACAAAAAAATGCAAAGCCTCCATTTATAATATGGTTATTATTACCAGTAAAGGCAGGTCTTAGGTAAAGAATATTTGCCTCTTCGTTCGTTACTACAGGAACACTGAGGAAAAGGCACTGAAGCCGCTTTAGCCTGGTTTGTAGCCCATTCTGATAGATTTGTTCATGTTGGGTTTTTGTTACATGAACACAATTCACTCCCTGATAAATGGAGTATTTTATTGACTGGATTATATCTATGCTAGGTTTTTGTTGTTGTTGTTTTTTAAAGACAGATTTGTCAGAGGTTTATTTTGCTTTGATTTTTACTTACCCAGAGTCTATAGCTGGAGTGTTAGCAGGCAAGGTGAATCCTAGCTTGTAAGCCAGACATAAACAAAAAAGCCATTCGATTTATCCAGCTTTTGTAGTACATGCTGTATAATGAACACATTGGAAATGAAACCCATCATTGCTTCAGAAAAAAAGATGATTACATCCCCTGATTGTCCTGAGCTTCACAAAGTACACAAGACAATCACATGTAATTGGTAATAAATTGAACATCCTGAACTGCCTGAAGCCTAAATTGAGAAAATGGAGAGCAAGACCAAAGGCCTATAAAGTGGTAATGTTTTCATGAATAGAACGTTGAATTTATATTGTATGCTTCAGCTTTAATTCCAAAACTTATTAAAGTTTCCTCTCCTGCTGGCTGAGACATACTTTTATCCAAGCTCTGAACACACAACACTTCTTATGATCAGCTTTTGAAATTTGGTGGTCCTATTCTTACATGAGATGTCACCACTATTTGTCTCTGCTGTTTAAAGCTAGGTGTTAATACTAATACGTTAAGGGTGGAGCAGAGGTTTAATTCTTAAATTTAGAACTACCTGTACTAAAGAGAAACACACTATTTTGCTGTCAGACAACAAGGGGACCTTATACCTTTGTTTCAGAGGGTCACCCTCCATTTTCTGCTGCTATTATATTTTCCTGCAAGACAGACTAGCTGTTATTATTAATAACGTGTCCTAATAAAAGAAAAATTAGGAAAGCATTCTTCAGTAATTGTTCATCCACGTCTTTAGGGTCTATATGATTATCAGCCAGTCCTAACCTACCTAGCAAATGTATCTGTCTTTTCTGCTTAATGTATTTGCTGGAATATCAAAACAAAAACTGTGTACTGCACAGTGTCCAAATTAGGAGACTCTCACACAGTGTCCAAATTAGGAGACTCTCAAACTGTTTTTTCATAGTGTTTTTAGAGGTCATCTGCTGTTCCCGTAGTTTCAGAGGTGCTCTAAATTGAATGTAGTGAGTTCAGTATGAAAGAAGACAGTTGCACTGTGGCTGAAAGACAGAATAGTTTAGAGGTATCTTTTAGAGTCTTTGAAGTTCACTGAGTTGATTTGTAGGTTTAGTTGCATTTATTCACACAGGAATTCCACTAGCCTGAATAACAGTAATTTTTGGGGGGGAAATTTCAGCTTCTAGACAGTTAAGCATTAAGTTACATGCTCTCTACCAATATAGTAAGATTAGTGTACGCTGTCACTGTCTGCATTAAATGGGCACAGAATTCCATTACTAGGAAGAAAACGATTTCTGTTCAGAGCAACAAGGACTTTGATTAACAGAGCACATGTTGTAATTTTAAAAAGTCTCAGAGGAGAGAAGAGATTTCTGTACTGGAACCTGATTAAATATTATATCATTTTTATGAATTCCAAATACTATTTAGAGATCACAGGTGGGAAGATTAGTTTCAGTTGGAAAGCAATAAGATTGTTTTATGACATTATATTTTGTTAGCCATTAAAGTTTATTAAAGATACCATAAGCTACACTACTCCTCCATTTGCAATTTATGGGGGATATGCTACCAGAATACAGTAGAGCAGGAAAGTATGTTG
Organism: Nettapus auritus; assembly: GCA_011076525.1. Classification (NCBI taxonomy): domain Eukaryota; kingdom Metazoa; phylum Chordata; class Aves; order Anseriformes; family Anatidae; genus Nettapus; species Nettapus auritus. Next base: position 79,301,205 of record CM021768.1, read on the forward strand.
TCTAAAGTAAACAACCTATAAATAGATAAAGGCCATGCAGAAATAGGTACTGATCCTGCTTGCTGCTGAACATCTCTCTCAACATTTCTATGGGGGCAATATCTGATAACATAGTTCCAAAAACTTAGTTCCTGGAAGATAAGGTAAGAAACTCTTACTACTTCCACGAATTAATTTTGGGGTAATGCAGTTTCTGTTTCTGCAGTCACTGTAGTACTGCACAGAGCATAAAAACAAAACTCCTAAACCTTTCTCAGTTCTGATATTTGTATGTCTTGTTAGGATCTACATAGATTAGATGTTTTCCCACATATCCTTACATACCCCATCCTGCAGAGATGAATCTAACATACTGGAATAAAACCCATAAGACTCTCTTCCTTCCCTTCACAAGATGACCTAAGTCACAAAGGAGTCCTTTTGTACAGTGAAGGACAGTACAAAACACTAAGGATGTGGCAAAAGTCATTCAATCTCCCATGTCCATAGCAAGGAAAAACTTGTATTTATGGTTTTCTAGATTAATGGGTGCTCCATCTCCTCTCTGAAAAAAGTATTGAAAAATAAAAGAGAGCTCCTGACCAAAGCAACATGACTATGGCTTTCTCATGGCTAAGGTATTTTCATATGGAAAGGAGACTTAGATTTCAGCTTATGATTCACCAAATACAATAAGAACAGTGGCTACTTTTTTTTTTTTTTTTTTTTTTTTTTTTTTCCATTGTGTGTTTGCTTATTTGTTTTGCTTTCCCTGCTGATTTTTGTAAATTTGGTCCTCAAATTTGTTCACTTCATGCATAGTATGAAGCCAACTCAGAACTTATGCTGTGAGATAGTTATTTAAGGTACCATTATGTAAGCCTTGATAATAGTAAATTCTTCTTAAAATGGACCTTTCTTTTTTCTTGGTTAAGGATGTTTGTTTGTCTTTATTGTGGTTTAAATACATCAATCTTAAATATCGTAACTCACAACTGAATATTTGAGATTACATATGGTAACTCTGTTTAAGGTAATTTCTGCCTCATAATATAGTTTCAGTCTATCCTAGTAAGACCTTTGCTTTTGCAATCTAGATGAAGACAGACTTTGTTCCTTTCAGCTCCTAATTGCTAACAGATAGATAAGTCTTCACCAGGTTATTTCCATCAACTATCAGTCTGATAAGGATCTGGTGTTTCTTTGGTACACCTTATTTAATTACAAAGCATACACATCATATCTTCATTCCCAGATCAACACCCTCTATGGATCTTTCTGAACACATAAAAAGCCTAATTCTTGCTGGAGAAACCATCTCCCATCCCTGTAATTCAGAAGTAGAAAAGCTGAGGATCACAGAAGCATATCCTAAAACCATACAGGCAAGTTTCTATCAAAAACATGGATGAGCTGAAACAAAAGCATGTTTATATTTCAGGTTCCATACATCACAAGCTATTACAACTTTTTGAATTTTTCTCCTTGAAGCTTTAAGTTGTATATCTTTTCTGCCCACCCTCTGCCCAACTGCATAGCAGTTGTCTATTGTTTCTTGTCTGTTTTTATTACAAGCTCTCTGGAATAAGGCTCTGGTGCAGAGAGAAATCTGTTGAAGGAATGATTTTGGTTACTACCGCAATATATTTAACTATCATAAGTCTTACTGACAAAAATGCTGACACTAGCCTGAGAAAGGAGAAACATGGGGCACAGTGACTCTACGTTAATTAAAACAGTTTTACTTAAAAGAGCAATAGCTTATCAAAAGGACCAGTTTGTTACCCTCAGCCAGTTTCTAAAGTGTGTCAAGAAAGACTATAGTTAAGAAGGTGTGGTTTTTTTTGTTTGTTTTTGTTTTAAGATAATGAAACTCACATGAGAATAGACACTTGTAACACAAAGTGCTTATCAATGGCCTTTCTCAATTTTGCAATTATTATTATTATTATTATTTTTTAATAAGAAGCACTCAGCTTCTAGAGCATGAAAAAAAGGAGTGCTAGAGACCAAAACATACCAAGGAAGCTTAAATGACCTGCAAAATTTCTTACTCCTGTGACTGTCTTCCCTCTCTTCTCCAAAATCTCTTCCCCTTTTTCTTCTCCACACCCAGAAAACAGTGCAAGTGATTTACAAGTAAGTGAAAAATGTCAATAAATCTGCAATTAAGCAAAAACTGCATGATGGATCAGGGTGGACTGTAAAATATACAGCAAACACTAGCTGAATACTCTTGCCTATGCATTTCATTTACTTGTTTCTCAAGGAAATGCCAATGGGTCTAGCCACAGAATTCCCTTACTTACCTTGTCTAGTGTTGGGAAGGCCAAAAGAAAAACTTACTATTACAACTTCGGGATAATCTCAATGTTAAGGTCTTCATATTAGTATGCATTTCACATAAGCTTTATTTTCTCAGAAGTCATCCCTTCCTCATGGTCTCATTTGCCTTGAATACACTGTACCTCAGAAATGCAATTACTAAATTTGGATGTCCTTTCCCACATTTTTTGTATGTGTTAATCTAGGATTTTGATAATCACAGGGATGCACAAATTGAGTATCTATGTTAATATACTTAGTATATGCCTAATAAACTCTTTGGAACAAGCCACACTGGGAATGGTGAAGTCAATATCCATGTAATGAAGTAGCAGGAAGCTCAGAATTTCCTAAATTAACCCAGGTAACCACAACCCCAAGGGACACTTTCAGTCTTGGACAGTAATCTCATTTATCAGTTTTCCAGATTCCTTTAGTAATTGCACTTCAGAAAAATGGAGTCAAGAGCAAGAAGAAGCACTCCATCTTCCAGTTTATTTAACATAGAATTTGCTTAACTTACATTCTCTATCTTGGGTCACTAAAAAGTTGAATTTTCTTCCTTATTTACTTTCTCATCAATGAAATAGAAGAATTAGGTGTTAAACCTACAAATTGTGTTAGGCAAGACTATAGGTAACTGAAGTATGTTGAACTAGGCACATATCCAGTCAAATCAATGAGGCAAGGCTGAGAGAAATTCTGGATGGCACCATGTCCTTCCCAGAAAAATGTTTCAACACATTTCAAAACAAAAGATGTGAGCCAAAAAAGTAAGTACCCATCTGGTATTTATCTGCAATTCTGCAGAATAACTTGCCAGTGGAGCAAGTTATGTTCTGCTTGATCAAAAGCAAATAACACCCCAGCAAACTTTTACATCCCTGCCTTCTCTCCTCCCTGTGCAATCCCCTCCTTTCCTCCCCACCCAGTTAGACATCTGTGGTAACATAAAGATAGTTAAGGAGCTAAAAACAACATTTGGAGACAAAACCCAGAGCACATAGTTATCCCAAAGAGTTGAAGAGTTCTCCATAACAATCAGATCTGCCAAAGCAGCTTCCATTTCTGCCTGCAAAAATCACATCTCCCAGCACATAAAGTCAGTTGATTGTACCAAATTTGCTATTTTACTGCACTTTGAAATCTGGATTTCCATTAAGAGTAAAGACAGCTGCCTGTTTCCCTGGTTTCTCCCAGTTCATACCCACATCTCTTGTGCTGTGGGACCCTCCTTTCCTCTTTGGCACTCCATCTGCCCCTTCATACAGGTCTTTGATTTGCCATCTGTTAGGTTATTACATGAAAGGAGGCTGTACTTGCTTTTCATTGAAAGGACTCTTAGCAGATACACTGCAGCCAGCACTGGAGACGCATCCAAGGCATGCTGGCACCTCTTCCAACCTGTTCTATCTCACTCAAACTCCATTTTGCAGCTATAGTACTCGATGTAGTTTAGCTAACCAGCATTTCCCATCCTATCAGCAAACACCTGCTCTCTCTGAAGTACCACAGTGTTCTCTGTGCTGTTCACTCCTCAGAGAACCAATTGAAAACAGGGATGCAGGTCTCACAAGTAGCTTTTTTTTCTTCTTTAACAGTGAAAAGATGCTGTTCTGAGTAACTGAAGTGTCTGAGTACATTAAGAGAAACTTGCAGTAGTGAGCAGAACTAGAGTGGGTGCTATGGAGAAGCATTTCTCATTGTTCCCAAAATGAATCAAGCTTCTCTGAAACTGTGGATAATGCATCTAATCAGCTTGCTGTATGAGGTGAGTCTCTACATGTAGAGACCCTTCCAATAAATCAAGGTAGTCAAACCCAACAGGAGTACATAGAAGGTATCTGTCATTCCCAACACTTTACAGATCTTGTGTCTTAACACTCAACCATTCATTAGCCTCCTCCCAGTCTACTTCAAAATTTGCATCACTGCATGAAAATTTGTACTTGTGATTTACTGGCTTAAAAATAAATGTGTTAATGCACAAAACAATTAAAAATAACATTTCAGGTGTGTGATATATTATATCCCATCTTCAGCATATTTTCTGAAGGGTAGGTTACCTTCTTGTTTTCATACGTGATGGATATAAACACAGAAGGAAAAAAAAATGAAGCACAGTAAGGAACAAAGACAGAACTATTGATGAATTAAATTATTGCACTTTGAGATTTATCAAGTGGAATGATGTTCATATAATCACAGAATATCCTGAGTTGGAAGGGATCCACAAGGATCATGGAGTCCAAATCCTGGCTCCACACAGGAGTACCTAAAAATCAGACCCTGTGTCTGAGAGTCAGGCCTCTGTCAGGTTCAGTGCTGTGACTGCTGCCCTGGGGAGCCTGTCCCAGTGCCCGACCACCCTCTGGGTGCAGAACCTTTTCCTAACACCCAGCCTGACCCTCCCCTGTCCCAGCTCCATGCCATTCCCTCGGGTCCTGTCACTGTCCCCAGAGAACAGAGCTCAGCCTCTGCCCCTCTGCTCCCCTTGTGAGGGAGCTGCAGGCCACCATGAGGCCTCCCCTCAGCCTGCTCTGCTCTGGGCTGAACAAACCAAGGGACCTCAGCTGCTCCTCATACATTTTCCCTTCATACATATTCTATGCCCTTCACCATCTTTGTAGCCCTCTTTTGGACATTCTGCAATAGTTTTATGTCCTTCTTCCACTGTGGTGCAGCAAACTGCACGCAGTACTCGAGGTGAGGCCACACCAGCGCAGAGCAGAGTGGGACAATCCCTTCCCTCAGCTGGCTAGCAGTGCCATGTATGATGCACCCCAGGATACGGTTGGCCCTGTCAGCTGCCAGGGCACACTATTGATTCATATTCAACTTGCCATTAACCAAAACCACCAGATCCCTTTCTGCAGGGCTGCTCTCCATGCTCTTGTCCCCCAGTCTGCATGCATAGCCACAGTTGCCCCATTCCAGGTGCAGAATCCAGCACTTGCTCGTTACGTTTCATACAATTGGTAATTGCCCAGCCCTCTATTTTGTCAAGATCTCTCTTCAAGGCCTCTTTACCCTCAAGGGAGTCAACAGCTCCTCTCAGTTTAGTATGATCTGCAAACCTAGTATGAATTCAAATCCTGCATCCAGACCACTTATAATAAATAAATAAATAAATAAAAATAAAAAACATTGAATAGAACTGGCCTTAAAATGCAGCCCTGGGGATCCCCCCTAGTGACTGGCTGCCAGCCTGATATAACCCTATTTACTATAATCCTTTGAGTTCAACCCATTAGCTCATTGTTCACCTTTCTTATTATGCACTTGTATAGCTATATGCTGAATGTTTTGTCCATCAGATTACCATCAGAATGATATAAATGTTGTCCTCATTATACATAGACTGTAATTTAGACCTCATGACAACACATTCAAACATCACAAGAAGGGAAGAACAGCGCCTAATATCTAATCTGAAATATTTTATATATCTGCCATCTACTTTGGACTCTTGATGAAGTCTAAAAGTGTACCTACAGTACATCCTGTAGTTATATGTAAACATTTTAATAATGGAGGCAGAGTATATTTTCAAGGCATTAGTCTCTCCTCTCTACCTCTGTCTCGTTTGTCTCTCTCCAGGGGCTTTTATGTTTGGGGCTCCTCTGCAGTCCTCCTACAATGGATCTACATTTTGTTGTTTTATTCAGAATTGTACAAGGAATTAAGTCAAATATTATTTCTGGTGCACATTTCATTCTGTAAGTTACATATATTCAATAATTCATTCACTGTTAAAGCTTGCATTAATGATATAAGGCATATGAAAAGCTTTTGACCTTTATGATTAAAAACTCAAATGATGGATAGGTTTTGATTAAGTGAAAAACTTTATAAAGTCATCAGTTATATGTCCAAGGACAGAAAGTTCCCAGCATCAACAGAAAAAGTCTCGCAGTTCAGACTCAGACTCAGGAGGCCTTTGCTCAATTACAGTACTGACAGAGTATTCCTGTTTGATCACAGCACAAGGCATTTGGGATAATTCTCAGAAGTAATTAGGCTTTGCAGTGGCTAGGGTCATGTATCAGTGTCAAGTTTAGAACTGAGATTTCATGATCAATCCACAGTCTGAGCAAGGCATCTAAGGAAAGGACCTTCATGAACAGGGAGGAGTAAAAAAGGACTTGGGCATGTTAACTATGCCAGAAGGGTGTTTTCATTTTAAACACCAGAGTATAACGAAAGACAGGTATTTTTCAGGTTTTCAGGATACCTATAAAGGTAACTGAGAGGCAAGAAAATTAGACGATGATCATCAGACTAACTGTTTTGTTGTATGATGCCAGAGAAATTTATCTCAGGTATGCCCATTCATGACATGCTGGTTCCTGCAGTTCAAATGGCTTGTTTGGCTGCTAGTTTGAGAAATCAGTAACACCCAAAAGGACAGAATGCACAATTTCAGGGCTGATTCAAAACCTCATAAAGTCAACAAAATCTTTCTACAGACTTCAGTTAATGCTTGATTAGCAACATAACTGTCAAGAGCATCAAGTCTTGTTCAATACTACTCGTTGAAGTAATACTTTCCAAAGGTTGTTGATAACAGTGGAGGTGTCCCTATCTGGATATATTCAGCAACTGTAGAAATACCACATAGGTCATGTTAACCTAACTACAGTAATTGACAAACAATCGTTGCTACTAGTTAGTTGGATTAACAAACAGTGAATTTCCACCACTTATAATGATTTTCATCATGGCTTCCTTTGATGATCCATATTATCTTATTGTTACCATTTGTTTATTGGCTCCAACAGGGAAATTCAGTTGCAAAGATTTAGTGGACAGGGATGTCTGACTTTGAAGTCTTTTGGAAAAACCGTGGTGAACTTTATTCAAATTGAGCAGGACCAGAAGCAGCAGTGCTTACCCAAGACATTTAGCTGACATGATGGAACTTTTCCTAACATTAAACAACAAAAACAAAACAGTTTTTCTTGAAAAACAGGCATTATTTTTCCTCTCACTATTGAGTATTCAAAGTATTTCCTGTATTTCCTTTTTTTTTTTTTTTTTTTCTTTTTTCTTTTTTCTTTATGACCTTATAGGTATATTCATTTTCACATTACACAATGAGGAGCTATTAGCTAGGTAAACTCTTAAATGCCTATTGCATGCATTTGTAAGTTGAGATAAAAATGTTATCAATTGCTTTACCAGCTGGTATCACTCTCAACTGCACAGGTACTGGTTTTCTAGTGGAAATAAAATACTCCAACCTGCTGCACATTAATATGCAAGCACTAGTTCATCTTTTTAAAAATTGTCTGTCAAATAGCTTTTCAGAAGTTCTCTAGTGAGTATTTCTTTTAAAGTGTCAAGTCCTTCTGATCTATGTAATATTCTCTGCATTCCTTAGTATTCAACTTTATTTTGAAGGGAACTTTATAAAGTAGTACTTTGGTAGCCAACAAACCTCTTTCCTTTGTGTAGTCATTTTTTTTTTTGACATTTTAAACAAACACTTTTCCCCTTGAGCCAATATAGTCAAAAAAAAGTGCAAGTTGGAAGCAAGTTCTCTTATAATGATCTATTTTGTTGATGAAACCCTTTTCCAATATACCTTTCAAGTTATTCTCAGGCATAGATATTCATGAGATCAGTGTGGCTTGCAGACTATTTATGCTAGCTGATAAGCAAGAAGATAGGGGAAAGAAACAGTGTGATTGCCATATCCCAGACTGAGTCTGTAGATTAGCAGTTACAGAACAGCATACATCTAAACGCGGGCTGAAATTTGTAGAACAACAATGAACATGGAGGTCACACAAGTCATTTGGTCAAAATACATACATTCCAAATGCTCCCTGTTTATTCACTCACAGCATTAATGACTCCAAGGTAAAAAACACAAATCAAATTTTAGATATATGGGGGTGTAAGAGGGAAAGGGCAGACCTCTAAACAAGTAAGGTATAGAGTTTGATAAAAATGTATCCAGATAAAATGGGTAACTTCAACTCACTAGTAGAGGTTCACTCCATGGTTGCTTTGTCCAGCAGAACTCAGGATAATTGCCACTTCTCAAATGCCAATGGTCATCCCTCATATTTCAATGAAATGCTAGCCCTTTCCTTTAATGTCTAGCTGGATAGCTACCATTAGATCTCTGTTAGAGATTTGACTATGAAAAGCCACTATTTTTAGATACAGATTTTTATTTTTTTTTTCCTTTAGCATAAAAGTGAGCTTTAATACCTTCCTCACATGCTCCTATATCCTTGTATTTCTACCCTACTTCTCAACATGAAGCATGTCATTAACAAGCTCTCATAAACAATGCAGTACATCTTTTGCCATTTATAAAGCTCTTCCCAAACAGAAACATTTTTAGAAACACATTGTGAAATATGATTGTTGGTTTTCTTTGCATACCTGACTGAAAAGTTCTTGCTTTTCCCTATAGAATAAATAAATAAATAAATAAATAAATACTCAAGTCCTCCTGACCAGATCCAGTTTCTTTTCCACCAGCTATAGTTAAAACATTTTAGTTTACTGTTCTGCAGGTGTGCATCCCTTCCCCATCACTGAGCTCTTAAATTACTTCCAGTTTCATCTTTCTGGTTTCGACACACCCAGCCTTTTGCAGGTAGCTTCTGTCCCCTCTCATTATTTGTGTATGTGACAGGAAAGCCATGGCATTTCTTCCCTCTTTCTAGCACTATCAACTTGTAGGCAGGCACTTTATCAAGTAACAGTTTTCTCATTCAGTGCCCCCTCAACATTTTTCTTTTCCTAAAAACATCCCATTTGGAGGCAAAATAAATTATTACAGTAAATACTGATATTTATATAGCACGAATTCACTGAGACAGGTATAGCAATGACTGCATCTACAGAGACACCTCAAGAACAAACTAAATTCACATATCTGTAAAGGTAGCAAGTCACTGTACTGGGTTTATGTGGTAAAGTTTTGGTAGCAGGGGCAATGCAGAGGTGGCCTTTTTGAGCAGAGCCCAGCAGCTGCCCCATGTTAGATAGGAGTCATCTCCAGCCAGCTCCAAAAGTGACCTGCTGCTGCCCAAAGCCAAGCCAATAAGCAATGTTGTTTGCGCCTCTGTGAGAAAAGATTTAAGAAAGGGAATCCAACTGCTGCAAAACAGCAGCTGGGAGAGTGAGGAGTGAGAACCAGCCAGCCCTGCAGATCCCAAGGTCAATGCAGAAGGAGGGCAGCAGGTGCTCCAGGCACACAGCAGAAGTTCCCCTGCAGCCTGTGGAGCAGGCTGTCCCCCTGCAGCCCATGGGTCCCACAGGGAGCAGATCTCCACGCTGCAGCCCGTGGAGGAGCCCCCAGTGGAGCAGGTCAATGTGGCCTGGAGGAGGCTGCAGCCCATGAAGAGCCCCCACAGGAGCAGGGCCTGGGCTGGAGCTACAGCCCCACACTGGAGCAGGGGAAGAGAGTGACCGTGAAGGCGCAGCAGAGATGAAGTGTCATGGTCTGACTGCAGCCCCCATGCCCTGTTCCCCTGCACCACTGAGGGGGAGGAGATAGAAGATGGTGGATGGAGGAAGGTATTTTTAATTAGCTTTTAGTTTCTCACTATTCTAGTCTATTAGTGATAGGCAATATATTATATTAATCTCCCTACACTGAGTCTGTTTTGCCCATGACAATAATTGTCATAGGCAAAACATCCCTGTCCTTATTGAAACCCTTGAGCCCTTTCCGTCGTACCCTCTCCCCCTTTTCCTTTGAGAAGGGGGAGAGAGAGAGAGTGGTTGTGGTGCAGTTCAGATGCCCACCAGGGTAAAACCACCACAGTCACTCACACCTGTGTTTACCATATCCCAGAGAACTGCCATGGAAATTTCAGATTTAAGCTCAATACAAAAACAAGATGCATCCTGCTTTTTCTGTAGGCCTAAGTTTCCATTCAGTAAATCTCCACTGAAAAGGATCTTTCATAGTACTTTGCTACTGCATTACAAAGTTTCTTTCAAATGTTGGGGTCTTTGCAGATGGTTAAGTCAAAGGTCTTATGTCAAAGGTCTTAAGTCAAAGAGGTATTTGCCAAAAATTATTTCATCTTCTAAACCCCCCCTTTTTTTTTTTTTTTTTTAACCTTGTATTATTTTCAAAAATTAGAACAACTAAACAATTCTAAAATATATTTTGCCATTAATGTAATTGCTTTCAGCCGTATTTCTTGGGCATCTTGTATTTGACAGAAGGAAGGAAGAAATCATGCCAATTTATTTTATGCAAGCAGTGAACTTGATGAACTCAGCCTATTACATGATAGCCTTGATCAATGTGTACCAGAAAATAAGTGAATCACAAGTTTTTATCTGGAATGAATTATCAAAGGAAAAAGATAAAATGTTGACATTAATCTTTATCACAGTAAATAGTGTAGTCATTACTTACTGATGTTAGATTGTGTTACAGGTTATGACGATGGTATGGAGACATTGTTCACTACAAAGGACAACAGGTGGGGGTGTTTTTAATTTTTTTTCATTGGTAAAGCACCACACCTCTCGGAACACCATACGGCAAGTAGCATACCTCAGAACCTCATGGCATATGATGAGTTCCAGACAGATTGTAGTCAAAATGCATCTAGTAATTTTCATCCTCCTCCTCCAACCACCCACGAGCCATTTACTGCCTGGTTTTCTCTCTCTCAAGTTCACCACAGTAGTGAGGTGGCACAATAACTGAACAGCTAGTCTTGAGACCTCACAACCCACAGAGAATCTAACTAGCTACTATACACATCCCTCTTGAAGTCAGAAACATGCCATATTCTGTAACCAAAAAAAAAAAAATAGTCTTCCTTCATTCTTTGCCAGATGGTGTTCAGCCCCCTCAGCTGCACCCTTATTTGCCCTCTGTATCTCAGAGTTCATTTCACACATCAGCTAATCAGAGGCAAAGTTCAATAATATTCACTTTTCAATGTACCCACCTGGCACAGTAAGAGCAGTTCCTGCTGGCACCTTATTTTTGGGTTTCCCTTCAGTTCTCAGCCAATTCCAACTCATGCCTGTTAATTACAAAATGCACCTCTCAAGTTCTTTCTCTAGTTAAATGAGCTGGCACACATGAAAGGTATCTTTATGAATTTAGAATTTCCCCTGCCAATTCCTGACTTACGTGCATTTTTAAAGCTTCCTCCTTTACTGTTAAGAATTTTCTGTCACACTGTTTTTCAAAATGAACTTAAACGAAGGGCAAGTTTGTTACCCTTCTCTTCTCTTCTCTTGCATTTTCTGTGCTGATTTAGAAAGGCTCAGCCATGTTCACAATTCCTACTCTGCTCTGAGTAGTAGAAAAGATATACCTCTCCTGACTTTTGTCCTTCTGCCAAGAGCTTTTAGCACTTTGTCAACATGGAAGACACTGATGTTACAACCAGCTTTATGGCTTCTGCATTCTGCAAATTTCCTACCAGCCCATTGTTCTCATCAATCTGCCACATTTTCTTGCATGGTATCTTGGTGACCATATTTCCTTTCACTGCCATTTTCTGCTTGCAGATTCCGAACAACACTTTTCCTTCTATTTCTTGAACACCTCTTCAAAGAGTTTGTTTTAATAGCTGCCATCTTTTCCCCAGTTCACATTGCAGTTATCATAGAATGGTTTGGATTGGAAGAGACCTTAAAGACCATCTAATTCTACCCCCCCGTAATGGGCAAGGGCACCTTCTGTCAGATGAGATTTCTAAAAGCCCCATCCAGCCTGGCCTTGAACACTTCCAGGGATGGGGCATCCACAGCTTCTCTGGGCAGCCTCTGCCAGTGCCTCACCACACTCATAGGAAATGATTTCTTCTGTATATCTAATCGAAACCTACCCTCTTTTATTTAAAGCCAGTATCTCTTGTCCTATTACTCCACTCCCTGACAAAGAGAGTCCCTCCCCATCTTTCCTGTAGGCCCCCTTTAGGTACTGGAAGGCCACTATAAGGTCTCCCCTGAGCCTTCTCTTCTTCAGGCTGAACAACCCCAAGTCTCTTAGCCTGTCTTCATAGGAGAGCTGCTCCAGGCCTCTGATCATCTTGTTGGCCCTCCTCTGGACTTGTTTTAATACTTCTGTGTCCTTCTTGTTTAGGGAGCCCCAGACCTGATCGCAGCACTGCAAGTGGGATCTCACAAGAGCAAAAAGGGGAAGAGGGTTGGAGGGAAAGAATTACTTCCCTCGCGCTGTTGGCCTTGCAGAATATGGTTGGCTTTATGGGCTGCAGACACACGTTGCCAGCTCATATTGGATCTCTTATCAACCAATACCCCCAGGTCCTTCTCAGGGCTGCTCTCAATCCATTCTCCACCCAGCCTGTATTTGTGCTTGCAACTGCCTTGGTCCTAGGACCTTGCCCTCCTTTTTTTATTATTATTTTTTTTTTTTTAGTAAAAATGAACACAAGGAGAGAAAAGTCATATTAAAAATCTGAAAGCTGTGTATTCCAGGAATATATTCTAGGAATGTATTTATTTATTTTTTAAAAATTAATGTTATTTTTAAATAAAGCTATTCCCTTAACAAGATGAAAAGTCACCATCCTGGAATTAAAACTGACACAGAGATTTTAACATAGAATCATAGAGAAATTAAGGTTAGAAAAGACTTTCAACATCATCTGGTCCCACCATCATCCTACTACCAATGTCATCCACTAAACCATGTCCCTAAGCACCAGGTCCAACCTTTCCTTGAACACCCCCAGGAACTCCACCATTTCCCTGCGCAACCTGTTCCAATGCCTGACCACTCTTTCTGAGACGAAATGTCCCTTAATTGTTTTAATTGTTGAAGAGTAGGGGCATGATGTTTCCATTTTTCCACTCACTAGGGACATCACCTGAATGCCAGGACTTTTCAGCTATGATGAAGAGAGGCTTGGCAACTACATCAGCCAGTTCCCTCAGGACATTGGGATTCATGTCATCAGGTCCCATAGACTTGTACCTCTTTAGATTCATCAGGTGGTCTCGAACCTTCTCTTCACTTATAGTGGGTGGGGCTTTGATCCCCCAGCCTCCATCTACGGGTTCAGGGAAATGAAAGACTTGGGAAGCCCATCTACCAGTGCAGACGGAGGCAAAGAAGTTGCTGAGTACCTCAGCCTTCTCCATTTTTGTCATTACCAATTACTCAGATATAGAAACTCACTCCTAATATAAGAAATTAGCCACCTATAATTGCTTACACACTGCTATTTTCACCCCTCAGTCTATTTTCACAAATGCTAAAGGTGCATCGTGGCCCTCAGGGACCTGCCAGCCCAGTGCAGCAACCTGAAGGAAGCTGGGTCCTCTCTTGTTGCTCTTCCTTGAGGCTCTGTGCAGAAGGGATGCCACCTCTCACACAAGGGCTGGGGGATGGGAAAGAAGCACTCACACAACCCCTGGGAATCAGCAACAGAGTTCTTTATTGCTGGGACATCTTGCAGGTAAGCCTGCAGGATATCCATGGTGTTTGGTGGCTCCAAGCTAATGCTTGTAATGGAGCCTGAGCAATGAGTAGGGTGCTCACCAGACACTGCTGTGATGCTGTTTCTGCGCTCTGATGACTGAGAGTGAAGACATGCCGAGGTAGTCCCAGGCCTGATCTCGCCAAGGTGGATATCGTTCCATTGGTTCCTCCACATCTTCTGGTGGATCCAGCTCCATGGGCTCCACAGTGTTTGGCAGGATAAGCCAGTCCTTCCCTGGGACTGCCCAGATGGGATGCCTTTCATCTGGAATGTTTTCAGGCCAGGGTGCGAACCAGGGGGTCATCCAGTTTCATGCCTAGGTCCCATGCCATTGTCTGGTTTATTTGCATGCATGGGTTCACAGAATCACAGAATTTCTAGGTTGGAAGAGACCTCAAGATCATCGAGTCCAACCTCTGACCTAACACTAACAGTCCCCACTAAACCATATCCCTAAGCTCTACATCTAAACGTCTTTTAAAGACCTCCAGGGATGGTTCGACACTGCTATCTTGTTTATAGTCATGGCTAGGTCTCACGCTGTATTCTGGACACCTCTGCTCCACACAGCTGTCTGCCTGATGTTCTTGCCTTCGCCCCATGCCACCGTTGCGCCATTGGGAAGGCCCAGGCTCCCTGTCACTGTATGGCTGAGGGGGCAACCTGTTCCCCGCGTCATTGTAGTGCCAATGATAATGCTTATAAGTGTGTATGGGCTGCACACCAGTGGTCCCTGGAGCACTGGTGTCAGTTGTGCTGCAGGAGCTATCCCTCTGCCCATGACACATCTCCTTCTTGTTATATGCCTTCCTTCTCAGTGCTTCCTTGGACTGCAGTGCTGTCCTCTCACACCAAGGAGGGCTGCCTCTCACTTTCCTGCTTCTGCTCATCTTCCTGCCACGCAAGCTGGCTGTCAGACAGCCTAGAAGCTCAGTGAGTGGCTGGCCAGCTGCAGGGGGTCCTGTTTTATAGGGCCCGGAGCATAGGCGGGGCAGTGGTGGCCACTGTGACCTCAGCAAGCCTCTGTGATGGAGTGGCCCATGCGTGGCCTAAGGCATCTGTGTTGGGAGCGGCCTGGAAGATGCACTCACATGGAAGAATGAGGAGGGCTGGGGGAGCTGAGGGCTCCTTTTCTGGGTCTGGCTCCTCTGGGCCATTTGGCTTGCCAGAGAGAAAGGCTGCCCCTCAACCACAGAGACTGCCTTCCACCTCCCATCCTGTGCCCTGGGTTTATTTTTAACACTATTTTTAGGTAGTTAAAATTAATTTATGGAAAAGAACAGAAGCAAGGTGCATCTTCAGCTATAATTCCCATGTGTGCTTTGTGCCCCGAGTGAAGAATTTCTTCCTCACATCACATCTAATCTAAATCTCCCCTCCATTTGTTCAAAGCTATTATTCCTTGTTCCATCACTACACTCCCTGATAGAATCCTTCTCCAGCTTTCTTTTAGGCCACTGTTATGGGTTAGGTTAGGTGGCAAAACTGCAGGACCTAAGCACCACATCCAAACTTACCTTGAACAACCCCAGGGACAGTATCTACCATGATCCCCAATATCTTTTCTGCAAACATCACTTCCAGCCTTCTGGCTTCCAGCATCTATTAGTACATGAGATTTCTCCTCTTCAGGTACAGATCTCAGCATTTGCTTTTGTTGAACTGCACGATGTTCCTGTCAGCTGTTTTCTCTAGCCTGCCATACTGAAATTATTTAATTTCCATAATGATTAAAATTTATTATTGCTGAAGAGTGACTGCAAAACACATGAATTGCTTAACATGCTTTAAAGCTCTCTCTTAAGTACAAGAAGATGTCTTAAGTGGGCTTCTAATGTTTTACTGTTGTTTTATAAGATACATGAACATGAAGGCAGGTATCATCAGTCTTGCATGATATTTGACCTTTCGCAAAACATAATTTTCCAAAATCTGATTTCTCTCAGGGACAGCCCTTTGGGTCTTCTGAGCAGTAGAATCATCAGAGCCATCAGAGCTATTTTTTTAGCCCTACTTTTCATGAAGGATAAAAAGTTTTTCCCCATAAACAGAACTTTAAAAGTTCTATCTACTAAATGTAGTAGGCACTGAAGTACACATAGTACTGCTACGATGTGTAGATTCTGACATGCAGTGCTTATAATCATTCCATTTGAAGGATCTCATTAAGCAAAGTTTACCTAAATTTAGGATTTAATGAATAGGCTTTTCAAAGCCTTTGTTATGGTTCCTCACCACATTCTTCTCTCTAAATTGGAGAGGTATGGATTCGAAGGATGGACTGTTAAGTGGAGAAAGAATTGGTTGGCTGGTCATAGCCAAAAGGTTGTGGTCAATGGTTCTATGGTGGAGGCCGGTCACAAGTGGTGTCCCTCAGGGGTAAGTCTTGAGACCAGTGCTCTTCAACATCTTTATCAATGACATAGATGACGGAATTGAGTGCACCCTCAGCAAGTTTGCAGATGACACCAAGCTGAGGGGAGCAGTCGATACAGTAGAGGGAAGGGATGCCATCCAGAGGGACCTGGACAGGCTGGAGAAGTGGGTCCATGGGAACCTAATGAGGTTCAACAAGGTGTTGCACTTGGGCTGGGGCAATCCCAGGTATTTATATAGACTGGGCAAAGAAGAACTTGAGAGCAGTCCTGTGGAGAAGGACTTGGGGTCCTGATGGATGAGAAGCTGGACCCGAGCCAGCAGTACGTACTTGCAGCCTGGAAGGCCAACTATGTCCTGAGCTGCATCAAAAAAGGGGTGGCCAGCAGGGAGAGGGAGGTGATTGTCCCCTTGTACTCTGCTCTTGTGAGACCCCCCTCTGGAATACTGCGTGTAGGCCTGGGGCCCCCAGCACAAGAAGGATGTGGAGCTCTTAGAACAGATTCAGAGGAGGGCCACTTAGATCAGAGGGCTGGAGCAACTCTTCTGTGAAGAAAGCTTGAGGGATCCAGGCTTGTTTAGCTTGGAGAACAGAAGGCTCCAGGGAGACCTCATTGTGGCCTTCCATTACTTGAAGGGAGCTTATAAACAGGAGGGGGAACACCTGTTTACATGCGTTAGTAGTGACAGGACAAGGGGGAACGGTTTTTCACTCAGGGTGGTGAGGCACTGGAATAGGTTGCCCAGAGAGGTTGTGGATGCCCCATCCCTCGAGGCATTCAAGGCTGGATGCAGCGCTGGGCAGCCTGTTCTAGTGGTTGGCAACCCTGCCCATAGCAGGGGGGGTTGAAACAAGATGATCTTTGCAGTCCTTTTCAACCCAGGCCATTCTATGATTCTATGATATCATCCTTTTTCATATCTGTTACGACAAAACGCTTTTACTCTATGTCCATTTTATTTTTGTTTTCAAAGAAGCTTTAAAAGCTGTACAACACATTTTTATCTTTCTTATGGCCTGCTGGTGTCCTTGCAATAAGATACAGATTATTTGTTTGTTTTGAGAGTATATTGCAGACTGCATTCAGAACCTGAGACACCATTTTGCTAGCTCTATAAAACCAATAGAACATCATACCAAAGTTTTTTCGTTCTGTATGAAGAAATTCATTTTTTAGTAAAAATGCTAAACGTTTATGGATTACCATGGTGTTTTCTTATATCTTTCTGTGACCCCTAAGATGTATCATGGTGGTCACATGGTGGTCACATCCTCAGTTGATCTAAATAATTTTTTTGCTCCACACTTGATCAGCTGAGTGAAATCATTTTGCACCATCTGAGAAAGTGGTCCTTTTTATAATTTATGTACTCATAGAGTATTTAGTTTTATTTTAAATAATAGGAAAAAAAAACAAACAAAATTACCTGTGGACAGAAGACTAAGATTGGCCAGCTAAACGACTACCCACCTGCAGTCTGTCAGCTGCATTTGTTCCAAAATACATCGCACAGCCACTATCTGTCAGTCATATACTGGGTCTGGCTGGGATGGAGTTAACTTTCTCCACAGCAGCCCATAGAGTGCTGTGCTCTGCACTTGTAGCTACAGCACTGGTATCACACCAGTGTTTTGTCTTTTGCTGAGCAGTGCCAGCACCAAGACTCTCTCCAACCCCCCCAAAAAACAGTAGCCTGGGGGTGGGCAAGAGGTGGGGAGGGGACACGACCAGGGCAGCTGACCTAAACCAACCAACGGGATATTCCATACCATATGGTGTCACAGTCGGCAATAAAAGGTGGGAAAGGGAAAGAAGAGGGGGGCTCTCGTTATGAAGATGTCTGTCCTCCCAAACATCTACTGCATGCATTGATACCCTGCTTTAGGAATGTGGCTGAGAATCGCCCATTCATGAGTAGACAAAAGTTTTCTCTCTATCTTTCCTTCCGCACAGCCTCTGCTTTTTTTTTTTTTTTTTTTTTTTTTTTTTTTTTTTTTT